>JAGFZM010000046.1:576161-603868 GCA_017657215.1 Limnothrissa miodon
GTGTGTGTGTGTGTGTGTGTGTGTGTGTGTGTGTGTGTGTGTGTGTGAAAGTGAAATGAAGGTGCCCATGGGCTGTAGACTGAAATGAGTCATACTGAGCCCATTTAAAGATAATTTAGCATACAGACTAGCATGACGCTACAAGGAAGAAATTCTCTTGGCATGAAGAAATGGTTGAGCAAAGAACCTGCACAATTTCCTCCTCTGCTGACCTTGGGCATAGCAAACATTACAGGCCAGGAGTCTAGTCTAGTATTAACTATTAACTAGAAGAATTTTAGGTAGCAAAAGAAAGAGACGGAAAAATAGGATTATTACTGTAAAACCTTGGAAAATGGTGAAGTGGAAGATTTGGCTAATTAATAAAACACCTTGAGAAATGTGGCTGACCATTAGATTAAGGATATTTTAACCATACTTTCATCAATCATGATAAAGAGCAGGAAAGTATTTGAGTTTCACCTAATAGTCTCTCTCTTCCTCTCTCTCTCCCTCTCTCTCTCTCTCTCTCTCTCTCTCTCTCTCTCTCTCTCCCTCCCTCCCTCTGTCTCTTCCTCCCTTTCTCTGTCTCTCTCTCTGTCTTACTTTTGCTTGTCACTACCCTACCCTGCTTAGTGATTTGTTGCTGAGGAACCATGTGTGTGTGTGTGTGTTTATGTGTGTATGATGGTGGGGGTGATAGTGAGTTAGATGTTGGTGTGTGCTAACCACAGTCTGTCTCTCCTTTCAGTTGGAAAGTTCCTTCAGTTACCTGGAAATCTTTGCCATCTCGATTGAGAGTCTTGAAAAGGTAACTAAAGCAATCTTCCCTAATTAAACTGGGTTTTTTTTGTTTATTTTAAATAGACTTTTGGATTCCACATTAAATTTGCTGAAATTTGTTTGTCTGTCTCATGCAAATACACTACACTTACATTGCAGAGCCGGCTACCATATTTGGCAACATTATGCAGTGGACTGCCAATAATCTCTGTTGGTTTCACATTCACCCTGAAGTGTCAGCAGACACTTTGTTAAAACGTCTCAGAAAAGTGACACTTTGAGACATGTTTTGTTAATCTGGCCTGTCAATGCAATTAAATTCATAGGAGATTATGTCTTTCCTTATAGACAAACTGTAATTTTCTGGGTATGGGAACTTGGGAGAATTATGATGTTGTTGTAATCTCCATTATCTGAGTCTTGGGGCTAGTGTATTGTCAGGCTCTGGGATGCAATTTCCTTGTACATTTGATGATAAGGTTACTATTTGTTTTCCAGCCCTAATATGTTCTTTGTATTTAGTATTAATTAGTCAGGGTTTTAATTTTGTAATATCCCTGTACAATAAGTGAATAAACTTAAAAAAAATAGTTTTCCATATACAACCAAAATTCTGTGCAAGCAGTATTTTGCAAGTTGCATGTTTAGGAATATTTAAATATCTAAGCAAAGTAGTGATGTCTTGCTTGAATTCGTTCTCAGACTTAAGACAGGTCTACTCTAGCCCAAATTATTTTCTGCTTTCTTGGTTAACAGTTAAGAGTTGAAGTAGATATAAGTGCGGCAGACTGCTCCTATAAACAATCCCCAATCTAGCTTAGGTGAATATGATCTTGGCTGATACCACTGTTATGGAAGTAGACATTTTATGGTATGATATGGTAAAGAAATGCATGCAACGTATTCCCTCTGTGACAAATGCCTGAGACTAATGGGATGTAACGGACAGAATAACTTCCCTCTACCTCCTTTTTGCCCACAGCTAACAGCTCTGCTACATGTTGTGCCTAACAATTCCCCTTAACCGTGGTAAAACTGCCATAACCCATGTCCTCTTCTGACTTATTGTGTTTCCTAAATAACAGTAACACAAGGGTGCAGCCACCATTCACTTCTCTTGGGTCCAGCAATATAAAACAAAATGCAATCAGAGCTGTGCTATATTGTGGATTTTACCATAGACTGTAATGTATGTAAACCAACTGGCTCAGGGCTAGGTTTATCCCTTACAACAAATTGGTGAACACATGTGGTTGCCATAGTAACTACATTTCCAGCAGAAAATGTATTCTTAAATTTTCCGAAAGTTGTAGTTAAAGTTGAGTGTTTTAACAGTAATATTTAATCTGTCTTAGATTAAAAAAAATATGTCTTTTGTAACAGGTACTGTACAGACAATTGTTTCAGTGTACTGTACGTGTACAGGAAAGTGTAAACTGAGACTTATTTAATCTGATGTTGATCTATACCCGGGTTGTCTGCCAGTGGATCCTGTAGCTGTAACGCAAGCATCAGCACAACCCAATGAACTGGATCCATCACTATCATAGACATGAGTGGGTAACTTGGGAATGATTTGTTGTCAACGTTGCTGCTAATGAGGAGCTGTTGGTTGAGTTGGTGATGCCCAGCAAAAAATGACACAGAGCCATAGTTTGTGGTGTGTGTGTGTGTGTGTGTGTGTGTTTGTGGTGTTTGAGAAGCAAATAACTTTCTTATTTTGGCACATCAGCATCAGCTGTCTAATTAGGTTAGGCGAGACAGGAAATATGAATCATAAAATATCAAGAGGTCATTTGACATGTAACATGGCAGTCAGTCTCATATTGGAAGATATTGGAAATATCTTTTTATTCACATTCATGTGTTTAGCAGGCACTTCTATACAAAGTGACTTGCATTTGTCATTTGTATTGGCCAAATATTAATGGCAACACAATATATGCTCCTGTGTAGCAGAATGGTGGTGGGGTATGTCATTGAAGGTGGCTTTTTTAGAACAAAGCATAAATGTCTAAATATTTTCTCTGACTTTTCCTTCGTGTCCTGTGCCATTTGAAGTTCTCCTTCTGCTTTGTTATTCTGTTTCATCTTTGTTGTGAAATGTTATGTCCCAAAGTCTTTGTTTGGTTTTGTGTGGTGTTAATTGAATGAATAGTTTATATATATCTACTCCTGATTCTTTGCTGCACTGCTAAGTGCTCTTTGTTTGCTGTTTTTTCTACTGCTCAAGGATATTCTTTGAATCTCTGATGGAATTCTCTCTAGATTCCGTGTAATCATATTATTGTAGATGTAAGCAGTTATGACAATGCTGTATCTCAGACAGTCAGACCATCTGACTGACAGATTCAGAAGTCAATGTATTGTTTGAGCAATGTAGCAATGTTCTACCAAAGGCTGTTTTCACCATAGGTGGTGATAGAGACAGACAGACAGGTCTACTATCTATCTCTTATGTCTGTGGAGGATCTGGAGGCCATGGTCAGTCATGTGACAGCCTCGCTAAAGAAGATTTTTCCAGATTCATCTCCAGGGTATGAAAACATCCATTTGATGAATGGGTCATATTTTAATTAATCATATCAGGCAGTATATGCAGTATAACAATATGAAAATAGGGAAGACATGACCTAGTGCTTGAAAACATTTTAACACCTTAAAGCAGCCCAAACCACTGACATATACTGTATATAATAAGTTGTGTGGAGGTATTTCTCAGTAAGTCTGTCAGTAGGCAGCAGAGGAAAACATTGTAGTTATTCAGTTCCAAGGGCATTTGTAAAAAAAAAACAACAACAAAAAGAACAAAAATAGACAAAAAGAACATCTTGTTAAAAAAAATAATGAAATGCCTGTGTGAAGGGCTCAACCCTCTGTCTTATCTTTCTTTGTTTCCAGGAAACTGCTGAAGAAAATCCCCCCTGACCTGCAGGAGAGGTTGTGGAAACTGACCTCCAACGTTGAGGAGCACCTGAGTGGAACTCAAGGGCCATGTGGTGAGCAGATGTTTCTTTAGGTGACAAGGGCGCTATTAGTTGTACAGCTCTTTAAGGTGTCTAGGCTTTTACTAGGCTTTTCAGCATGACCATTCTGATTAACTTTGAAAGGTTTCCCATATGACTTGTTGCAGCATTATATGACATATGACTGAAATGATTGTATCAGTGTCCCCTAAAAACAAATTTTGTATTTTGTTACCTAGTAGGTATTAAAAATAACATATTCAGACCTCAGTATTTTTTAACATTTTTAGTTAAATTCCATTTTTAAAGTTGTCTTTTTGCAGCACATCACTAGTTGAAGTATCTGTGCATCTCTGTGTTAGGCGGTTTCTCTGTGACGTACGAGGCGCTGTGTGATTTCAACGCGCTGCCATGTCGAGCAGAAGTGCAGTGGGTAAGTGCTGCTGTGCAGACATGCTTTCGCATTAGCACACATCAGTTCGAAGGCCAACTAGAAGAGTGAGGAAAATGTGTCCTCCATCTCAGCCACCCACTATTGTTGTTGTTGTTTTTTTATTAGGATGTAGACAACATCTATCATGTCCAAAGCTGTCGGGAGTTCAACCTGCTGGACTTCAGTCACCTGGAAAGCAGGTAAATTGACTAAGAATCACTTTCTTCTTTTTTTTATTTATTTTTTTATTTGGAATGAATTACATAATACCATCTCACCACATGAATGATTGGTCTCAAGAAGTTTACATTTCTCATGTCTTTTTTTGGAGTAGCTTGTGCAAGGTTTTGACATGTCTGAGCAATCTTCTCAGTTCCTAAGCACTTATCCCTCATTTTTCTACATTCAGGGACCTGGCCTTGGCTGTGGCTGCCTTGTCATTTAACGAGTGGTTTACCATCATTTCCAGCAAGGACTTCAAACTGGTATGTCGTAAGTGAGCAATGAAAGTCCCCCATTTGATGCCTAACATATCTCCCCCGTGTTAGTGGCAAACTTCTCAATTGTTCTTGCTCTTGGAGAGATGTTTTTGTTGGCTAAAATTAGGGCAGCAGGAAAGAAATGTTGTAAATTCTGCTTCCTTTTTTTGCCAGATCCTCAATGAAAGGGTTTGTGTGATGAGTCTATAGCACACTGCCTGATACTTCCTTGCTACTGGTTACCTGTTTCAGGTACTGACATCGTAGCCATGTGTTATGGGCCTTACTTACTGTACCCAGGCCAGTGTCAATAGCTCCCTGGCCTGCACCGATAACAGAGGGAGAGAGATAACCTTCAGGAGAGTACAGATTTCTGCGTGTCAGGGTCTTTTTGAGTGAAAGCGCACATGCTTGTGTGTGATTGCGGAAGGGAGGTTGCGTAAATGTGTTAATTGAAAAAGGGGTTCTCTTTCAGTTTGCAGTTTGCAGCTTGCATTGTTGCCACTTGCTAGTAAACTTCTGAATGTTACTGCTGATTCTGCGGTGCAGAGCTCTCATGGTTAGCATATGAAAGAAAATGCAGCACTCTCGGTTATTAAACACACATACAGTGCACAGGGAAAATATTCACACCCATTTCAATGCAGCCATCACCTTGAGTCATTTAAGTTAATTTCTTCTCCTCAATCTGCACTCAGTACCCCATTATTATGCCAAGAATTGAGGACGTTTTTTTTTTAGTGAATATGAAAATATGAAACGGAAATATCCACATGGATATAAGTATTCACACTATAACACTCAGGAATTTGATTGATCGAAAGCATCATTGAGAAGCATCCAGATGTTTGGGCATCAATTTCTGTGCCTTTCTGTATTAGGCAGTTTAAAGTGAATGGGACAACAACCTGGGTAAAAGAGGTAACCAAGATTACTGAGGCTGATCTACAGTGACAGATCTACAGTGGGATTACATTTCTTGAGAGATAACCATCACCCCTTCACCAATATGGACTGTATGGGAGAGTTTTTTTATTATTATTATTACTTCTGTATTTTGCTGTCATTTTGGAGTTCTAAGTGTAGATTGAACAAAAAAGGATATAGTTTCCATATACACTGTATCCAATCACAGTCAAAACTAAACCCTCACACACACACACACACATTCTGTCTCTCTCTCTCTCTCATACACTTATACATAGACGGACATGCTGAAAAACATCTAACGCAACCCCCCCCCCCCCCCACACACACACACACACACTGTCACTCACATGTACAATATTGTAATCTTTTCATACCCAATTTTTCCATCCTGGAGGGATGTTAATACCTGTTTATGTATTTGGTTGTGGTTAGTGAGAGAACTGAAACAGGTCAACTTCCCTGTGCAAATCAAGTTTCTCAGATACTGGGTTAATGTGGCCACTTGCTGGATCACGGCAGTTCCTGGCATTTTGTTGACTGTATTGATTTTAAATTGACCCTTAAGGGAGAATGAGTTACAACACTTCAGTGTTGTACAGTGTGTACTAAACAGTGGAGCACTGCTAAAGACGTACCAATGATTGATGAACAGATTTTTTTTTATTAAGATAAAATATAAGACTTTCATAAACAAAAATAAGACTTAGCTTACATGATGATCTCAGAACTGCAGGATGCAATGTATGTTGATTTAAGCCTTGGTGAATGCATGTCTCTCTCTCTCTCTGTCCCTTCAGCCTCTGGATGTCCAAGAGCAGATTCTCTACATGATCAACCGGTCTCCCTCCCTGAGAGAGATATGCCTGGAGAACAGTGGTTTGAAGCTGTGAGTAAAGTCTTTCAGCTCCACTTGAACCCCATCAAATACTCTGCATTACCCTCCTATAGCACAAGGCTACATTTGTTCAACAGTCTTATTTCACCAATCTGATTTCACCTCCACAGTGGGACTTTATCATGATGGGAATGGACCTTCCCCAGTAACTCTGAATGCTTTATGAATGCCTCATAAATCTGTCCTTCGCAACATCCCTTAAAACGGCTCTTTATTTAACGGCCATAGCCTAGTGGTGGGTTAAGCGATCGAGTGACACTATTATCGGTGCAATGCATTTGAGTGCCTAAACTGTATGTGTGCAATCCGTTTCACCTTTTTTTTAGAGAGAGAGAATGTATTTGCTGGCAAGCATGGCGTGACTTATTTCTACAGGTGCATCATTTACTGTCACAGGTGCTCAGAAGCACTGCGGCAGTATTTCCTCTTTATTCAGGCAGGGGGAAACAGCTTAGTCGGCTTGTTTCATTTTGGGGAACAATCTGCCGGCGGCATATTTAGCCGTTGAGTAACGTACTTGTGCTTTGTGGCTTCCCCCTGTTTTGCTGACTGCCCTGCAGGGACTTTGCTGTGAAGATGGCGTGGGCCGTCCTTGAACGCACTGGTTCTGCACTACAAATAATCAACCTTTCCGCCAATCACATTGAGGACAAAGGTGATGATGCTTCGGAAATGTTGTCGGGGTCAAACATTTGTAAAGCTTACATGATTATCAGTGTCCGATAACCAAACAACTGGGATATTTTGTTATCTGGAAGATCGATAGAGTCACAGGAGAATACTGAACTGTGTTGTCACTTGTTCAACACAATATCTCTTTTGTCTTCATTTCCCTCTCTGCCTGTCTGTCACCTGAGCACAGGTGTTTCTGCACTTAGTCAGCACCTGGATAAGCTGTCCTGTGGTCTCACCCAGCTTTACCTGTCCAAGGTGTCTCTCTCCCCTAAAGGTGAATACTGCTAAATACAAAATGGTGATTAATAGAAGGTAACAGGTGAACGGTAGTGGACGATAAAAGAAAGAATTACCAATAAACTGGGCTCACAGCATTAGACTAAAAGAGCAAAGAATGTGAGTTTATGTGTGTTGGAATGTGCCACAAGATGGTCATTTGTTTATTTTTCCTCTCTCCAAATTCATGAGATCATTATCAAGCCAAATGGTTGAAGGTAAAAGCAAAGGTTGAAGCCAAATGTCTCATAATTGGCTGATTGATTCAAGCTATGTTTTTGAAAGCTGGTTTTATGGGTGTCTGCCATTTTATAAAGATTCAGAATCAGCGTATTAGTGTGTATGGATGAAAAGGAGGCATGACGCATTGTAAAATCGGCTCAAAATGCACTTTGTAAATGCTACCCCTTAACCATTTGCATCCAAATATGTTTGCGTGGTGCTCTTTGTCCATTTATGGTGTTTTTCCAGGGCTTGGTAATCTAGCCAATGCTTTGGTCCAGAGCAAGATTCTTTCCAACTGCCTGACGCATCTCGACTTGTCAGGAAATCCAGGTTGCATGGCAACAGAGGAGGCAGCGGTAAGGGAGAGAGAGAAAGAGTGTGTGTGTGTGTGTGTGTGTGTGTGTGTGTGTGTGTGTGTGTGTGAAAGTGTATGTGTGTGTGTGTGTGTGTGTGCGCATGTGAGTGTGTGTCCATGTGTGAGTGCATGCGTGTGTGTGTATGTGTTCATGTGTGTGTCTAGGTGTGTGTATGTATGTGTGTGTGTGTGAGAGAGAGAGAGACTGCATACTATATGTGTATGTTTATGTGTGACAGTATATGTCATTCTTGTCAGTGTTCTTTGTGTGTTAAAATGCGTGCAGCTGTCGGCGTCTTCTGTGTTTGCGTGTGTGTACTCAGCATCCCCAGATGACCTCTTTAGGCTTGTTTACTCCCCTGAAAGATGACATTTTTCTCCCGTGCCATTCAAAGGACCAGTAATGAAGACCTGTGAGCTTGTTTAGAGCCGGGGCCAACTCCACTTTTAGTCACTGCGTGTTACTCGATACTGCAGACACTTAATAAGGACAAAAGTGGCTCCCTTACTAAGACTCTGCCATTTCACTATATTGAATTTGAGAAGAAGAAATGGCTCATAATGCAACTCTGTCCCCTTAGACGCTCTGCCAATTCCTGTCTGCTCCCAATGTTCTGTCCTTCCTAGACCTCAGCGGAACCGACTGTCCTCTGGACACGGTGAGGGCCCAAATATTTGTCATAGTCACATATCAGAAACACCAAACAATGTTGTCTTGTGACTTTAATAGCACAGTTTTATTGGTTTGATGTATAATTTATAATGTACGATGTACTGTGTGATGGTTAACGTCATTGACTAAGAATGAGTCGATCTGGGTTTGTTTCCTCTGTATTCTAGATTTTCTTGTTTTAGATAAAAATGCGTGTTAAATACCAGTCACCTGTCTGGCTAAAAATGTCTAAACTAATGTTCATAATCAAAATGACTGCATATTGTGTTTGTACATTAAGTCAACTTCTATCAGTGTTGTAAAGGCTTCCATCTCTATCCCCTTAGCTGTTTGTGTCTTTGTCTGTGGGTTGCTTCTCCACTTTAAGTCACCTAAATCTCTCTAGAAACACCTTTACGCACAGGTAAGAGTGTTCTATGCTTTCCATTAAAAAAAAATAAAACTGCGAAAATATAATGATGATGATGATAACGATGTTGATTTTTGTTGCTGTTATTATTGTGGTTATTATTTTAGTTGATCTATGCCCTTAAACTGATGTCAATATAAGTGTGTGTGTTTTTGTATGTATGTTTTTATGTGTGTACATGTATGTTTCTGTGTGTGTTTGTGTGTCTAAAGAAAAGTTAAAGAGGTGACACGCAGTGTGAAGGACTTCTTCAGCAAGGTGTCTGAGTTACAGTATGTTGGACTGGCAGAAACCAAGCTCCCACCATCAGCCCTTAGGTAAGACACAAACACACACACACACACACACATCTTCAAAATTCTAAATCTAAAAATCTAAATCTAAATATAATCATCCAAATATACCACTACTTTATAAAATATGTATATACTGGATAAGAAAGATATGTATGGCACCTGAAGTTGTGTTTCTTTAGGCTGCTGCTGCAGGGTCTAGCTTCCAACACGCGTGTGTGTGGACTAGAACTGGATATCAGTGGATGTGAGGTACACTGTCTGGCACACATACTCATTTGCCACAAATGGCACTCACTCCATAATACTGCTTTTTTGTGTCTTTTAGAACATACATTTGTGTGTGTGTGTGTGTGTGTGTTGTGTAGCTAAGGTCTGCTGGAGCACAGGTGATTCAGGAGCACATTTTCGAAGCCAAGGCCATCTGCAGTCTGGACCTGTCTGACAATGGTGCTGCCTCTTATTCACACACGCTTATCTCTCTCCACATCTCACCTCAGTGTCCCTCTCTCTCTCTCTCTCTCTCTCTCTCTCTCTCTCTCTCTCTCGCTCTCTCTCTCTCTTTCTCTCTCTCCTCTCTAATTATATTTTCCCATATCACCTTTGCTATGTCCTCTCTTTCCCTTTCTTTTGTTGCTTTTGCAATGTGGTGTGTGTGTGGGAGCGCCCCTCCCACACACACACCCTCTCTCCTCCCTTAGTTTTCTCCTGTGCTCTCACATAGCTTTTTTCCCTTTCATTTTCTCCATGCTCATACTCTATTCTCCCCAGTCTCTTTTGCCATTTTCTTCTTCTCACAAGCTTTCTCATGGATTCTGTCTGTCCTCTGGTCTACAGAACGTCCTGTCTTTTTTGTCTCTCTGTCTGTATTTTTTCCTTCCTTTCTGTGTCTTTCCTCCCTCTCTTTTCACACTGGGGTCTTTGTCAATCCTCTGTCTGCACAGTTGGAGCTTTTGTAGAGAGATGGTTTGCAGGTGTAAGGATCTATTGGGTTTCATCTCAATCTAGTGATAGAGAGATCTCCTCCATCATATATCTGTTACTGTGGTTATGAGAGAGAGAGAGAGAGAGAGAGAGAGAGAGGAGAAAGAGAGAGAGGAGAAAGAGAGAGAGGCAGAGATAAATTATTCTGACTGGGAGCAGTCTCCAGGGATGCCTCCCTGCTCTTCTGCCAGAGAGGGAAGCCGTCTTTTACCAATTTTACTCAGTAGGGTAGTGGGGCTGCGTGGAGTGTGTGTGTGTGTGTGTGTGTTTGTGTGTCTGTATGTCTTTATGTCGCGTTTTATTGCGTGTGTGTGTGATTGTGTGTGAATGAGTGTGCACCTACACTTGTGCATGTACCCTTGTGTGTATGTACCCTGTGTGTGTATGTGCGTGTGTCTTCTATGTTGAAACCCTCGAGGGAGACTTGAGAATGAGGGAAGAATGACAATGTGGGGCACACCTATTCACCAGGATTATTCATTACTCTAGGTGGCAGATAACAGCAGGTCCTTGCAAAAGTCCCCTCTTATTCAGGCCATTTATATCCCAGTGCCACCAATATCCTAGTGTCTCTTTCTAAGCCATTTAGAATTCAATTATTCTGATCACTTGCTTCTCCCCACATGAGAAATCACTAGCAGTGTCTTCAACTGGAGAGTAAACATAAAGATGGATTCTTTGTACACACACACACACACACACACACACACACACACACACACACACCTCCACACCGATGAGCTGATGACAGGCTGTCTGCACCCCCTGAAGGAGATGGTATCAGACAGGGGCTATTTCTGGTGTGCCTCTGCCAGCGCTGTGGCCTTCAGCATAGGATACACAAGGGCCAAACAAATCAATCTCATCCAGGATAGATGCCGGCCACACACACACACACACACACACACACACACACATTTGCACATGGCATCACTCCTATCTGATTCTCTTAAGTCATTCTCAATCTAGAGAGAGAGAGAGAGAGAGAGAAAGAGAGAGACAGACAGAGGCAGACAAGGGAGAGAGAAAGTGGTGAAGACATATGGAATGTGAAAGAAAGAGGTAGAGAAAGATGGTAGTGAAAGAGGGCTGACAGAGAGAACATGAGAGAAACAGAGACACGGGGAACAGAAGGGATTCCTGGAGAAGAGAACTAAAGACAGGGAGACAGATGAGGACAGACACCCAAGAGAGACACATAGAGAATCAAAGGTGCAGGAAATGGAAGCTGTTGTGAGGACAGTTTGGGGTTGTGGAGAGAAAGGGAACTGGGAGAAGGAGGAGTGAGAGCAGTTAGGACATATGAAGACAGATAAAGAGAGATGGAGAGAAACCTTGGAAGAAAGCGAGTGGATTGAGACAGCAGTAGACATGTGTAGTGGACACACACACACACACACACACATACATACATACAAACATACAGAAACTGAGTGAAGTGGCAATAACCTAGGCTTTTCTATATACCTTAAGTGTGAGAGTCAATGAATGCTAAAGAGTAAAAATGTCCTTCTATGTATAATGAGATTAGTCAGGGACATAGACAAGAGTGAGACATCTGGGTCAAAGTGATAAATGAACATGGCACCTCAAGGCCAGGGGGAGTACTTCTGTTTGCCTTCTTCCCTCCCATTCATACCAGTGTAGTGTAGCTAGCTGTGGAGGAATTTCATAGACCTTGCTCTCAGGTCTCTTGGCCGTGCTATATGCATACCTGCCAACACTCACAGTATTCTGGGTTTCAGACCCATCCCATCTGGGTTTCAGAACCAGCCTGTTTTATAGGTTTATAGGTTATATATATATGTATTCTTTGGTCAAACATCAGTCAACATCACTGTAATGACACTGAATCACTCTCATGAAATGAAACAAACCCATTCATTCACTTAAGTTTTTTTCCTTTCCCTGGGTTGCTATCATGGCCTAAGCTAAGAAACATTTAGTTTACAGTGCAGAGTATCTATGATCAGGAGCAAAAAATAAGAATAATTTGTTATCTTCTTGGTTTCTTTCTGCCCAATCAATCTTTTAGGGTTTGAGAATGACATGGTCACCCTGGTGTTAGCCATCGGTCGTAGCCACTCTATCCGACATCTTGCTTTGGGAGGAAACTTTGCTATGAAGTCCAGGTAAATTCACCGGACTCTGTCACCTGACTCAATCAGTTATGTAACCACACAGTGAATTCACTCCACCCATCAATTTAGCCCCCTCATCCATCCACCTCTCTATTACTCTGTCTGTCTACGTATTCATTGGTGAATTCATCCATCTTTGCCACAAAAGTGTATCTTTGTATCTACGTATTCATTGGTGAATTCATCCATCTTTGCCACAAACGTATGTGAGATGATGAATCTCAATTCATCATCTCACATACATTTGTAAGTCACTGCTGTTAGGACCTGTCTCCCTTATCTTGTGAGTGTCTGTTGGCTGAGTGGTCAGGTGATGTTCTCTCTTATCAGGGCTCTCACCGATGTCCTCCATCGCATTGTCCAGCTCATCCAGGAAGAAGAGTGTGTAAGTACTCAACTGTGTCAAACAAATCTTCATTTGTTGCTCTAAGCTACACCTTCACATTACTTCAAGCTGCCCTATCAATAAGAGTTTTCTATCAGTATTGTAAGCTCTCCAATCATAAATCCTGTGTTTTCTATGATTTTACTCTAAGATCTCCTATTACTACTGAATAATCTCCGACCACGACTCTCAGGGTTTTATAGTACTCTCATATCCTTACTTTTTTGTAGTTACTCAAAGGTCTTCTGTTACTCTGAATTCTCCTATCTCCTGTCTACTGTCAATCAAAGTCAGTCAAATGTTTACTTGCTGTGACCAACTGGTTAGGGCTTCGGGCTTGTGACTGAAAGGTTGCCGGTTCAATCCTCCATCAGTGGTCCACGGGTAAAGTGCCCCTCACTGCTCCCAGAGCGCCACTGAATCAAGCAGCCCACTGCCCTGATTCTATTGTATTCATTAGTATTAATAGGAATTCCTAATGCCACTGCAGTACTTTTGCACTGTGGTTTGAATCAGTCAGACACTTTTGATAAAGACATGAGTTTACTGAAGTCTTTGACACAGTGCAGTCTTCTCTTGCAGACATAGGTTACTAGAAAGGGGTGTGCTGGTGGTCAGTCTATGTCAGAGTCATAGGGAGTTTTTCCTTGCTCCTATTGTTTAGCGCTACAATACATAACTTTCGTGTAATTCACTGTATAAATAAAATGGAATTGAATTGAATTTAATTTGAACACCTGTGATAGCTGCAAGCACTCCAGGTCAGATCACGTTGCGTTAAGTGGAGTCAGTGCTGTGTGTGTTGTGTACGTGTGTGTCTAAGTGGTGAGGCATGATGATGAGTGGCGCTAAGACCAGAGGCTTTTCTGGTCAAAAGGGTAATTTCTCCTTTGTGGTTGCCACCTGGTTCTGTCTAACCTTTGTGATTGTGTGTGTGTGTATGCATATGTTAGCCTGTATGTGTGTTAGAAAGTGTTTGTGTGTGTGTGTGTGTGTGTGTGTGTGTGTGCAGATACTGAGGTCCTCATGGGATGTCTCTTCCCTGGCAAAAAGAGTTTTAATTATCCTGAAGCTCCTCAGAGATGAGGTCTGTCTGAGTAATTACACAGAAGGCCTACCAAGAGCTGGAGAGGTTTTATGCATGTTTCCTCTCTTTCTAACTCTCTCTCTTTCTCTTTCTCTCTCTCTATTTCTCATCCTCACTCCATCTTGTTTCTCCTTGTCTTTCAAACTTCACCTCATCTGGTCATTGCTCTGTTTCTGATGGGAATCATTCTCTCTTCATGTCCTTGTATCTGACTTAGAATTCCTCTTAAAATTGTTTTCTGTCGTTTTCCTATTGTATTATACTAGATGAAGTCACTGATCTCAGAAGCGTATTTGTGTAATTGTAATCCGGTGATCACACTATCAAGATACAACAGTCCACAGCTTACTGTATGTCTTTTTAGATGTTCAGGTTATTTTAATGTTTTGTGCAATATGTACACTCATGTTTTTCACACACAATATTAACCCACGCATGTACTGGGTTCCTTTTAAAGGGCTGTTGCAACAAAATCTACATGTTTTTGATTTTAAGATGTCATGTGATGTGTAAGAAGTTTGCAATTTTACTTTGTTGAAGAAATGACTATTTGACTGTTTGAGTGAAAAGTTGTGCTGGCATGAATGGCAGACTGCTGCATAAGCTGCTTAGAAAGACATAATGCCCTCAGTGGCCCTGAGCCCAGAACCCTGGATCAGGGTCTGACAGACCTGGTTCTGATCTGGCCTTGATCTGGCCCAATCTGGGACAAATCCTCTCTGGAAATGCTTGTTCGCAAGCGACTTGTAAAGAACAATAGGCAGTGTGCATTTAGTCAAAATTAGGTTTAGGGACAAGACCCAGTTACACGCCCTAGGCAGGGAACGGAATCTGCCTAGTTGACTCCAATTTTGCAGAATGATTTTATAGCTACTTTTGACTACTTATATCGTTACGGATACTAACGTATCCTCGGTTCTCTGAGTGAGAAGCCGAAACGTACGAGTGGATGATGCCTATCATCTCCTGCTTTTCTGAAGTCATTTTAAACCAACCCTTTGAAAAAAGGGCAGTAAGCCCACTGACGCGCGCAGGCAACTACTTAGACAGCCCTGCGTGACGTCAGAAAGTCTATATATTGACTGCGCTTACGCTTCAGGTCCTCTTTGCCAAGCTCGCCAGCGTCGGCGATTGAGACCCGAAGCGTACGTTTCGGCTTCTCACTCAGAGAACCGAGGATACGTTAGTATCCGTAACGTTCTCTTTCGTTTCGAAGCCGAAACGTACGAGTGGATCACTACAACCAAGCCTCAAGAGCCCTACACCAAGGAGCCCGAGGTGGGAGGATCCATGGGACCGCTGCCGGGCCCAGAGAGAACACTCTCTGCTACACCCGGCCTGGTGATGTCCAATGCGTAAAAACGCGCGAAGGTGTTGCCTGAGGCCCACGAAGCGCTCAAGCAGATATCCTTCATGGGGACGCCTTTCCAGAAGGCCCAAGAAGCCGCCACTCCACGGGTGGAGTGCGCCCTGGCATGAACAGGCGGAGGAACACCCGCCGCCTCATATGCCAGACGTATGGCTTCCGTAAGCCAATGCGACATGCGTTGGGTAGACAAGGCCTGACCCTTGGCATGCTCGCCATGGCAGACGAACAACTGGTTCGTCTTCCTGATGCTCTGCGTACGCGTCAAATAGGCACGAAGCGCTCTGACTGGGCACAGAGTAACGGGCACAGAACTGCCCGTCTCAGGAAGGGCTGTGAGCTCAATGACCCTCGAACGAGGGTCAGAGGACAGCACTTTCGGGCGAGAAAAGGGATTTGGTCGCAGCGTGACCCGCGCGTCACCTTGCGTGAACTCAAGACAGTCAGGACTGACCGACAAGGCAGTCAGATCGCTGACACGCTTCACCGAGACCAGAGCGAGCAGAAGCGCAGTCTTAAGGGAAAGCATCTTTAGACTGGCACTCGACAGAGGGTCAAAGGGCGTAAGGGCCAGTCCGCGTAGGACAGTGGCCAGGTCCCAAGTAGGGACCGAAGGGGTGGAAGAGGGGCGGAGCCGCCTGACACCCTTCATGAAGCGCGACGCAAGGGGGTGAGCGCCTGGGGAAACGCCAGCATAGCCAACATGGCATGCTGAGATAGCTGCGAGGTACACCTTCAAAGTAGAGGGTGTACGACCCTGATCAAACAGGTGTTGCAGAAAAGCAAGCACCTCGCCAATAGGGCAGACTAGAGGATCACAGCCTCTGTCTCTGCACCACGTGCTGAAAACACGCCACTTCAGTGTATACAACGACCTAGTGGACGTAGCTCTAGCAGCCTGGACGGTCTCGATCACTGCGTCTGACAGGCCGCTCTCTAGGAGACGTGCCCGTTCAGGGGCCAAGCCGTCAGTCTCCACGCTTCCGGCTTGGGGTGCCACAGCGACCCGTGGGCCTGCGATAGGAGGTCTCCTCTCAGAGGGAGAGTCCACGGCTGGCCGTCTAACAGTGAGACCAGATCTGAGAACCAGCTCTGAGATGGCCAATTGGGGGCGATCAGAATCACCCTGTGAGCCCCCGCTCTGATCCTGGCCAACACCTGACGCATCAGAGGAAGGGGGGGAAAAGCGTAGAGCAGACCGCGCGGCCACGGGTGTGCCA
Organism: Limnothrissa miodon; assembly: GCA_017657215.1. Lineage (NCBI taxonomy): Eukaryota > Metazoa > Chordata > Actinopteri > Clupeiformes > Clupeidae > Limnothrissa > Limnothrissa miodon. The sequence goes on from JAGFZM010000046.1 coordinate 592,716, forward strand.
GCGCGTCTGATCCTAGTGGCGCATCTCGTTCCAGCGAAAACCACGCTGGGCAATGAGCGTTCTCTCTCGAGGCGAAAAGATCGACTCGTGCCCGCCCGAATCGACTCGTGCCCGCATAGCATGCTCGCTCCCCATACAGATAAAACAGATGGCATGGCGGTCGAAGATCGCCATCGGACGGTCACAATCGGTGCAACGACGAGTAGCCATCTTGCGTCTCGTGGTACCAGAAGTCAGGGACCGGCGTGAGCACTTTGAGCAAGACGGAATCCCTCGGAGAGCTTTGAAAAAAGCTTTTGTGGTGGGCTCTCAAAAAAGCCGTAGGTTTTTAGAAATATTTGCAAGAGCAAACGAAGACGACTCAGAAACACACGCTGTAAGCGAGGTGAAAGAGGCAAAGAGGACCTGAAGCGTAAGCGCAGTCAATATATAGACTTTCTGACGTCACGCAGGCCTGTCTAAGTAGTTGCCTGCGCGCGTCAGTGCGCTTACTGCCCTTTTTTCAAAGGGTTGGTTTAAAATGACTTCAGAAAAGCAGGAGATGATAAGCATCATCCACTCGTACGTTTCGGCTTCGAAACGAAAGAGAACTGCATTTTGTATTGTGATGTGTGATTTTGTAAAGTGCATGAGTGTTTCTACGGCTTCTTTTACCTCATTCTAGTTTGTCTATCTGTCTCTGTCCATGTGTCTCCTCACAGCCCCTGGAGTCTCTTTCTGTCTGCGACTCCAAGTTGAAGACGGGCACCACCATCCTAATCAACAGCCTTGCCAGCAATGCCAATCTCTCTAAGATTGACATCAGTGGAAACCTCATTGGAGACACCGGTGCCAAGATGCTGGCCAAGGCCCTGATCATTAACACCAAGCTCAAGTAAGTGGTCTGCAACCGCAGGGGCTAAAGAATATGCAACACCCCAGTCAATCTCTTGTCCATTATGAGGGGCCTCTGCCAGCTGATTGACATTTTGACACAACAGCCAATCAATGGACACTATCTTCCTATGTATCCATTTCCAAAGCCACTGCTTGATTAGCTGGAATAGTTTATTGTCTTGGCCAAACCAGTGTTTGAATTGTCCTGGTGCATTCACATACACACACGCACACATGCGCACACACACACACACACACACACACACACACACACCTCTAGGTGCTATGTCTGAATAGCACTACAGGCTTTGGCTGAGCTTAGGAACAAACAGAGTAAAATTTCTCTTCCTCCCTCTTTGTCTCAGGAAGATTGCTTAAGTTCCACTCTTCCCCATTTCTGCATCACAGGACTCTTGTGTGGGACAGAAACAATGTGACTGCCAAGGGCTACCTGGATGTGGCCAACGCATTAGAGAAGTGAGCCTCTTGGAACCCTGAGACATTCCTCATTTTTGTATCATGAATGATTTGCGAACTAGCTCTGCACACACGTGCATGTTTGCATGTCTATGTATGTGTTTGAACATGTTCATAGACACTCATTTGTCTGACTATCTGCATCTGGTCTCTTTATGGTGCTTGCATGTTTACTGTTACATGTTTAGGTTTGTATGTTCAACTTATGAATAGGTTCTGTAGGATGGAAACTGACAACACTTTCTGTCTTGTTTATTTGTGTGTGTGTGTGTGTTTATGCACAGAAACTCTACGCTCCAGCATATGTCCCTGCCCTTTACTGACATGTGTCAGTCTTACCGCAACAACCCTGAGAAAACTGAAGATTCTCTGCAGCGTGTGAGTCATAACAGTGTAACTGTGGCTGTCTGCCATATCCATGATGTATACGACTTCAGATCAAAGTAGGATTGTGTGCATCAGATCAAAGTAGGATGGTGTGTGTGTGTGTGTGTGTGTGTGTGTGTGTGTGTGTGTGTGTGTAGATCCTGAAGTTCCTGCTGAGAAATGGCCAAAAGCAGACAGGAACTCCTGAGCACATGTTGGATCTTCAGCAGGGCCTGCAGACCACCCAATCTGAACAGGTACTGTATTACACAGGATGGTTACTACTGTATACAGGATGGTTAAGTCAACACATCATTGGATGCATGATGCATTGATGCTAAGAAACAGTTATTTTTGCTAGGTTATTTACTACTTTTTTTAACACGTTTTACCATTTTTTTTTTCACAAGTATTTTTTGTGAATAATTTTGCCACCATTTTGATAGTTTCCCTCAAAGACATATTTAGTCAATGGGTAGACTCAATAGTGGATCGATGCCCTGAAAAGGCACCTCTCAATAATATACTGACAAGACACAAAATTAACAATACAACACAAAGTCCATAAATCCCCAGGCTGAGAGGCAGCGAGACAGACAGCAGTCTCCACACCAGAAGCCTCTCCCCAGCAGCAGGAGCTTGATAATGCTGACACGTTCAGAATGACACATTCAGAAACTCTTTTGTTTGTAGCTAGTTTATTTGTATGGGGTAGCCATATGCTTTGCATGTTTTGGAAAACAAAACAGTACCTGTTTGAGTTCCTATGTATAGGTACATTTGCATAATCATGCAACATACATATACATGAGTTAATATGGGACTCACGCATAATGCTTTATGCTTTATCCTCTGTCTATTTTTTTTCTGTGTGTGTGTGTGTGTGTGTGTGTCCAGCTTGTGCAGGGCCTCTGTCGGAAGCTTAAGGAAAGTGTTCAGCCATTGACCTCCTGCAACATTCAGGAAGTGCAGGGGGACATCCTAGCTGCTGAAGAGGTGCTTCACAACACCAAGACCTGCATAACGGCAAGTGATTGTGCCCTCTGTGAAGGATCGTTTACTTGCCCTACCTTAATCCCACTTTAATTAGAAAACCACTGAAGTGTGTCGCAGTGCTTCAGAGCTGTGTGATGACTGAATCACATTTTTTCTTCTTCTTCTTTTCCCTCACAGCTCCTGCCTTCACTCTATGAGCTGGGAAGATCTCCCTCTAGTGGTGTGCTGCTGCAACAGGTTCTACACGACACTGCAAGAACACTCACAGATGACATTACTGAGGAGATTCAGGTCAGATTCAGTGTCTGTGAGAAAGAGAGAGACTTTTTTTCTTCTTTCTTTCTTTCTCTCTCTCTATTGTGTTTTGCCTTGTTCACATGTTTTGCTCTGTTCAGGAGCTGGCCCAGTCCCAGCTTGAGGCGGCGCAGTCGGTCTGCCCTCGCGTGGTGCAGAGAACCAGCGTCAACGAGCTGTTGGCCGACAGCATCTCCAAGAAGTCCCGGCAGGCAGCCCGCTTCATCGAGAACACAATGCGCGAGGTCGAGACACACATCAGAAACAAACTCAGGTAGAACATAATAACAAACTTTCACATACTCCCACACACACACACACACACACACACAAGCTGCACTACAATACCCTAAGTCTAATGCTTCACTGTATTCAGCCAGACTTCATAATACCTTAGTTAATATTTTATATTAATTGTTCATTAAGAGGTTTGCAATTTGCAGAACCTGCACTGGTTGAGTCTAGTAAGGGTGTATTAAAAACGATAACAAATTGATAAGAAGGATAAAAGTGATTTGGGTTTGTTATGGAGCGCAGTTGTGCACTTTTTGCTATTTAGCATGTTTAGCAAGGGGCCTTTTTCTCTCATCTTGAAACTGTTTGTCCTCCTCCGTGTCTTTCCATCCCTCTTTCTAGTGAACTGAAACTGGCTGTTACCGTCACCCTGGTGGAAAGTGTCATTGATGAAGTGCTGCAAGACCTGTCTGTGGCTCAGCACAAGCTGGTGCGTGTATAGTTGTGTGACGTGATGGGGCTGTAATGTATGTGTCAGTATTTGTGTTGAGTGAGATGTTTCCATGTTGTGATTAGTAAAAGCCCATATTCCAGCTACAGTATGTCTTTCTGTATGTGTGTGTGTGCATGCATTTATATGGGAATATGGGAAAGGACTGTTAATACAGTTTAGTGTCCATTTTCTTGGTGTGTGTGTGTGTGTGTGTGTGTGTGTGTAGGACCGTCATGTAAAAGAACACACTGAATTTTCCCCCTCCCAGAGGACCAATGTGCCTCAGCTGCGGGTAGTCAATCACGAGTTCCCCACTGACGAGGTCAGAGTTCATCTATCTATCTATCGATCTATCTATCTGTCTATCTATCTATCTATCTATCTATCTGTCTAATCCATTTATAAATAGCATGTTCACAACTACATTATTGTGCGTTTTGGATTGATGCATTTCTTAACTTAATTTCTTAACTTAAACTTGAAACATTCATTTTAGCTGATCATCTTTCACTAAGTGAAATTATATGAAATGTAAAGCAAAAAAAAAAGCCATTTCTGTGGTTATTCATTTGTTCAACTCTTGTCTATCTCTCATGTGCTATCTGAAAAAAGAAGACAAAAGAAATATTATGAAATATACTAGTATCTTAATGTTTTTAAGGAGTTATGATTATATTATGTGATAATTGGGATCTCTGTCAGTATGTTCCTGTCATCTGGAGGAACAGCTTCCACACCAAGAGTATCCGTCCAGCACCGTCAGTGAAAAGTAGGTCCCTGATCCTTGGCCTGAAGGCTGTAATTTCTGCACACAACTAATCCGAACAACACTGCCAAAAGCATCAGAGCTCACTCACACTCTCTCTATGACAGCTCTTTTTCTGTCAGTGTGTGTTTGTGTGTGTGTGTGTGTGTGTGTGTGTGTGTGTGTGTATAAAACAGCATACTTATGAAAGCTCTCTATTTGTGTGGGCAGTGTGTATATTTGTTGTGTGTGTGTGTGTGTGAGAGTGTCTATATGTCTATATGTCTGTATGCATGTTTGTAATGTGTTTGTAATGCATGTGTGCAGTGTGTGAGAATTGTGTGTGTGTGTACATGTCTGTATGTATGTATGCATGCATTGTGTGTTCATATATGCATGCGTGTCTAGTCATGGCTAGTCTCCCTGAAGCTGCCACTCATGGCCGTCGGCTGCCACTATCCATCATTCTTAGACATGCAGATCTGTGATGTCAGCCACTGCAGCAACCCCATTGGCTGCGGCATCGTGCAGTCTGCGTGGTATGCAGTCGGTGCAGGCAGCGGCCGACTGACCGCCCCGGGGTCACCCGTTATGCCGGATCATCTCTGTTATCCCGTTAGTTGCAAACAAGCTCAAAACAGAGGCCAGCCAGGGGTCGGAGCAGATCACACACGACCCCCCACCCAAACAACCCCACCCCCGTCTGGAGGCCGTCTGGAGGCAAACAGCTGCGCCGCCTACGCCATGTCACTGCACCGTTCTGGAATAAAGGAGCATCCGCAAACAAGCGGGCAGATCTGTTCACACCGCCATATGGCCCGGAGTTGTATCCGAGTGCATGTCAGTGTTACACACACTCGTAAGCGCACGGCACAAATCGGATTCGCTGTAGCGGCGACAGAGGCGGCGGTAGCAACCGCAGAGGCCAATGTGTGTCAGCGTGCCTTGCAGTTGCTTTCAGTGACCTGCACTGGGTCACCACACTTTAGTTATTTATTTGTTTGTTGGTTTGTTTTTAAAAGGTCTCCGAGTTCATAATCTCTAAGATTGGTACTTGTTTGTAGGTTATGTACAAATTGCTCATTTTTTCTGTGTGATCAAAGCCCCAGTTTACACCACGTGGTGTGTGTGTGGCAAGTGTGTGTCTCGTGAAGGTTTGTGTGGTTTCTTGAAGCAGCTAGCTGAAAGAGAGGGGGGCTTCCCCATGGGGCTTTAGGGGGATCCCGTGGCAATGGAGGTTGGGCTGTCACAGTGTAGAAGGGGTTAAGCCCCGTGGGGAGACACTAGGTGGGGAATGGGGGGCCTGTTTGGGAGGATGCTGGCCAAACCCTTCTGACTCACGAAAAAATCATCACTCATGCAGCAGAGGCAGCCTGAGCACTGGCACAGACAATGTGACAGTCAGAAAATAACAGACAGAAAAGTCAACAGACAGACAGACTGCAAGATCTGAAGACCAACAAGCAGATACACCAGTTCTGTAGACAAATAAGCATGAACATGAAGATATAAAGACAGACAGACAAGCAGGCAGATAGACAGGTAAGCAGACATGACAAGCAGGCAGGTTTTTGTGTGGTACTAATAGAAACAAACACGCATGCAGGGAAGTAGCTAGCAACAGTTATAGCTGTACACACAGGCTGGCTGGCAGGCACCAAGCAGGAGGGCTGAGGGGAACTGGAGCATGGACACTTTACTTTCAGTCCACTGGGCCACGCAAGAGGGTAGGTGAGAGGAGGACAAGTGGAGAGACGAGAGAAAGACAGAGGAGAATAAAGAAATGACAAGAAAATGGAGATGAAGAGTAGATGAACTCCAGTCACTTTAATCTTCCTCCTCCTCATAATCGTCCTCCTCTTCGTGATGTCTGCTGCACCTCTGCATTATGAAAGTGTCCTGTAAAGATATGTCACTTTCTCCTTCCCTCCTGCTCTCTCTGTGATGTTGAGCCTGTTTGGCAAATCAGTCTGTGTCATCTGCTCCTGGTCTACTATCTAAGCTCCCTCAGCCAAGGAATGGAGCCCTGTCATCCTCCCTTCCTGTGCCTCGGCTCAGCAGTATCTCACCCCTCACACACACACACACACACACACACACACACACAAACACAAACACAAACACACACTCACATACACACAAGCACACATACATTCTCTCTCTCTGTCCTTTTTCTCTCTCTTTCTCCTCCCTTTCTTGTCTTATCTTTCCCTCAGTATTTGAAATCATCCCTCTGTTAGCTGTTCCATTCCTCACATACCTCCTTTTTAACTCACATTTTATTACACATTTTATTACATCAGCTGGTACAAACATGCTGGTTTGTGTTTTACTCCCCTCCCTTTTCTCTGTCACTCTCTCCGTCTCTCTCTATTTACCCATCTCTCCCCCTTTTTTCTCTCTCCCTATATTTTCCTCCTCCTCCTTTCCCCCCACCCTTGCTCTCTCTGGGTTCTCCCTCTCCCTCCCTCTCTATCCCTCCCCTTCTTTCTCTCATTGTCACTCTCTCTGCAGGTCTGCTGGATGTGGACACGGAGCAGCAGGCGAGAGAGAGCAGCGCGCATTATCAGCAGGAAGGGGTCGGGGGAGGGGTGGGAAGAGGAGGAGGAGGGAGCCTGCTGCTGCTCTCGCCCGCTCCCGCCGGTCCAGGGGAGGGGGAGCTTGAGCCGAGGGGGCGGGCCTCCTCGTTGGAGCCGGCGCTGTCAGTCACGCTGAGGCCCCGAGGCTCCTCCCACGCAGGCGGGCGGGAGGCGGACGCTGCTGCCGCGGCGACTGCTGCTGCTGCTGCTGCCGCTGCTGCCGCCGCCGCTGCTCTTAGCAACAGAGAGGCACGGCGCCCTGAGCCCGCACCTCCGCGCCCCCCTATGGACCTGCCCATCGAAGGCCACACACTGAGGCACTACACCCGCTCCAGGCCCCGACCCAACCGCCGCAACAGGCAACCGCCTAGCAAACCGCAGGTAAGCACCACGAGCCGGTCGAGAGGAGAAGAGAGGAGAGGAGAGGAGAGTAGAGGAGAGGAGAGATGGAGAGAAGGAGAGAGATCACAGAGCATGGAGGAGCAGAGAGGAGCGAGCCGGGGAACGGCAGAGGCAGTGAGCGGATGGGGAGAGAGAGAGAGAGAGAGACGGGGAGAGGCAGAGACAGAGAGATGGAGACAGAGGGAGAGGGGAAGGGAGAGAGAGGGAGAAGATGAGGGAGATGGAGCGAGGGTTAGGCGCAGGCTCGGAGGAGAAAGGCGGAGATGGAGGGGAAGAGGGAAGATGGAGACAAAACAAGGCAGGGACAGGGGGATGATGGAGAGGGAGGCAGAGGCAGCAGGGAGAGAGAAAGAGAGGGGGAGGGAGGGAGAGCGAGAGGTAGAAGGAGAAAGAGAAGGAGGGAGGGACGCTGCTTTCTGATGGCGATGCTCAGGTTGCCTCAGCCGCAGCCAAGCAGAAGCTCCAGGCTCCCTCTGCCTCTCCCTCTCCATCCCTGCATCATTCCCTCGCTTCCCTCGCTCTGCCCGTTTGTTCTCTGCTCTCCGTGCCGCTCTCTCTCGTTTTTCAAGCCTCTGCTGAAAACACAGGCAGAGAGAACGAGGGAAGCACTGTGTGCATTTGGAGACATTTTGGGTGTGTTATTTTTCTGCTCCTGTTTTTCCTCCTCCTGTGCTTGTGTGTATGTATGCATGAGAGAAACAGTGTGTGTGTATGTGTGTGTGTATGTGTGTGTTTGTGTACTGGTCGGCGTGACTCCCAGCTGGGGTGGGTGCTGTCAGAACGCGGCTAAATCTCGCTGTGCTGATCGCAGACGGCTGGGCTCTGTGCGACTGCTGTAACACCTTAATTATTAATGGTCCCACATCAAGGAGGGGACCTCTCTTTCTCCCCCCTCTTTCTCTCATCTCTCGCTCTCTCTCTCCCTCCATCCCTCTCTCTATATATTTTTCTGTCCCTCTCGTTAGTCGCCGCTGTCGTTGAAAAAGGAGGATCCCGTTGGCTTGGGGAATTCTGTAGTGTATTGTTAGGGCGTGTGATTGTTTATGCACCAAATTGTGTGTGTGTGTGGTGTGTGTTTGTGTGTGTGTGTGTATTTGGGCATGTATACATTCATTCTCGACTGTGAGTGGAATGTCAGAGAGAGCAGCTGGTGTACTCTGACGTTTTTGGTGGGGGTATAGTAGAGGGAGGAGTGTGTGTGTGTGTGTGTGTGTGTGATTGTGTGTTCCCACGACAGCGTGTTATGCTCCACTCAGTGATCAAAGCAAGCTCTATGTTCCCTGTATGAGTGTGTGTGTGAATATGTGTGTGTGTGTGTGTGTCTGTCTTCGAATTGCGGTGTGTTTCCAAAGAGAGGAGTCTTTGGGGTTTTCCCTCCTATTTTTCTCGCCGTGTATGTACCAGTTCATTATGTGTTAATCAATATGTGTGCATACATGTGTGAGTGCCTGCATGCACATACAGTGTGTCACCCTGTGCGAGAGTGGGTGTGTCTCTGTTCATCTGTGTGTTCATCTGTGGTTATTTGTGCATAGTGTGTGTGTGTGTGTGTGTGTGTGTGTGTGTGTATTTGACAGCTAGTCACGGTGTGACGGCTGCTCCCCTACGCTCTGAGCAGCCCTGTGGTGTAATGATTGGTCTAAATGCGTGGCTGATGACTCCATTGTGGCAGGGGAGGGGTGGGGGCTTTGGGGGCTAAATTTGATGTGAGTTTTCGGAGATGATTTTGCCATTGTTACTGGGTCACTGTCATCGTCCTTGTACTTCCTGTCCAATGATTGCTGCCATGAAAAGCCTCCTCACTCGCTTATTGTGCTCTGGCCTTGGGTGGCACCGTCAGACAGATAGCATTATTTGTTTGAGTTTTGGAGAGCCTTCCAGGGGAATGGGCTGAGATTGTGTGGCATTGCCGGAATGCGTTTATGTATATTGTCGACGTATTTGTTCAGTAAAACACAAACGTGGTCATCTACCTATGTGTGCTGGTGGTGAATGACTTGTGTGTGTGTGTGTGTGAGTGTGTGTATGTTGGAATACCTTCATAATATATTGTATGGCTATATTTGTGTCAAACTGTGTGTGTGTGTGTGTGTGTGTGTGTGTGTATGTGTGTCTTTTGGATTGTACTGTATTTAGCTCACAGTATTTACCAGATGTGGCCAGATGTGTCCTCTGTCATTTATCATCAGCTGTGTGTGTGAGAGAGAAAGAGTATGTGTGTGTGTGTGTGTGTGTGTATTTGTGTGTTGTCTGACACAGTATGTACTCCAACCACAGTATATTATCTATGTTCACCTTGAACATATATTTTGTATGTGTGTGTGTGTGTGTGTGTGTTTGTTTTCTGTTTTTGCTTCTGACACCTGTGACTCATGTGTGATATACTGTACAGTACCTATTACAGTGGCTGCATGTGTGCATACACATTTCTTTAAACAGGAAAATATACATGATATCCTACTAACCATAATCACGCATGTTGGTTTTGTAAATAAATATGTAAATCATTATATTTTAGCACTATTTTTGCTATAATGAACCCATTTCCCTCAAGTTTGGATTATAATTATTTTTACCTTCTCCAAGGAATGCTATTCAGTTCAATTAAAGGATTGTAAGAGAGTTCAGGTTGGAGTTTGTAGTATATATTAGGCTGATATTTTTCTCTGTATTGTTATAAAAATACATATTTATTTGAATCCAGTGCTATTCACTGATTTCATTTTTTTGTTTGATTTCATGTGGTAATTTCTTAGTCATGATTATGGGCATTATGTGCATCTGTGTGTGTGTGTGTGTGTGTTTGCGTGTGTGTGTGTTTCATTTCCTCTATTGGAATTGTTATTATTTGAGTGACACAAAAGGTTTATTTTTTGCAATATGAATGATCTTACATTATTTCAGATTTATTTTGTGTATGCTGTCAGTGTTCTTTCTTCAGTTGTTGTTTTATGTTTTCTAATTTATGTCAGTGTTTCATTGTGTAGGAATCTATAGGTGTAAGTGTGTATTTTATGTGCATGTATTAACATTTGTGTGGGGGGCGGAGTGTTTACTGTTGGAATGTTTGAGTGTGTTGTTTTTGTTTTAGATCAGCTTGTGTGTATATGTGTTTGATTACATGTACATTTTATCTACATAAATGTGTTATTGTTATCTATCTGTGTGTGTGTGTATGTGTGTGTGTGTGTGTGAGTGTGTGTGTGTGTGTGTGTGTGTGTGTGTGTGTGTATGTTTTTGATCTGTGTGTTCGTGTGTGCGTGCCCGTGTGCGTGCAAGGGGTCAGTGAGCAGTCAGGCGAATCTTCAGCCAGATCTGAGAGCCTCAAGACAGGATGTGATGCCCTTCCCGTGTTACCACAGTGATGGGTGGGGATGAAAGGACCACTGCATCACTGCCCTCTCTATAGTCACATTCTAAGGGGGTCTTCTGGGGGTTGGGGATTGGTTACATACACCTCCTTGTATGTGACAGTCCATTGAAGTTAGTTGTGTACCAGATCAAAGATTTGTGTGCGTGTGTGTGTGTCTGTATGTGTGTATTTGTGTATGTTTGTATACAGTATGTCTGAGTGAGAACTGTCTATTCTGTATCAAATGAATGGATGAGTGTGCATGTAAGAGTAAAGTGCAAGAGGAAACAACTGTGTGTGTGTGTGTGTGTGTGTGTGTGTGTGTGTGTGTGTGTGTGT
>JAGFZM010000046.1:603878-629471 GCA_017657215.1 Limnothrissa miodon
GTGTGTGTGTGTGTGTGTGTGTGTGTGTGTGTGTGTGTGTGTGTGTGAAAGAGTGATGAGAAAGAGAGAGAGAGGTGTGTGCACGTCTGCACTGGAGTGTGATGGTTTGTGTTTAGTGGACAGATCAAACAGGGTGTTTGGCTGTGTGTGCTGGTCTCCATAATGTGTGATGGTGGGAGGCTGGCGGGGGAATTAGGGGACAGGTGGTGCTGCTGAGAGAAGTGTGTGTGTGTTTGTGTGTGTGTGTTTATATATATAAATATGTTTGTGTATGTATGTGTGTATGTGGCTCACAGCAGGCCCATAAACCCAGACTGCAAAATCTCTCTCCATTCTCTCTCTTTCTGTATTTTTCTGTGTGTGTGTGTGTGTGTGTGTGTGTTGTGTGTGAGTGTGTATATTTATGTGCCTGCATTGTAGGTTTTCAACAGTCTCAGCACAGCAAAGCGGTTGCTCTTGCTGGTGTTATATTGTCATCATTCTGTGGTGCAATCCCTGGTCTTTTTGTCTTAGCTCTGCCCTTGTGCTCCCCTTACTTATGTATGGGTGTTTTCATGCTGTGTGCTTCACCGTTGTGTGAGTGTGTGTGCAATATCTTGTCATCTTTATATATTCCCACACATCCATCTCTGATGGCAAATACCTCCGCTGTGATCACTTTTTTCTGCAAGCTTATGTCAAACCCATGTCTCACTGGGAGGGAAGTCTATGGAAACCAGGAGCAGTGCACCATGGGAAATCCCCGCCAGGGGAACTGTGGGTAATAAATGAGAGTGTCTGCGCTGTCATAACAGCTCAGGCTTTAGGAGATAAATATATTCTGCATAGAGAGGTTCCTATGACCCTGTGCCTCCCTTTGTAATAGCAAGTAGTGGGACCAGTGCTAACAGAACACTAAGGTCACTCGGTTCTTGTCCAGGGAGAACCTTTTCTAATATAAACCGTATACAGCACAGCATAGAAAACAGCATGATTATGGTTCTGAGCATTAGAACAAATACACTGTCAGTTTTAATATCTAGATTCGTCATAGGAGAAATTACGTATTGCATTGTTTCATAATAAAAACATGCTTTATTATGTCATTTATCATTGACAAATATAACTCAAATTTGTTCAAAATAAATAAGTCGATATCTTCTTTTTCTCATTCCTTACACACACACACACAAACACACATAATTATATCTACACTAGGGGTGGGGATTGCAGGGTAATTCACCAATATCAACAACAATATCCAGTCAGTGCACTCTGGCCCTCTCTTGCACTTGTAATAGTCCTGGAGGATCGGGATGACAACAGTTATGGTGAAAATAGAACTGATTTGACTAAATTGTATTGATGTTTGGTGTAATTTCATTACATTGCAAGTGGAAATACTAGGATGTGTGGCCATTTTGATATTTTCTCTCATCCCTAACACACGAATACTTGCGTTATATCGCAACTTGATCAGTGCAGTTTGTGCACAAATGCATTGGCCCCATTGCATTGGTCCACCTGATCAGGCCCAAAAGAAGGCCAATATCAATCAAGAAGGCCAATCATCATATAACAATGGCCTTATTATAATCAACTCAGTATTACATTGTTAGCCCACTGACCAGTGTCTCCTCAGTCACAGTCAGTAATAGACACATCCATCAGCACGTGCCACACAGTCTCTGCTGGGTAGCGTCTAGGCGGACACTCTCGAAACACACCCAGAGGCAGCGAGGGAAGTCGGAAGTGTGCCCGTTTTTCCAGGCATCCAGGTGCAGAAGGGAGAATGCGTCTCTCTCTCCAAAGCAGGAACAGAATGTTCAGTTTTAATCTTCTCTTCTGTGCATGGGGGAGAGTGCCATCAGTGTGTGTCTGTGTGTGTGTGTGTATGTGTTTCTGCATGCATGGGTGTGTGTGTGTGCACACTTGAGAGAGAGAGAGGCAGAGAGCTTCTTCGATTCTTGTGTGTTATATTTCAGGATTGTAAATTGGAAAAAAAGCAATTAACATTCTCATTATCTGTGATTGTTCTGTATTCTTATTTTGAATAGACAGCATTAGATTTGGAGCTTATTGCTCCGTGATTGCAGGGGTCTGGTTAGTATATTGACACCAAGCCAGATTTGTTTTATATACTAGGTCCAATATTGAGTCCTTCACCATATAAATTAAACATTGCTAATGTGTGTGTATCTGTCTTTCTGTCTGCCTGTCTGTCTGCCTGTGTGTGTGTCTATGCTATGCATATGTGCATATTTGTGTAAGTTTTCAAATGTGCCTAATTGTGTGTGTATTTGTGTGTGTGTGTGTGTGTTTCTACATTTTTGTGAGAGAGAAGTGTTTGACTGTCTGTGATTTTCCATTTCTGCATATGTGTGTGTGTGTGTGTCTGCATGCGTGCGTGTGTGTTTCTGTGTGTGATTGTCTGTGATCGTGTTTTTCTACATATATGTGTGTGTGTGTGTGTGTGTGTGTGTCTGCACAGAGGTGGTGTAGTGTGGGGCTCCTGATGAGAAATGACCAGCGGTGGCTGAGCTCATTAGTCTGTGATTATGAGCGGTTGCACCTCGCGGCTGTTGCCATGGGCCGTAACCGGTACCGCTCCCAGACCCCCTAAATCAGCCCGATACATCTATCTGGCAGCTCACAGCTCACTCCAGCACTGTCAGCACTGCTGCAGAACGGACTGGACACAAGATGGGACAATATTTAGGGAACCAAAAAGCAGATACAAGGATACAAGCAGGAACAGAATGGAAAAAGAGGCAAGGAAAATTTGAAGAGGAATGAACAAACATAAGGGCCCACGGGTAGACACACACACACACACACACACACACACACACACACTCACACTCACACTGATGGAAATAGACAGGCAAACAGAAAGAGTCAGACAGACAGATGGATAGATGGATGGAGTCTTGAATAATAAATAGGTAGCCATGCCATGCAGTTAGCCAAATATTGCTGTGTGTGTGTGTGTGTGTGTGTGTGAGTGCATGCTCGTCTGCAGAGATGACTTGTAGATAGCGAATAAAGATGGAATGTGAGCACGTTGACGCAGCATCAATACCAATTTGAATGTCTAAATTTCCACCTCCTTGGAGTGTCTATTTTTACCAGCTCTTTCTTGGCCCAAACACTATTCTGTTGCATTAAGCAATAAAGCATACAGTACACATCCTTATATCTGAGCAAAACCTTGGTATGCACACACACACACAGAACAGATACTCACATACCCACACGTGCACCCACACATAAATACGCATACTCACAAATACACACACAGTGTGAATATGAGTGGGATCGTGTGAAAGCTTTAAAGCATGCTCTGTGATTTGTCGCAGTTGTGTTTCTCTGAGTGTGTCTGTAGGCCTATATGAATTTTTTGTGCTTGAGTGAGTGTGTGCGTGTGTGTGGTATGAGTGGGAAACACCTTTTCCCATCCATCCCCTTGCTAGCACAATGAGCTGATTTTTTTTTTGTCTTCATGAAGATGGAGTGGAGTGATGAGCTCTCCTGCTTCCTGATTGGCTGAGGGGTGCTAAATGATTTATAATCCGCTTCTCATGCGGTGCACGGCCCATTTGCCTGCGGTTGCTACGGTTGCGATGGTGCTGATCCCACTCTGCCCCAAGGCCCATGGCCTGCTAGAGCTCCAACACACACACACACACACACTCACACACACATACATACATACACACACACTCACTCATTATATTTAATGTGTGTGGTACAAGGACATGCCCAACCCAAAACATTCTCTTGGTCTTTCTGGTGTAGAAGTGTGTGTTTGTGTATGTGTGTGTATGTGTCTGTGTGCCTAGCACTGAGTCATGGTATGTTTAATACTGCCCTTGTTTACTATGTCAGTGTTTGTGAGTATCATTGGGTATTTATGGCTTAGGAGTATGGGTGTATGGGTATGAGTATGGGTGCATTTTCTTTTGGTGTTTTGGAACCATTGTTTGTATTTGTTTTTTGTTTGTTCTTTTGGACATTTTCTCTTCAAGTACTTAGCCTAGACTAAAGTGCTTTATGTGTGTGTTTATGCTCAGGTGTCTCCTTTAGATGTGACATAGGTGTTATAGATGTGCTTCAAGTGTGCTTTAGGTGTGTGTATGTGTGTCTGTGTGTGTGTGTGTCAGCCCCAAAGACTGCCAACTAGAGGTTGTAGGCATAATGTTAGTGAGTAGTGTCCTGCTGTGGTAGTGTCCCATTGCCAGAATGTGGACAGATGTGACTGTGGGGACTCAAGGACACGTTGTCTGCCAGAGTCCCCATCTCCTGAACTTTCAGTTTCAGCATCGCTGCCAGGGCATCTCTCTCTGTTTCCCCAGTTTGCACAGTGGCCTGCAGCAGCATCAGCATCATACTGTCATACTGTACCTGTACGTTGCACTATTTGTATGCTGCACATGTGACTTGACAAACTGACTGAATAGGAAGCCAGTTCCCATTTAATCATGTCTGCTATTAGACTTGATGTGTGCCTGCATATGAATGTATTAGTCGGTGTGATTGTGTGTGGGAGACTTGAGAATTGTAGTGTAATTCAGGGGGCCGGGGGGGGGGGGGGGGGGGGGCGTGTGTGTGTTATATTGTTATTAGGGTGTGTCAGGGATCTAATTAGGCAGTGGGGTTGATGTTTAGACAGAAGGGCTGTGTGTGTGTGTGTGTGCGTGCGCCTGTGTGTATGGTTCTCTTGGGAGTGTTGAGACAGATGCACCCCATAGCAGACACACAGTAAAATGCCTCTCAGCAGCACCTCAATGTCATGAGTCATGTGCTATCTGTACATATGGATGTGTCAGTGTGAGAGTGTGTGTGTGTGTGTGTGTGTGTGTGTTTGGCAATGCCAGTGTGAATGACTACTGTAGGCATCCATGGAGTCAGGCCCCTAGAATCATACAAACTTAGCCCATGCTATGAGAGAGACATTTGGAACTATAAACAGCCCAGCCTGTTATTGACTTTCTGCACTGGTCCAGAAAATAGATGCTTTCTTCCCCTGCTAGGCAGGAGATGCAGATGAACCAGAGAGGCCTGATAACATTGCTAACTCTTCTCTTTCCCTCTCCCTCTCTATGTGTGTGTGTGTGTGTGTGTGTGTCTGTTTGTCCATGTAGGAGCAGGCAGCGGAGGGTGAAAATGAAGTCAATGAAAACATGGGCAGGGTAGATGAGGGAGTAGAGGAGTTTTTCACAAAAAAGATCATCCCTGATGACCCCCTGTGAGTATCTCACACACACATACGCACACACACACACACACACATTTTGGTTTCACTCTCACACATCTCATAAAGTGGCACACAAACACACCTAAGTTTTCCAGTGTCTACACACTCTCACCCACTATGTTCACTATGCTGTGCTGAATAATTTCCACCCTTTCCCATCATGCCTTGTGCCTCTCACCTCCAGAAAGCACCAGAGGGAGGAGCCTAATGTTAAAGCACAACCCCTCACAGAGTCCACTCCCACCACCACCACTACGGCTCCTCCCAGCATCACGACCACGACATCATCCTCATCCACCACGGCTACCATGACAACAACCACCACCTCCACCACCACCACAACTGCAACTGTCACGCCCACCCCCACCGCCCCAGCCTCCAAAAACATCAAGAAGAAGTTCGGGGACTTCTTCGCCTTCAAGAAAGTGCGTGCCCGGGGTACCAAAGGGGAGGGCGCGCCAGAGGGCAAGGTTAAAAAGACATCCATCGCCGACCTCATCCGACCCCTGAGAGAGGCGGCTCGGGCTGAGAAGGAGCGTGAGAGAGAGAGGGAGCGGGAGAAGGAGCGAGAGAGGGAGAAGGAGAAAGAGAGAGAGAAGGAGAAGGCAAAAGCACAGGAGGGAGAGGAGGAGCGGGCGGAGGAGGAGGAGGAGGAGGCTGTTCCTATCATCCCAACCAGCGGCACCACCATTACATCTGCCGTCACAACCCCCAACATCACCACTATCACAGAGCCGGTCGAAGTCGAAACCGATGCTGCTCCGGCCTCAGAGCCTTCGCAAAGGTCCCCCTCTCCCACCGTTACCTCCCCCACTGCCCCTCCCGCGTCCGCCCGAACACCCAGTCCCGTCCCCTCGCCCACCCCGGCGACCAACGAGGTCGCAACGCTCTCCCCAGTGTCGCCTCCGGTCCCCGCCACGTCGCCTTCCGCGGAGCCGGACAAGGGCCGCCCGCTGGAAAAGAGCCGCACGCCGGACGGTGAGCGCCGACCCAAACCCACCAGGCGCTCACTGAGGGATGGCAAGTCCCAGTCCCTGATCCTCCTCACAGGGTTGGAGCCTGAGGAGGGGGGGCCTGCTGCACAGGCCAAGGTAAGGCTCTCTCCACAACAAACCACACTAGGCCATGTTAATGTCAGTCCATGGTAACCGGGGACATATCCTCAAGAGGTTGTTCAGTATCAATCCAACAGAGTCACAGAGTATGTGAATGTGACTAAAGAAGCAGATATTTTAGAGCAGTGTCATTTAAAGTCTTTGGTAAGAACCATGATCTGTGGAGGTGGGTTGGACAGAAGAAGGTTTGCCCAGCCTGAGTTACTGTTAAATGTGTGAGATCACAGTAGATTAATAAATACTTTTACTATCCCGTAAGAATTTCTGATATCCTAAAGCTTCCCCACCATGGATATATTTTTGCACCCTAAATGTCCTATGCTTTGACCACCATGTTAATTTCAGTGAATTTTGCAAGCTGTCAAGGGACAGTTTTTCAAGTTAGGAAAGTTTCCTATCTACGTTTCTGCTTCTTTGATGTTCAGCTATGCAAGGGGTGTTTGTGTGAGAGAAATGCATATTTGATGGGGCGTCTATGTTTCTTGTACAGTTTAGCAAAGGGTTCCACTGTTGTTGGCTCTGCTCTGTGCCAAAGTGTGTGTTTGTGTGCACAAACTGTTTATGCACACCTTCAGACTGGCGTAGCGAGCTGGAGTTCCGCCAGTGTCGTGCGCTCAGCCTCTTTCTATCAGACGGAGAGGAAAGACCGGGGCCTTCAGAGCGGATTAGACAACTCACTCCGCCAAGGGTCTGAATTGTAATAAGTCACTTTATATTCATAACAACCTTATTACTTGAGCACTTATCATGTACTCATTAAGCAGAGTTCGGGAGAGTTCAACGCGCAGGGATTTTTGCAGCAAGTAAATTTCGATTGTTCCCACCCGAGGATTCATTTCGCTCCTCCAAAGCTCAAGCGCTCTCTGATGTTCAGTCCACGTCTGCGCTGCTAGAGTCCCTGTAGCAATGTTGAAGGCTTTTCCGATTGGTGGGCTTCCGAGACCCTCTAGTGTCAAACCTGTCAAACTAGTGACTTCCATTACCTCCAGACAGCATCTAAGCATGCATATTGCAGGAGCAGTGTTTAATGTAGGAGTTCACAATGTAATTGGAATACATTGGAATAAACCCTGGTGGACATCAAAATGTAGCTAATTATTTTTTTATATGTTAATAAAAACATGCCATTAACTAGCTAATGATGATATGTACGGCGTTGAAATTACAGGAATATGGGTCTGTTTCTAGGAACTGGGTTTGTGAGTTTGGACCTGTCTGAATCACAGTGTTTCATGTTCCTCTGGTGCGTCTTAACCAGGAAAACACTTCAGCATGGCCATCATGGCTGGCCTCACAGACACACGGAGCAGAGAGACACAAGAAATAGAAATAAAGACGTCATGAGAGTCCAGCTTGTCTTATTCACTGCCGTTCTCATTTTTCTACCCTCCCTCCCTTCCTCCCTCCCTCTCTTCCCTCGCTTCCTGTCCACTTCTTTCTCATCTGTTGCTCATCTCTCCTCTCCGCCTCTCACCTCCACTCCCCACTCCTCTCTTCAACCCTGTTCTGCCCCTCAGAAACATGCGTCAGAGAGCTCGTCTAGCTTTGAGCAGCGGCTCCATGTCATGCTCCATCGAATGGGTGTGACCAAGACGCCCTCCACAGAGTCGCCCAAAAGCAACCAGGTGAGCCTGCGTGTGTGGGGGTGTGCATGTGTGTGTCTCTCTCTCACTCTTTCAGTCTCTCTCTTTCTCTTTTCTCTCTCTCTCACTCTCTCTCTCTATGTGTGTGTGTATGTGTGTTGCATAGGTGCATGTGTGCTGGCATGTATCAATACAATATAATGTCAGTTTATAACCAGAAATTCATTATGCTGTCTGTCACAGCTGGGAATTCTGGGAACTGTACAATACATCATGAAAGAGCATAGAGTATTAAAGAGTTCGGTGGATTATTGAAACTGAAGGTTATTTACATAATACATATTTTTTGAAGCATGCTAAGTCTTTACTGTGGCCCCTGTGCTCCATAATAAGTAAATGTGAAGTCTAATAACAGTTATAAACATGAGTGTGCATTTCATCCTAGGTAATATATCAATATCATCACTTTATCACAATTTGGTTAAAGAGTGCTTAACGTGTGCGAGGGCACGGATTATAGGCCTGCAGACAGTTTAATTCAATCTCTTTTATCCTCTTACAGAACAAGGATGAGGAGCTGAAGAAAGCTAACTCAGAGGGTGAGACCCTGCCCGTGTACACACACACACACACACACACACACACACACACACACACTCAAACACACCACTTTTTATGTTCCTCTTTTTCTCTCTCAGTGTCTCTCTCACACACAAACATATACACAGTTTCTGTCTCTCCCATCCATACTCCATATACACATTAACACATAAAGCAGCAGGGAGATAGAGAGATTCACCCACAACTCTCTCTCTCTCACACACACACACACACACACACAAATTACACTCAAAGTACACTGACACTGATACGTGTACATCCTACATTTAAATGATAACTTCTGATGCATTGGTAGTTTCCTACCTCAGGGACATCTGTGCTCTTTGCAGTCTCATTAAATTTCCCTGCAGTAAAACCTGTGAGTCAGGGCTGAGCATTCACTGCAGGCTCCTCTCCTCTCCCCTCTCTCCCAGCACCCCACTACCTGCTACTCACATTCAGCTCATTCTGCCATTGGATGAGGGTGGGCGGGAGAGAGCGAGAGCATGACTTAATGATGCAGATAGGAGACTTGGCTAATTTATCATTTGTGTCAGACATTAATCACCTGAACAGTGTCACCAAAACTGTTGCTTGCTTGCTTGCTTTCCCTCTATCCCTCTCTCTCTCTCTCTCTCTCTCTCTCTCTCTCCCTCCCTTGTTTTCCCTGACTCAGTGGTGCGATGTATAATAATGCACAGAGCTCAGCTTTTTATTAGCAAAAGCTATTGAAATGGCTGTTCTGGCTCAATAGTCAATACCCCCCGAGAGCACACCAGAGATGGTTGATGAACCGTCTGAAGAATCTTTGAGGACACCAGTTCTATTTTCACTGATGGGTCAAAGGTCAAGTTTGACTGACAACATCGCCATATGGTTGTATTTTGTCTCAGTAAATGGGTTTTTGTCCGTATATACAGTGTTTGTGTGAGAGTGTGTGTATGTATATGTTTGTACCCACTGGATCTATTCTGCTGCCTTAAATGACTATATTTCTTCTCCATCAGGAGCAATCCTGGACAATAAACCCGAACCTCCGCCCACCTTTATGAAGCCGCGCACCATGTCCACCTCATCAGGTGAGCCACTCACCCATTCCGTGCCACTCCGACTGTGCCCATTATGATGGCCTTTATGTCTAGACATTGCTTGCTGTCGGCACTACAAGCCCAGAGCCCGCTGATGCAGAAACGGTGCCACCTGCTGTTGGTGCGCCCACAAGATGTCAGCAGTAATGTGCTGAGACGACTACAAGGCCACGAACCATGGAATTACAGAACAGTGGATAGAAATATTGCCAAAACTGCTATTTCCTGTGTTGAGATTGGAACAGAGTTTGAAGGACATCTCTCTCAGTGCACCTCTGATTAATGATGTCTTATGTTGCTCTTACTTCTTGGCTGATTGTGGCAGGGCGGGCGGACCCCATATTATTCTATCTATTAAAATCATGTTGTAAACCAGGACAACATTAATATGTGCTGTAAAGTGTTTATTACGTTGAAATGCTTTAAAATAAGTCATATTGCAGTAGAGTTATACTGATATAGCCTTTTATCTGTCCTCTTTTATTACAAAAAGGAAAGAAAGAAACTGACTGTAAAGTTTGATGACAGCCTCCAATAACTGACACCTTGTTTAAGATTTTTTAAATGGATTAGATAATTACAAAAATACATGGCTGGACTATACTTTCCATAACACTTTCAATGAATCTGCTTTTCATCAATTCATTCACGCATTGAATGGGTTATAGAAAGTTCATTTTAATGATGGACTTTAACACAATAGACATTTATTAAATTATATACATATACAGAGCGCTTTATGTACCTATTTAACCACAGTGGTGGTCAACCTGCAACACACACTTTAAGTCTACCATGATGTTATTGTATGAGCTATTATCGCTTCTGCCTTTGTAATGCTCTTATCTACAAACATTTAATTCATGTAGCCAGGCATTTCCAGGCATTTGACAGAACACATATAGTATTATGTAATTGTAATGTTAAGTTTAAAAATCACAAAATAGCAAATGATCAAATGCATTGTAATCAATTGTAATCACATCTTATAGATGGCATGGCATTTTATAGGCGTTATGGATGTTGCATCTTTCTGTGGAATGTCTTAACTATACATTGCTATAGTACACTGGTTCTGACCGTCTGAGTAATGTGCAAACCTGTTGTCCCCCCTACAGACACCAGGCGGCCTGTGCGACCAGGTGTGACAGGTGAAAAACCAGCCGTCCCCGAACGTCCCATTGGCCCCCTGCCACCTAAACCCACCCTCAAACCCGTGCTCCCCCCACCCTCCGAGACCCCTGGCGCCCCCAGGGTCTCCCCGCTGGCCCCCAAGCAGCCCAGCCCGTCTGTGGAGGGCGAGCCTCCCAGGGAGCCCGAACCGGAGCCTAGCTTGATGACAACTCAGGCGCAGCCAAAGGGGCCCCCACCTCTGTCCCCACGGAAGGACATCCCCCCGGCGCCGTCACCACGCAGGAGCATCAGCACAGACGTCAGGGAGCGATCAGAAAGAGCACAATCAGTCACTGAAGGTAGGTAGGCCCGTACAATGGAGCTTGCCTTTAGAAACTTAGTAGCATATTAGTAGCAAAGCCAAGAACCAAGTCCCTATTGGTCCCTAATACTTCCCTTCTGGTTTAGTTCAATCAATGTTAGTGTCAGAACACCAAACAGACACTGTAACTGTAAACACAGTTAACAAATTTTGGTTCTATTAAGGTTAGATGTTCGGTAGGGGGAACATTACATTCTCTAAAGGAGTTAGGTTGAATGTTTTAGATGGCAAGAAAAAAAAAAGCTTGGGTCATGTGCAATACCAGGGTCAGCTACTTGCATCAGAGGTGTTATCTATCAGGACATTTGCAAATAGAATAACAACAAGAGTACAGAACACATAGACCTTGTTTAAACACTGCCATAAGAGACATATTTGTCTCCCACTTTCCTAAATTGAATATAATTACAGTATCTCTGAAAAAAGTGAGAGATAAAAAGGAAGGTGCCTTTTGTTTTGTACTATACAGTATTTACTGTGACACAACTGCCTGTGCTGATGTCATTACTTCAGTAATGACATAACAGTAAAAATACTGGACTGGACACAACACGACCCTCCAAGGGCACAGTTTCATTATAGGGTGAGAATGTCATGTGAAGGCAACGACAAACATTTCAAAGTACCTCAAAGAAATGACCACAATCAGAGGAGTGTGACAACCTACAGCTGAGGCTCTCAAGAACAGCAGTCTCTCTCAAGAACCTTAGCTATAGGTTTAATAAAACAATCTTAAAATAACCATAGGACAACCAAGCACCATTTAAAGGGTTATTAAAAGTTTCTGTTACATTCTGTGTGAACTGAGATAAATCCACTTGTTGCATTAAATAGTGAAATTGCAGACGAGTCATCTGTCCTCCAAACAGAGGTTTACCCTACATACAGTGCATTCATGTATGCAGTGCATTCATCTCTCAAGTCTATAACAGTCCATAACTAATAGGGGATAACATTACCTGCTCTCATATACATTGCCTACATATTCTGGAAGCTTGAGTATATTGTATAACTTGTGTATAACACACAGGAGAGGCGATGTATGAGAACTTTATCTTCTCTCTCTCACACACACACACACACACACGTACATGCACACACACAGCAGGGTATCTGTATGCTAATGCGATATCAGTTTCTATAATTAGGGCTCTGAAAGATGGAGGGAACATTGTATTCAACTTCTCGTGCATGAACATTTTTTCAATCACACTGTCTCTCCTAATTCTCTTTCTATCTCTTTCTCTCGCTCTTTCTGTCTCCATGTTCTTTGTCTGTCTCTCCTTGCCTACCCCACATCCTCTTATTTCCCCTCATTATGACCTATCCTATAATGTTGTAAAGAAACAGAATGATGACAATGTAATCATGAGCACGCTCAAATGCCTCCAGTTGAAATGTGTTCATTCAGCGGCGCGGTCGGTATTTTACCGACCCCCCTGTGCTCTGAGAGCACTCTCCTCTAGTGATGCCCAAATTGTATTAGCCAAGTTGATGGAGAGAGGTTGCATGCAGTTAGCCGCAGCGATTAAGGCTTTGATGGAAACGTTTTCTTTGGTGTAACTCTTCACTGTGACGCAGTGGGTGTCTGTAAAAAAAAAAAAAAACACTTTCGCGTGCGACATCTGAGGGAGGGGGAGCTCCAAGTCAACCTGCATAACTGACTGTTATTAAAGTGTGTCCCTTGTTTGCATTTCGATTTGAAAGGATCAATCTGAGATATTGTGAGACTGTGAATAAAACACGCTGTGTCTGTACCAGCCTGAGGATGCGTTCTGTCTGTTTCTTATCTCATCTCGTCCTGTCTCATCTCCCAGAGACCCTTCCGAAACCACGCCCTCGCATGAAGCCCTCGCCCCAGCGGCGCGCTGTGTCCGTGCACGAGGATTCACTCCTCCTCCAGCAACACGCCGCCCTGCTGGACCCTGAGGGTGAGCACACAACCTCTCCCACACCCACACCAGGAAATGATGTCACCCTGCACTCAGTCAGGACATGGCGTCATCTTACGTCATCATGTCAAAGACAGTAATTAGATGGAGCAAGGTACTTCATTGTAGGCTATGTCTATGGAAGGAAAGTGGTGATAAGTTTCAGGCTGCTAATGGGCATGTTGTTGACATGCCTGACTGTAGGAGATTAGGAAAGAGTAACATGCACTAATATACCAGAAGAAATATTAATCTTTCTGTAAGATTTCTTCACAGATCTACCATCTTTGATCATGTCTGATTTGTCTGATATCAGGTGATCAGGTTATGAGGTGATCTGATATCACCTCATAACATTTATTTAATTTCCTTCTCAGATTGTGTGCATATTATAAATATAAAGACATATTTTTTTGAGTTTTTATACTGAACTGGGTGTGACTGACCAGAACCACAGTCATCTCCCATTTCTTTCCTGTTGTACCCCTCAAAGGGAACCACCTATACACTGAATGCCACCTCAGTATCTCAGTATTCGTGATGTCTTTTGGTGTGTCCACATTCATCAACTGGAACAACTGTGTGTGTGTGTGTGTGTGTGCTCTCAGAGCTGAAGGCGGCGTTACCACGGCTACAGAGGTCACCAGTACTCAAGCTGGCCAACCTGGGGGAGCTGCCAACGTGCTCTGAAGATCTTCCCGAGGGAGAGGAGGGTGAGTAGGAGAGGGTGGGGTGGGGGGTGCTGAATAAGTGTGTGTGTGTGTGAGTGTGTGTGTGAGGGGATGCCCGTGATTGTTAAGGGTGGGTAGGACATATGTAGAGGGAGAGGAAGGAAAGATGTAAATAAGGTTGAAAAACAAGAGAAGAAAAAAAGAATAGAGATACCAGAGAGATTATGAGGTTTCAGATAGTGTAGTGTTCATCAGTTTCCCCACTGGTGTTCTAAATGTGCTGAGCTCAATGTAAATTCCCTTATTAGAATTTTTCAAAGCATCGGGAGAATTGATGATGAGGTAATGGTGTTAGCATTCATTTAATGCCTCCTACACCTCTGCAGAGGCACTAAGCTTATCATGGCCTCTGCGGCTCAACAGACACCCTCCAAAAACAGCGGGAACAGTGCGGCCCTTACCTGGGCCAATCCGGACCAGATCCACCCATCAGGACCAATCGATCAGCATCTCATCCGTTCTAATGTCTGTTACGCTGCTTTAGAAGTGGGTCTACGAAGACACTTATAACTCAGTCAGGCTTTGTGTAGCTACCATGATGACGTCTGCCTGGGAGTGTCTGAGATCATATTACCGTGCTGGTGCACTTGTTAGACCAGACCATCGGAGGCATCATGTATCCCCCTAACCTGCCCGTCTTTGATTCAGACAAATGCGCTCAATCCCAGGCCTGGAGCGGGATAATGATTTTCCTAGTGAAGCAGGAGACTGGGGCATGGAGGTGCAGTGAGGCCCATATCCCTGACGGCACAATTAATGTGACAGACTTATTAAAAGCAATGATTCATCTCCATGCTTCTCTTAATGTGTACAGGTCAATACTTGCCTCTTTGATGCAATTGAGGAAGACATTAAAGTGTTCAGTTCTCTTCTTTTAGATAGAGGGGTAGAATTGGCCAGGTCCTTCTACAGCACCTGCATTAAAGTTCAAATATAATCATTACTCAACACCTGCATATATTGTCATTGAGCTGTAAGAGCAGTACTTTTCCTCCAAGATGGTTTAATTGAGCTCAATCCTTTGTATAGTGATTCTAATTATATTGTGATAGTGATAATGTAATATCACACACACACTCTGAACATTAACTTGGGAATAAATTGAGTTTGATTGTGTACATAGCGCTGTAACCAAGACCCTATTGTCTATATAGTACACAGGGGCGTGGCTGAGTAGTAGGGGGCTGGCTACACCAATGCTTCCCATACCCTCGGTTGATCTAACGGTGATACAACAGCCTATATTGTTGCATTTTATAAATTGTAACAGATGGCACCCCTGTTTGTGCCCATTTGGACAGGAGACCCCAACCCCCCACTACGCCCCCAAACCAAGCCAACATCCTAGACACATGGGACACATCTCTGTTTAAGCAAAACTGTTCAGTTATTCATGATAAAACAAACTGTGAATAACAATTATATAATAATGCACTGCACAGACCATGAGCCATAATCAGACAATAGATCACTTCCAGTGCTCAGAAAAAGGACATAATTGCGCTTTGAATGTCAAGAAACATTTGGCAGGATTGTAAATTTTAAAGTAATTAGGAAGCCATACAGCTTTAGTAAAACAGGACACCAATACATGGTAAGTAATTTTATGATTGGACGTGGTACTAAAGAATTTTGTCTCTTATGTGATGGGTACCTTCAGGCAAAGAATCAGAGAAGAAGGAAGAGAACAGGGGCCAAACGGAGGAGACAGACTGCACGGCGCCCTCTGATGGCCACAGGGGGCACAGCCCAGCAGGGACCAGCCAAGAAGACCAGGGAGAGACCATCGTGGATGGGGAAGGGGGGGAGACAGTCTCAGAGCAGCACACACCAGCGCAGGGAGAACCATCAGACCAAAGAACTGAACCCCCCTTACCCAAGACAACCATGGACTGAGCCCCCTGTGCAGAATCTATTTTCTATCATGTCTACCTTTGCCTTGCACGTCAGATTATGTACAAAAGAATGAATTATGAACAAATGAAAACAAGAAAAGAAAGGTTTTAAAAAAAAAGAACAAATCAATACCTATACTTGTTAATGATTAAAGAGTGAATTCAGTTGTGTCAGAAAGGGACTTCTGTCTTCATTACAGCTTGACTGTCTACCATGACCATCATTTCTACCAAACGTTCCAGCATCTTCCGTCACTCCCACACCTTTCAAAATGACTGCAGTTCTTACCTGGTGGACAGATAGGGGGTTAAAGAGCGAATGCTGGCTCAGTTTTCAAAGGACTTACCAGCTCCCTGTGTGTGTGTGTGTACTGTATATGCTTGTTCACAAACACTGTGTGCAACTGCGATCACTTTCTCCCTCCTCCTCTTATCATCGAGTAGCAGCCGCAGCAGTGGTCACATTGGGAGAGGGAAGAGGACACGCGTCTCTCAGATGGATGAAAATAACCAGCACATAAAGGGAGAGCACAGTGGGAGATGGCGGCGCACGGTTGCAGGAAACTGCAGGCTGAGTTGCTGTTCCAAAGACACGTTGACCAGTCGGTCTATGATGGTGAACCACACACACACACACACATACAGAGTTAAGAACAAATATTTTCTTGTTGAGCTGCATTCACTGAAATTAGTGAAACTATAGAACACAAGACTTAATGACTTTAGATGTACACAGCAATCGTGTTTGTGTGTGTGTGTGAGAGAGAGGTGCTAAGGAGAATGGGGGAGAAGAGTTTGAAGGGCTCGCTACTCTTTAAGATCCATAGTGAAAGGGGTCCTACTAAAGGAATATACATCACTTAGTACCACTGCAGCATGAGGTGTTGGTGGTGTGGGCATGTAGGCATGGGGCGATGGTGGCACAGGTGGTAGAGGTGCCGTTCGGCAAACGGTGGGTTGCAGGTTCGAGCCCCAATCCATCTGACTACATCGAAGTATCCTTGAGCAAGTTACTAAACCCCAAATGCTCCCAGTGCCAGGATGGTACCTTGCATGGCAGCCACTGCCACCGGAGTATGAATGCATGTGTGTGAATGGGTGAATGAGAGGCATATGTTGTAAAGCACTTTGAGTGCTTGTAGGAGTAGAAAAGCGCTATATAAATGCAGTCCATTTACGGATGGACTGAAGCCCACTCATGTCTTGCGTGGCCATATAAGTGCATCTCCCTGGCAACAGCACGTCTCTTCTCTTTTTCCTCACCCTGTTCAGGCACAGAGCCGCGGTGCCGCAGAGTCGGTTGGCAGAAGATGCTCAGGAGTAGGAGTGCCATCTGTGTGTGTGTGTGTGCGCGCGTGTACACGTACACACGCATGTGAGAGAGGGAGAGGATGGATGTGTGAAGTTATGGGGAGATGAAGAGCAAACAGACGGCAGATTAAAGCAGACTAACTGAAGCTCCATCGAGCAAAATCAGCCTGTCAATACCACACACACACACACACACACCTTGTGTACTATTCAGTGAAAGCATGCGTTTATCCCACCACAACACACACATATATGCCTTCTATTGGGTGGGGCACACCCAGTGTCACTGGCTGCTGAGGTAGGCCTAAAATGATTGCTTTATAAAAGAACAGTTATATATGTCGCACATATATGTGAAACACTTTTACCAATCATTGTAGGACACAAAATCATAGGATATATAATCTGAAACATTTTATTACATGAAAATATTAACAATTGGCACTTAATTTACAGTAATAAAATCAACCTTACCTAAAAAAGAAAAGGAAAAAAAGAACACCCACATCATGTTAAATAACAGTAAAATCATGTTTTTCACCAAACATGACAATTCCCAAAACAACCAAAAAAAAATGTTCAACAGTACTGTTAAGCCTTTCAACCATTTATAAGGGATGATAAAATACCTTTAGAAAAATAAATATATTTCTGGAATTAAGAGACCATAGGCCCAGTTTAGCAATACATTGCTTTCAGTGAGTTCTGTTTGCAAGAATCTTCACGGCCACTCTTTCAGTTAGTCTGGAAAAACTCCACAGAGGTTACCAACAACAAACACCCCCTTTTTCCTCTTTCAAAACACCCACACAAAAATAGCTTCCTGAGGCCTGTTTAAGGAGATTGTGAGGAGATTGAGACACCTCCCCTCCAAATCCCCCAAGAGGGAGATCAAGCAAATACAGAATGTTTCACGTTATGGCTAAGCTGACCAAGCGCTTTCTCAACTCACAGGGGAATTCTGGGTAATGAACATATTACCTGCAAATGAAACCAAAGCAGTGTCACCCTTCTCTGAAAATGCTGGACATGTTGGAGTGTATGCCTTAACATAGTCATTTACAATAGAGGGGAAGACATCCAAATTCAGAAGTAATGTTTCTAGGGAGTTGGGTTAGCCATCTATCAATCAGTATGATCGGCATAATAACCAAAGCGTCTACTGCAGCAATGCCACCCCCCTTCAAGAAAAAAAAAGAAAACAAACAAACAAAAAAAAACAAAAAAACAAAAGAACCACTGAGAAGTAAATGATCTGTACAATATGGTAAGATCTCTTTGGTAAAGGTTTAAGAAAGCTTAGTAACTACAGGATTAAAGAAATCTGATTCACATTCATGTAGGCGTATGGAGTGAGGTCAGTACAGTGTTTTTGAGCATAGCAAACATTATGATTGATTATGAGACGCTGTACAAAATAAACAAGCCCAAATTTAGTCAAAAAAGGGAAAGGGAAGAATGTTACGGTATAAAGTGAGACCAAGTTGATTTGTTTTTAAAGAATGTGATGCAAAAAACCTGAGACTAACAAAATCCTAACAGGGTTTCTAAAAGTCTTTAGATTACATTTGAATTGTTCCTGACTAGGGGAGGGGAATAAAATGACTGTACTGCCTGCACCTTCACAATAACAGATAATTTTAACTGTAATTTTCTTGTTTCCTCTCCAAGATGAGACTGACTGCTACTTTAGTTCTTTTGGCTCTTAGTGAGTTTCAAGCTGAGCGTTGCACACAAACATACACAGCCTCCCACCCACCCAAACACACACACACACACCCCTTATCCCCTTGATTAAAAAGCTGGAATGGGTTTTTAGTATGTACAGTTCATTTCACACACGTTTGTCTGGTTGTAACATGTGACGGTGTGAAGCACATGTATGATAAGATGCAAAAAGGCTTAGAGTTGGAATGAAATCAACATTGAAATCCAGAGTGGTGAACTCAATCTATCGATTGCCATATCACACAGCTGCTGTACCATACGTAGTTTACATTCTGTACGACAGTGACGTCTTACTCAATACAAAACTACTCATGGGAGGGCAAAGACTCTGTTCTAATATCACAGAGATACTCTCGAGTGCTGCTCTTTTTCAAAAAAAAAAAAGAAGATTTGCCCTCTCCTTCTCTAGAGTCTGGAATGTTCTATTTTCAACCAAAGTGGATCGTGTGCAAGACATCTCTATCCAAACCTGAACGAGAAGTGGCCAAGCCCCTGACTGCTATGGTAGCAATCCCTAACCATCTACCCATGGCAAATAAAAGACCCACCTTGTCACTTTGTAGAAGGAATGATGTCAAAGAAACTAAAAAGTAATCAACCATTCACCTGGGGGATATAAGGCCTCTGAAGAGGGTACAGTCGAGTCTTGCATAAGATGTCCTCTCCATGAGTGAACATTGATTGCATATTGTCTCTTGTTCTCTCTCTTCACTGCTTCTTTTCACTCACTCTGTCTGTCCATCCGTCCATCCATCCGGCATGGAGACACAAAGTGCGTGCTTGGGTAGGGCCTCGTGCTACAGAGTGGCCAGGACTCTGAGGAAAGAGATGATGACCACACAGAAGGACTGGCCCACGCCAAACACCAGCGCTTCCAGAGAGATCATCCTCTTTCCAGCCGCCTTATACACCCCTGCTATCGCCGCACCTGTGGGAGACACACACACACACTTCAATCTACACCTCTCTCAGGAAATACTTAAACAGCAATACTGTGCTTAATAGCATGAACACATAGTTCAACAACTGCAATTTGAAAAAAAATCATAAAAAAAAGCCACTGAAGCTGAATAAAAAATCTTTCTACAAATTCATGTCTGAGGACTTACTAAGAGATCAAGACAAGCAAATTTGTGCTACACTACAAAAGCTAATCAAGGCTCCAGACAACTTTGCTGTGAACTACACTGGTCATAAAAAGAAATAGAATATTCCATGGACATGTTCCATTTCAACGAAAAGGCCCCCCTGGAGTGTCCTGAAGGACCTTTATCAAAATGCTAAAGAAAGATGACAGGGATTCACTGAAAATGACTGATGGTGCCTGGAAATAAACATATAGTTTTATAGATTGATTATACTAGTTTAGTAGAAATGCTTAACAATATACTTATCTAGACTTTACATACATCATGTTAGTATATAATTTATATCATAAATTAAGTAAATTATCGTAACATCAGCATTCAATCATAAAAATAAGCTAAACACCAAACCAGTTAGAGTAAACATTTGCAATCTTTCTGTAAAAGATGGTTGTGTGAAACTCACTGGTGAGGACGCCTCCAGTGAGAGGGCCTAGGACACCCATGAGCACAATGGCAATGGGCATGAAGCGTGCCATCTTGTGCTGGCGTAGGGTGACGAGGGCCAGCAGGGCTGCCGGCAGGTGGAACATCAGTGAGGAGACGGCGGTCCACAGGAACACGCCATACCACATCTCTGTTAAAGCATTGAAGGCGGCAGGGGAGATGGGGAGTAAGAATATGAGGGAGGGGGGGGTCGTCAAAGTATGACAGTGAAGGGATAGAAATATGAGTAGGAGTCTTTTAACTTACTAATGAAAATCTACAATTACAGCAACCTGTCATTTACACTGGGTGTACAGGAGTTAGACAGCATGGCATATATCAAACTCAGGAATTTCTGCTACCGTGTTCAAAACAACAAAGTGCATCAACTGCAAAAAAAACATTACATTGTCAGTTTTACAGCAGCCTTGCAGCTAAGGTCAGACAAAGGATAAAGCCATGTCACACTTATTTGGTTACTGACTCATGAATTATTTGTCATGTGCAGCGCCATCTGAACCTATTGTGCACGGCCAGCACCCAACCAAGCTAATGACTAACATGAAAGAATTTAAGCTCACACGCCATCTTTTGTTTACATAACACTAATAATCGAAATGTGAATAGCCTCTTGTCCCTGGGCCTTCCGATAGGCCGTGGATAACACTGAGCTAATAAGTATAATGCAAAACCTGAACCTTTGTGACCTCAAATAATCCTGGAGTTTAAATGACTGCAGACTGGTTTACCGTTATGTGTAGCTCTCACGAACACATGGTGCTGTTTATGAACACTCTCAGGAAGTAGCGTTACTCATATATCTCAATATCTAGGATTACAATATATATCAATATCATATACTCAATATCTAGGATTACAATGACTGGATATTACTTTTTGAGCTACACAGGTGAATTTGCAAAGAATAAGTTAGTCTAACGTTATCTGTAACAGGTGAAATGTCGCGATCATACTTCCGGAGTCAATTGTTTACGTTAGATGCCATTACTTGTATTACTTGACTACATTAGCTTTATGGTGATAAAACTTCAGAATTGTTGAATAGCAAACAATGTATCAACAATAAATAAGCCATCATGTTTCCAAACCACCCATCTACAACCTCGGGCTAAAAAATAAAAACAACTAGCAGTATTACTAGGAATACATTTTGCTGAAATGTGGACGGCTAATTCTCAATACAGGTAAAACTAAACAGACATGTATCCATGCTCCAACGCTAGCTATGTTTGATGGCTAGCTAGATAGCTAACCTTACAAAGCTAATGATAACGTTGGCTTACAAAGACAAACCTCTGTGGCGAAGCAACTTTTAATAAAACTACAAGACAGAACAAATAATAGTCTATAAGAAGACCCATTGCTAAACCTGAATACAAAATTGACAAAAACGGACTGGTCGGCAAACGGATGCAAACTAGCCACTCACCTGAAAAGTCGCACAGCGATGTATCGTTGGCGCAATTGTAGCCATGTTTTCTTGGAACCAAATTCAAACTGAGAATTTGCTGCACAAACCCTATATCGTTATGCCCACTCTGCATCTCTTATCGACAGGACACGACAAACATGAGGGAAAACGCGAGAATCCAAGTACCACCATGAGAAAATCGATGTAGGCTTGACAGCTACGCTTATCGTTGCTCCCATGTAGCAATTAGCTAACACAAGCTCACGACCACTGAGCTAGCTCAGTGCTCACGACAAGCACTTCATAAACACAAACTTGAGCTTTGACGTCATGTCATCCAAGTGGTCGTGTGGTTCAAATCAATAGAGATCATTAGACAAAAAACAGCCTAGTGCCACATTAACAAGGTTAAAAAAACACAATGTCTTGACTATGCAACATTCCAAATATATGACTGTATTCTGGGTTAAATAATCCTGTTTTCTGACTTGATGGGCGTGGTGATCTCTCAAGGAAGTTTGTACCATTGAGCTATCCGTACCTTTACGCGAGACTCACATGAAAGGGTGGCATCGCATGCTAGTTTGAGCTGCAAGTGGCGCATTTCATAGATAAAAACAGAGGTTTTGGCTGTACATTGAGTGAAAGCCGTCAATGTTCGCCGTTACGCCGTTGTTTGTTCGATTACCTCTCGTTGTACATTGAAAGGCGTTTATTCTCACATATCTCATTATCAAAGAATTTCCTGGTATAAGACAGCTCTTTTGTTGTTTTAGGTCTCAAACTGTCCCATACAAATATGAACTACTCAGACTATGATTCTGAAGACTATGCATCGAATGAGGATGAGGATTATGTCCCATCTGGTAAGTGGGTCGTGATAAATTTAAATTCGTTAGTTTACTCAGCACGATTAGTTTGCTAACACTAGCATAGCAGGCTAAAATCGTGATGAAAGCGATGTGCAGTGGGTTCTGAACTTCTGATCGTCTTATAACGTTACAATAATGTAAACACATTGTAAAGAAATGTATACAATGTAAAGAAAAATATTTCCAGCAATTCCCCGGAAACTCTAAAGCCAGCTTTTATATTTTTGTTTTTATATTTTTTTCTCTGCTTTCCTATTTGTCTGGCACTGTGTCTGAATTATTAAAATCATCTTAAAAATCATGTTTACATGCCATGGCGCCATTAGCATTCATTGTTTCCCATCAGGTCCTTGTCTAGACACCTTATCTCAACCCAAATAATGTTGTCCGAAGTGACGTTTACCTGTTATAACGTTACTTGCTTGTTGCTTCACTCTGTTCTTTTCTGATTGTCAGATGACAACTTGAGTGAAGACGATTTAAATGAATGCGAGCCAGAGGATGGCTTGGATGGAGAGGGACAAAGTGAGCCGCAAAATGAGGGCATGAAAAAGAAGAAGAAAACGAAAGGCAAAGATATCACAGCAAGGTAAACACAGGCTGACTATACAGTATAAGGTGTAGGTGTAGTGTAAGTTGTACAAAGAGGGGCCTCAACCAGTCCGTCATTTGTCAGAGAGTTCTTTACATTGTAGTAGAATCCAAAGATCCTTGATTACTGTCTGTTATGTTAGCTTTTGTTCATTTATGTATTAACTTTTATCCATTTTTGGAAGGAATGCCAGCAAAACGAACAGTAACATGTAATTAATTTCTTTCCCTTTATTAAAGAAAAAGGAAGAAAGTAGGGCTAAAGCTTGAGGGTGAAGAGGAGGATGGTGCAAAGCAGACAGAGGAAAAAGAGGAGGAGGATGAAGTTGAGACATCTGCGAAGTCTGAAGTCAAAGTGGAGCAAGAGAAGAAGAAGGCAGATGATCTGTGGGCAAGCTTCCTGAGTGATGTTGGCCAGCGACCTAAAGCCAGCACCACAGAACCGCCCACCTCTCAGAAGGTAACTCGCATAGCCTTCAGTATCGCATGCTTTGCATATTAAGGACATAAGAGGAAAAACAGGCACTCTTTGTGTAAATGTGTAAATTCATTGTTAAAATGAAGCATGTGAAGCATCCAAGACGCACCAAATTCACTTATTTGAGGTTATTGTTCCACCGGCATGTAAAGTCAAAGTCAGTTTTATTTGTCAATTTCTTCACATGTACTTGACATACAAAGGAATCGAAATTGCGTTTCACTGACGTTGACAACAATAAAGTGCAGATGCACAACAAAAACAGTTCTAAACAATAAGGTAATGTTAAGTAAAAAAGTGCAAGTAGGCTTATCTATACTTAGATAACATACAGGATATAACAAGACAAGACATAACATATAGTAAGTGTTCCAACA
Organism: Limnothrissa miodon; assembly: GCA_017657215.1. Taxonomy (NCBI): domain Eukaryota; kingdom Metazoa; phylum Chordata; class Actinopteri; order Clupeiformes; family Clupeidae; genus Limnothrissa; species Limnothrissa miodon. The sequence goes on from JAGFZM010000046.1 coordinate 627,913, forward strand.
GTGTGTTTTTTGTTGTTTTTAGTGGAAAAATGTAAACCTGGGGTGCGTTTCCAAATGCATCGTTGCTAACCAGTTAGCAACTAAGTTGGTTGGCAATGGGCAATTGCATTGCAACCAACAAAGTTGCTTACTTGGTTAGCAACGATGCTTTTGGGAAACGCACCCTAGGATAACAAAAATATAAACAACCAAGACAATCTTTCTGTTTCTTCCTTATGAACAGAAACAAAGGTTTGAATACGCATAACAAACTATGTGCTGTGAAATTAACAGGTATAAGGTTATATCTATACAACCTGTTATTCAAAAGAAAAAAATCTCTAAATTTGCTCACTTTCTCTAAAATTTAAATACTTCAACAGTATTTATATTTTGCAATTCTCCAATTTTTCATAGCTGGAAACAGATAAATTTGACAAGGATGGAACATTAAAGGCCCAGGAGAAAGCACCCAAAGAAGCTGGTCCCTCTAAAATCACTATCACCAAAGTCTTTGACTTCGCTGGAGAAGAGGTTCGGTAAGTGGCAAGAAACGTAATTTCCTGAAACCTTGTTAATAACACTTGTAGCTTTTATGTATTATAATGAAGGTATTAAGCAATGTCAGAGCTAGCATCACTAGTGACGTCCCAGTATCCTGTAAATGCACTATCAAATGCACTTTCTAGAAAGGTTTGTGAGGGTTCAGGCATGTCCTGCTGTCTAAATATGAAGTTCATGAGCCCTTTGTGAACTTAGCAAAAGGGAGTTGCCAAGAGTTCATAAGGTTGTGATGTCAAACACTGGAAAAGCACAAAAACCATACAAAGCACCCGTAAACAATTCCCACAGATACAGAAATGTGGTGTTGAGTGATTTGTTGCAAATGTGATTCCTTTGCTCTGCCACTAGATGACAGTAGAATTCTTTGGCTGAATGAGGTTCACTGTGCTCTACTATGCTATTGAGTGGTTGTCTGTTGGTCAATACCTGGGCTGCTACATGAGGCTAGGGGAGTATTGTGCTTTGACCCAAACACTGGTATCTATGAAGGGTCTCCTGCAGATATCTGTGTTTTTGATTTTGCTCTTTCAGCTCAGCTGTATGCTACATCGTCTTGTTTTTCTGTTGGTTTATTGGTTGCTATGAGAAGCGTTTTATTGATTTTTATTCCTATTTTGATTCTGCTGGACAGTCACAGATTCTGTCAATGCCTCATTTGATTACCAAAGTTATTACCACAAAATACAAATGAGTGGTCTTTATCACATGAACGCTCTTAACTTTAAACAAAGTATTGTACTACGCAGATATGCAGAGAGCTATAGCATGGCATTAGAAGAACTATATTTACATGACCGAAGGCTGTTCCAGTTATTAGTCATTATTATTCAATTATTTATTCAATTAATTATTATTCATTACTAACCTCATCCCCAACAAATTGTTGTTGGTTCTCAATACCAGCTCTAAGACAGGGAGGTGTAGGACCAGGCTGGTATGCTGTGTGTTGGAGTTGAGGGGGTCTTTGTCTGCATGTGAAGGGGATGAACAGAGCAGGAAATGGACAAGAGAGGAGG
>JAGFZM010000046.1:642368-682368 GCA_017657215.1 Limnothrissa miodon
ACACACACACACACACACACACACACACACACACACACACACACCCACAAAAAAAAAACAAAATGCACACAAAACACTTTCTCTCTCACACACACTCAACAAACACACTGTCCAGAATTGTCTCATTTCAATAGACTTTTATTGTAGCAATACTGCACACATATGATATGTTTATTCTGTTATTGTAGCTGATTTTAGTTTATTTTTTTTGATCATCTTTTTATTGTGTTCTTTTGGGGGGTGGGGGAAGATACATATTTTATTGTGTTCTTTTGGGGGGTAGAAAACACGGTACAAACATTACATACTAAACATTACTAACATACATAGGCTTCTAGTATTGTGCAGGTAAGTACAAAGACATTACAAAAACTGTTTATTTTAATAGTTGATCAATTCCCCATTTCCGAACCCCCCCTCCCCTCCCCTGCCTCAGGCTCCCCTGTGGTGTGCCAAATTGCCCTGTGTCCTGCATGCAGCTGAAGTCGTTGTCTGTCTACTCACTGGGGTCATCTGAGGCGCTGCAATGCAGGGGATAGGGATGGTCTAACCCGGGCACACGCGTATAGATGCACACACTCCTAGATGCATACACATACTGCACTTGTGCTCACACATACACACACAGGCACACACAGACACTCTCATACCTGACAGAAACACAGTGTGACCATTGCCATTGGTTTTAGATTTTCAGACTTTCAAGGTCTAACACACTTTCTTTTATATTTGGTCACCATCACATTTACTTGCTCTCACACACACACACACACACACACACGCCCATACACACATTGATGTGCTTGCTGAATATGAAGTGACTAATGTTGAGTGTTCTTGGGACTGCTGCAGAATTAATAGGACTGGACTGGTGTTTCAGCTAGGATGAGTTTCAAAAAGCATACATCTTTAATGTGTTAACGCAACTCACTGGAATCACTAACCAGGATTTGGGAATTTATATGGCTGAGCTGAGCTGAGCACTGAAATCATCTGGTTCTGTGCGCCCCAGGACTGGTAATATTGTGAGATGTTCATGCTTAAAGCAGCACCAAAGACCTTTTAAAACCTTAAAATAATGTTTTCATAATCGTTTCGGTGACCCATCAACTCGTAACAAGGTGAACGATACTCGCTGCATTTGCTCTGCGGCGCTCTATCAGCTTTAATGCCACTAAACAAGTTTGCCCAATCGGGTAGCGATCTGTAGTTCAAGTCAAAACTCAGGTAAAACTACAATTGAATTGCCTTGTGGCAAGCTTCCGTTCCGATCTGTAGAGGGTGCGATTTTCAAAACTTCTTTGTGCGGCTTTAAATCCAGTTTAGATCGCTTGGCTCGTTAGTGTCATTTAGAACAAAAGAGTTTGGGTAGCTTCCCTCTTCATCTCCCAGTCAGTCTATAAGCTGCCATGTAGGCTCTCTCACCCATTGGGCAGCAGCCGTCTGTGTCTGTGTGTATGTGTGTGTGAGAGAGAGAGAGAGAAAGGGAGAGAATGAATGTAATTGCTGTATGCGGTATTTAACCATATTTGACCATTTTTCTTTTACTCCTCCTATCAGGATGTTGCAGATGCGATTGTCTTCGGTCTCTTACATGTGTGTGCCTGTGTGTGTGCCTGTGTGTATGTGTGGGAAATGTACATTCTTGTTTAATTATTTGTGCTCGTATGTTTGCATGTGTGTGTATCAGTTCACAGTTGGAATAGATTCTTAGTCTTCATCTGAGACCGTAATAGAGTTGCAGTCATGGGAGACTGCAGCTCTCAAATAAACCTGACTAAGTTCACACATTACGTCTCAGAGACAGGACCACACACACACACTCACACATTCAACCCAGTTGGGCATGTGTTAGTAGATGTGTTTTTCCTAAAAGAGCATGAGATGTGAACGTCTCTTGTTTTGCTACTTTTCTCCATGTCATCAGCTGCTGTCCATCTGTCCATGGTTTCAAAAAGAAGGCAGACAAACAAACATAATCTTTAGGTTTCCAGAAATTTCCACGCCTCAGCAGTTCTTTGGTGAATGTAATGAAACATTGATGCTACTCATTCATTTATTGGATTTGCACTTGGATGGAAGCATGCTTGAACTTCCAACTCTAATTGCCTGGTATCTAGATATTTTCTATCTCAGCATGATATTGCAGCCTCTGTAATGTTTGCGAGGACTTTATCCAGGTATGGCTGCAGTCTGATGTGCTGGTTTGTCAGGCTGCTCTGGGCTTTGAGGTCCTGTCACCTTGGCTTGGGTGTTTAGCATTCCGTCCAGGCAACAGCGCTGCAGCGTGGCTCTGTGCCCAACCTGCCTCCCTCCTCTTTCTCCCTCCCCTCTCTCTCTCTGTCTCTCTTTCTCCTCTCCCGCCCCATTCGTCCCCTCCCCTCTTCCCCGCCCCATCACCATCAGGCAGCATTGACTATCAGTTGAGCCCTGATTGCCTATTGATTCTCTGTCGGAGTGTGTTTAAAGCAGCATCCTAAAGCTCGTGCTGGGGGTGTGGCGGGCAGCGCACTTACATGTGAGCTAGCGATAGAGAGAGAGAGAGAGAGAGAGAATGAGAGTGAGCAGGTCTCTAGATGGCATAAGAAGTAGCAGTAGGTCTGCTAGCAGTCGGTCTGCTGCTAGGATTGCTAATGCATCGTTCGTCTGTTTGTCTGTACTGGAGAGTCTCTCACTTTGTTCACTATGAGTTTGATTCAGTTGAAATGTGCCGTAGAGTCTTTTAGGCATTGGAGCCAAGATGGCTCACACATACATTAACTCTGTTGGTCCTCTCGTTAGTTCGCTTAGTGTATTGTGTTTCCATTCCCTCGTTTATTGCTTCGGTCTCTTCTTTCTTCCACTCTCTCAGTGCAACCCTTATCAAAGCTTTCTTTCTTTCTTTCTTTCTTTTTCTTTCTTTTCTTCTTTCTTTTAAACAGTTTCCCAATCAATCGCATTGCCCCCCCCCCTGTGTTCCGACATCACATTTCTCCGTCACTTCGCACCGGGCACCCTGCGGCACCTCCGTCCCCGGCGCCTTCATCCGTCACTGTCAGTGGCGGCCCAAACTCCATTCACTCGGCCCAAACACCTATACATCACGCCGCCATATTACTATATCCCCACTACATTCATCTGCACAGTGCCTTGAGTAGCAGTGCCGCACGCCCACATCTGCGAATGAATTGATCGCTCCGCTATTGATGATTTTCTTTCTTTCACCCCTCCTCCCTTTCCTCCTTCTCTTCCTCCCCCACCTTCCTTTGCTGTTCCTGCACTAGAGGAATGAGGCACCAGGGTCTCTTGTTCCCAGTGAATATGTTCCCCACTGAAAGTGTTTGGGTCAGGCGCACAGCCCTCTGATGATTAGTTGGGGACCTCTTTGAGCAGACACTCCATCAGCTCTGGACTGGAGTCTGGGGGTTAGTGCATCTAACAGAAGCAAATGAAATACTTATGGCCTATGGTTCATACTGCTTTGTTGAAGCCATAGAAAACAAGAAAATTTCCAGTGAAGAATTGTTGTGCAAAATCCACTGCGCTCCCCATAGACTGTAATCAGCTGCTCCGCTACTGTGTAGGACCACGGTTGTGTGGTTATTATGGGATCTGTGTTGAGATGTCCTACCAACTGGTGCTGGAGCTCCAGTGCGCAGCAGCAGGCACGCAGCAGGCAGTCTGAGTGGTATTGGAACCCCCTGAGGCCACGGAGAGGGCCCACAGAGGCCATTTCATAAAAGCTTTTTGATTTGTTGGCAAACCTGTCTAAGTGGGTTAGGCACACGCGTTGGGTGGGCTGTGGTGTGTGGAAACCTGTGGAGTGGGGAGGGATATGGGCGCACTGTTGGACGGGGGGTCTTTGTTGTTTGGGCGTGATGGGACTTTTATGGTGCTGTTTTTGAGTGGGTCACTGTTGGAAGGGGGGGAGGGGCACTTGGTTGTTGGTTGGACCTGATGGGACTGTTTGGTGTTGTTTGGTATGTCAAGCCAAATGCAAAATGGCACCTTCTGAATATGACTGTGCTAATGGGGCATAGGATTACACTCTGGGCTGTGTTTCTCAGGCATGGAATAGGTTTTGTGTGAAACTCAAGCCTTTCTTTCTCAGATGACATCACTCTAATCGCTGAAGATCTCTTATTTTAGGGCTTAAAGGGGTCAAAGAATGGGAAAAGTTTTTTTTTTTTTTTTTTGGGATTTGGCTACAGAGCTGTTATGAACTTTAAACCGAGTCAGCTGTGCTCAAATAGCTATGTGAACTGAGGAAAAAGTCACCACAAAATTGGTGATTCAGTGAGTGTAAAAACTGGTCCTTTAAGTTGAAGTTAAAAGATATGCAGAAATGTACTGTATGGACCACTAGTGTGCGTGTGTGTGTGTGTGCATGCGTACATGTGTACACATATGTGGAGCGCTGCTGGTCTGAGTGTGTGGGTGTTTAGTCTGCGGCTGTGGGAACCATGTTTAGCAGACACAGCTGGCAGAAAGCTGTGCGTAATGATGGGTTTTATGTAACAAGTTATAAATTACAGGTGTGTGCAATACACACACACATTAACAAACACAACAACACACACATCAAATGTAACACACTTAAGTATATGAGTACATGCCAGTGTAGATGTTTAATTTAGTTATTATTTATATTATTTATTGTTCATTTACAGGGAAAAATATCTTAAATAGATATGTGAGCGAAAAAAAGAAAAGATTGACTGTTACAAATTGTGTGTGTGTGTGTGTGTGTGAGAGAGAGAGAGAGTGAGTATCCTTGGCATGTCTTGTGTTTTTTATGTCCATCTAGTACCATAGGGCTACACAGGGTGTGTGGTTGCTTGTTGGCTGGAGAAACCCCATGGGTATCTCCCCAAAGGCCAAAACAAACAAATGATTTATAAAAAAAGAGAGGAAAGATGGAAAAAGAAAGAAAGAAGTGGAGGGCAAGAGTTCTTTCTTTCTCCTCTACTTCTCTACACATTCTTTTCTTGTCTTGTGGGCTGGCCATCCTCTGTCTTTGTGTTCTGTTGACAGGGCCTGCGGTGATGGCAAGCACGTTCTGTCAGGCAGGCCTTTCACTGCTCTCTTCCTTTCTCCTCTCCCCCCACAAAGCCCCCCTCACCCCCCCCTCACAAGCAGAGCAAAGAGGGCCTGGGCGCACACACACACACACACACACACACACACACACAGTTTGTTTATGTGCCTGTTTTAGTGTGTGTGTGTGTGTGTTTGTTTATGTAAGTCTGTAAGTTTTTGTGTGAGTGAGGGCACATGTCAAGTTCACACAATTTCCCACATTTCCATTTTCCACACATATTCCACACACACACACACACACACACATATGTGTGCAATGCAGTAATGGTGTCTACATTCCTAGTTATACATGATGCCCCTTGTTACTCACTTGCATGCAGACACACACGCAAGCACTTAAATCACATACAAAAACAAGCAGACAAACACATTACATACCCATAGAGAAAAGCTAATTCATCCCTGCATTTCCATCATTATGGGTGGATAGAAGCGACAGGCTGCATAGCTTGTTAAAGAGGCTTGTTATATCTGGAGTAGCATAGAGCCGTGTTCCATGGTGTTAATGTGTGTGTGTGTGTGTGTGTTTAAACTATCATAATGTTGTGGCTAGCTGGCTGCTGTTAAAGTCTTAATGATGCCTGGTGCCATCATTTTAGCTGCAACCTAATGATGATGATGTGTGTTTGTGTGTGTGTTTGTGTGTGTGGCTGTGAGGCGTGATTAGAATTAAGAAACAAATAGACACAATAGGTGTAGATATTTCTTCTTTACATTGCAGATACACCTCTGGGCTGATGGCAGATATTTGTTTTTATATACACAGTTTAAACACACACACACACACACACACACACATACATACTTACACACACACACACACACATACATACTTACACACACACACAAACACATACATACATACTTACACACACACACATACATACATACATACATACATACATACATGCATATACGCATTACACACATACAAACACACATACACACACACACCCCGCCTCTTCATTCTCTTCTGTCTCTTTTTAGACAGAAATCCTTGTCTTTTTTCATCTGCTCTCTTGTCGCTTTGTGCTGTCACAGATACACATACAAACACTGTAACGCACGCCACACTGACACACACACACACACACACACACACACACACACGCATAGGCTCTGCAGGAGCTCTGAAAATGAGCAGCCTCAGCAGCCGTCACACAGTGGCGGTTCCTCTCCACGGGGTCTGTGCCATGACTCACCTGGGCGTGAAAGTGTCTGTCCTTGGAACCACCGACACCCCTCAGTGCACCCCAAACATTTAATGGAAGTCTCCTACCAACACATACACACACACACACACTTTCACCCCTCCCCCATACGTCTCTCTGATATGGCCTACACCCCGAGGACCCCCAGCTGTGTGTGTGTGCGTGTGTGTGCGCGTGTGTGTGCGGTGGGGAGGCCCAGTCTGATATCTTCAGCCACAGATCGTTTAACATTTCATTAAGTCGGTGGAGCGAAACCCCCGTGTCAAGATGACTTCTATATTATTTAGCACAGATCGGCGTCTCTGTGTTAGGACCTCCTCTGCCACCACGACCATGAGAGATCCACCGCTGAGCCGATTCACAGAGCGCAACAAGGATTCCATGGACTGTGTGTGTGTGTGTGTCTGTGTCAGAAGGGCCATACTGTTCTTTAATGAATGATTCATAAGTCGCGCTCCCCTCCCTTTCACTGCGGTGAGTTTCGTCCTCAGCTTCCCTCCTCAGTTGTGTTTGTTTCCTCTTGCCGGCGAGCACCATCTCTCTGGTGCACAGCCTCAAAGGCACCAGGCAGATTTGAAAACAGCACCACAGGGGCTCTGCCTTTTTTTTTTCTCTTTACTTTTATATCAGAAGTCTTCTGCCGCACTCACAGCGTTAGTCTGTCTGCTTGTGTTTGTGCGTTTCTGAATCTCTGAAAAGTATTCAAAAGAAATAGTGTGTTTGTGTGTGTGTGTGTGTGTGTACTGTGCAGAGATGCACAGAAACACTTATACTGTCCACACCATTTTCCCCTTCTCAGTATTCGGGCACTTACCATGTGCATGCCCGCTGGCCAACTTTAAGGTGCCTAGTCTCAAGCTTCCCCAGCAGAGAATGTTTTCATCGTGTGTGCATGGGTAATGTGCTTGAGAGGAGAGGGTTTATTTTAGGGAGAAGTCAAAGCCACAAGGAGACGGCATGAACAACCACGGGGTGCCAACTTATGTAATAACACAGACTCTCTCCGACTCTCGTCAGCCCCCGTACAGCCGCTCAGAGAATCACTTCATGCTTTACCACCAGTTCTGCTATTGAACACCAGCCCGTCTACCTGTCACTGTTTTTTTGTGGCATTGTTTGTTTTAAGACATCTTTAAGGTTACACATGCTTGGCTCAAGGCACATGAACATAGGGAGTTCCTCAACAACTGATGCGTATAACAAAGAATATTTATTAAAGATTTATGAAAAAAACATCAGTATATGTCAAAAGCTAAAAATAAAAGTGTAGTGTAATATGGGTGTCTAAGGGTGCCGTCATGTTACCACATGCTTCAAACAAACGCAAAAGGACAGACAGACAAAAAGACGCAGGAGAGGAGAGGAGAGGGAGCCCTCCCACCATCTACAGCCAGGCCTTCTTATGCTGGTGATCATCAAGGCCACAATCAGCGTCAGGTGTGAACCTGGAAGCACCAATGGGGCCTCTGTCCCATACCTGGAGTACAGATAGTGAACCATGGCAACAAAGGTGCACAGGGCTGTCCTCTAACACGTATAGCTGCTGCTAAGTACAAGTCAAGGAAATAAAAAGATGTATTTAGAACTCATAGAAATACCACAATTGCGAAATCAAATACTGTCTCTGGCAATATGATGTAAGGAATAATATACTGTACTGATTATATGTTTTCAGTACTGATGAGGTCCATGTTTATGTGTCCTGTAACCGTTGTCATACTCTGTGCGCCTGTTTAGTGTGAAGAGGCCAGCGGGGATGGACAGCATATTGAACCGCCTCGGGGGCAAGAAGCAGAAGATGAGCACGCTGGAAAAGTCTCGCCTGGACTGGGACACCTTCAAGGACGAGGAGGGCATCAGCGACGAGCTGGCCATCCACAACCGTGGCAAAGAGGGGTGAGTGCTCCAGTGGTGGTTATGGTGGTGTTTGCTAAGTGTCCCCTTTCTAATGTTTTTAAGTGCTTTGGCAAGTACTGTGTAAATGCAGTGTGGTGATGGTGAGTAAGGAAAGAGAAGAGTGGAAGCAGACAATGAAGTAATTTCAGTCAAAAATAAACCAAAAAAACAAGTATAGTATCTATAGTATCTTTTATGTATGTTCTGAAACCATACTGTATTTGGTCAGCCATTTTGGAGTATATAATGCTCATATTTGTTCTTTTCCGTACTAGAACATTTACAGTAAAGAAAAGCTATGTCTGCCTAGAAATGGCCCCTCATTTGTGTTGCCCGTGGTTCTCTTTAACAGCCATAGGATCTCTTACTCGGTCCTGCTGTTGGTTGGCATTAACAGTCTGACCTTTCAGCAAGGACACCATTTCTATCCTGCTCTGGAGAGGGAGACCTCAACTTTGGCATTCAGGAAAATTAGCTTGATTTTGATGCCAGAAGATAATGGCCTCTGGTGAAGGACTCTGTCAAGCACAGTTTTTTTTGTGTGTGTGTGAAGGGTAGAGACAGTGTGTCTTCTGTCCTCCATCACAATGTCATCATGTGAGAATTGATTAAAATTTTTTTTTTTTTTTTCAGAAAACACAAAAAAACTTAATGTGCATAAACATTATTGTTCATGATCATAACAGAAAATTGGCCAACCGACATATGTCCGTACGACAATAGCTGAACCCAGGAGAGTTAGGGAAGATTGACTTCCCATCAGCCACTGGGGCATGGTTCCTAGTGGGACATGGATTCCACATCACATGCAAATGTGGCCTTTTATTCGGTTGAAAGAGGCGTTTATCGGAAGCCTCCCAGTACACACGGGAGCTGAGCTCAACATAAACAGCATGTAGGGCAAGCTGTCACCGTGCAATACAAGAATGTTTCCAGGCTGTGACTGAGGAGGCATTGCTTTCAACAATGGCTGGCTCCATGCATTTCTGTGTATTGTGAGTGCTTGAGTGTCAACTCTGATGGAAGCACGCTCAGTCATGTATGTAATCCAGATTCAGTCCTAAACCTAGTGTGGACACAGTTGACCTGCAGTGGATCATGTTGGCATCAGTTACCAGCTGTGCTAAATGGGGGAAGATTCAAAATTCAGCAGTTGGTGGGTCTTCTTTGCAGAGTCTCTCTCACCCACTCTACCCCCCCCACACACACACACACAGACAAAATTCACATCACACACACACTCTACACACTGATTCCAGTCCAAATGCTGCAGTGGAGGCAGAGTAAGTGAAGCACAACTGAGGTTCCTGTCAGGACTGAGGCTGCTGTATCTCTCTTGGATACATGTGTGGGCAGGTACATGCTCTCTCCCCCTCTTCCACCTACACACACGCACATACACACACACACACACACACACACACACACACACACACACACACATAGTCTTTCACACTGATAAACACAACACACACACATACACACACACACAGTCTCCTGCTCCTGGTGGCAGACTGGAGCCTTGCATGGTAATCCCCTCCACTGGTGTGTGAATGGGTGAATGTCATTGCAGGCGGCGCGTGTAGACGCAGCGGCCTCTGGCTCTCCTGACCGTGCGCATCACTGTGGGATAGCTAGAAACGTAATTTCGATTCCTCTGTATGTCCAGTATATGTAGAGACATTGACAATAAAGAGACTTAACTTAACTCACACAGATAAACACAATCAAACATAGTCTCACATACACACACATGCACACACTCTCACACAGATGTACTCAAACATTTACACACACACAAACACACAAAGTCTCACACAGATGAACACAAACATATACAGTTTCTCTCAATTACTTCCGGCGCCGACGCGAGTGGCAGCAATCCTGGTTTGTTTACTCTCGTTTCATGTTGTTTTGTTGATCTGCTTCTTATCATCCTGTGTACACTGTAGTGTCTGTTGTGTGTGATTTTTTTTAAGCTGCTGGGACCTTGAATTTCCCCTTTGGGATGAATAAAGTATCTATCTATATCTATCTATCTATCTATCTATCTATCTCTCTAGTGTACACACCCACACCCACACACACACACACATCAGAGAAAAAGGGATTTGATACATGATCCACTGTTATGGATCCACTCTTCCTCATCAACCCCCTCACACATATATTGTACACACGTACACTCACACAAATACACACGTGTGTGCATCCACACACCCACCCAAAAGAGATTTGATATATGACCTATAGTTATGGATGGTGCAAACGTGCATAGGCACCACCACCCACACACCTCATTGTTGCACTCACAGCTGTGTCTCCTGCCGCCAGAGCCGTGGTGATGCAAAAATTCTAAACTATAAACACGGGCATTTTTTTACCCTTTCTCACACACACACAAACATACACAAACACACACATACCCCGCCCATTTAGCCTCTCTCTCTTTTTCTCTCTTTGCACTGTACAGAAGTCAGTTTCCCCAAAGATCTTTTAGAACACTGGTTTCCCTGCCAGCTCAGAATCATAGAGGCTGAACAGAATTGTAGTGCCGCCTGTCTCTTCTCCCTGTACCCTGGAGGATCATTTCTCTTCTCTCTCCCTGACTCTTCTCTTTGCATCTTCTCCCTCTTACTTCCCCTCTAGTCTCACTCTTTTCTCCCTCTCTTTCCCCTTCTAGTCATCCTCTTTCCTTCCGTTTTCTCTCTCTCTCCTCTCTAGTCTCTGTCTCTCTCTCTCCCCCTGTAGTCTTCTCTGTTTTCTCTCTCTCTCCCCCTCTGTTCTCTGTGTTTTTTCTCTCTCTCTCTCTCCCCTCTAGTCTTCCTCTCTTTCCTCCTCTGGTCTCCCTCTCTACTAATCTGGTCTCCCATTTTCTCAGCTTTTTTCTCTTCCTCTTGATCCTTTTTTCTCTCTTCTTACTCCGCACCCTCAGTTATTTGTACTTGTACTTCATAGTTGTCTCTCGCTTTCTTTTTTTCTCTCATTCTTTCTGTCTGTCTTTTTTTCTTTCTGTCCTATACATCCCTCTTTTTTATTTCCTGTCTTCTTCTGCCTGTTTCAACCACCAACATTTGCTCATTCATACCTCCATTTGTTTCCTTCTCCATCATTCTTTCTCTCCCTTTTTTTCTTTGCCTCAATCCCCCTCACCCTCTCTCTCTCTCTCTCTCTCTCTCTCTCTCTCTCTCTCTCTTTCTTTCTTTCTTTCTTTCTTTCTGTGATGTCAGCTAGACTCTGCAGTGGCATTCTTCTCTGCTGAAGGTTGGCGCAGAAGCGCATGAATAATTGAACGCCGATCTCAGGCCTGACTAATGATCAGACTGGACCGGGACACGCGGCTCTGCATCCCGCAAACCGATCGTCGCCCACTCCTGCCCCCCCCCCCATCTCCCATCATCTTTTTCTGCCAGCCGTGCCGGAGAATGGATGGAGCAGCGGCGGGGCGAAGGCAAACTCGCTTTAAAACAGATTACCTCCGACCACTGCTGGACATCTGGAGGGGGGAGAGAGAGAGAGAGAGGGAGGGAGAGAGGCAGAGAAGGGCAGGACAGGGAGGAAGGTTGTGTGTGTGTGTGTTTGTAAGTGTGTTAGTGAGAGTGCGATTGATCTGGAGAAGAATGTGTGTAAGAGCGAGAGAGAGAGATTGGCAGAAAGAGTGTGTGTGGGGGGGAGTGGTTTGTGCAGTATTTGTCTCCAGGAAAAAAATCAAGTGTGTGTAACAGATAGCACTTGTTTGAGACACAAAGTAGTGTATATTAAATCCTCCGGTCCTGTCACAGCCATTAAACAGATACATTATTTTATTTATCTTCCTATTTATTTCAATTTCCTCTCAGCCATATCTTCTGGAAGCTTTCTCCCCCCCCCCCCCCCCCCCTCTATCTCTCTCTCCTTTCTCTCCTTCTCTCCTCTGTATTGAAGAGCTGCAGGGGAACATCAGTGTCTGCTCTTGTCTCGTCTCGCCTTGTCTCATCTTGTGAGCTGTGGGCTCGTGGGCTGCGAGTTGACCTTCCTGCCATTGGGAAGTGTGGTTTCAGGGCTGTGACTGTGTGGCGCTGAGGCTTGTTTTCCCGCCGTTCTATAAGTGTCGCAATTCCTGTGGCACACCCCCAGGAAGTTGCTCTAAATGACACTCTTAATTGCAGTCGGCTATGGCTGCCCAACATGTTTGCTGAAATTACATGTTTTTCCGATGCATTTCCATACTGTACGTACATACACGTGTGTGTGTGTGTGTGTGTGTGTGTGTGTGTCGTCTTGTCTGTGTTTGTGAAAGTGTGGGCGGGTGGCATATGCTCATATGCTCATACATTATGAAGACCATTCATCAGGGTTAATATATGTGAAATGGTGAATGAGTAAGAACTGTGTGTGTGTGTGTGTGTATGTATGTGTGTTGCAGGTCATAACTGATTTTTCTCAACTGGGAAACACACAAGTTCTAGAGTTTTACATAATGCATCTGAACCGAGGGAGAACTTACTTTGCCTGGATGCTGTAGCTGTGTGTCTGTGTGCATGAGTGTGTGCAAAAGGATATGCTTGCCAAACTTTAAGTGTAACCTTTTTGTGGGCGTTCATGTCAAGCTCTGTGTTTTGTGGGCGTTCATGGCCTCAATTGGGTAGGCACCTGTTCATTTTAAGTGTTACTAGTTTGGCCCTCACTTAATACACCTATACGCTTTTTACACACACACACACACCCACACACACAGTAATACATTGGTGCTGAAGCTATTTTAGCTCGTTTTCAGTATGCTCACGAGTTGTTTAAAAGGAGAATTGGTAGCTGTATGCACTCACCTACAGTGGCTTCAGCACTTGCACTTCACTTTAATGTAGCAAAGAACAGTAACTTCATCATTATACTTTAACTAGGTCAAGTTCAAATCTGTATACTCCCACACTCATACAAATATATATATATATATATATATACATATATATATATATATTAGAGAGAGAGATATCACCAGCTTGTATATTGATAGGCCGTTGAAAACGGTTTCCAGTGAACCCTGAAGAGAGTGGAGGAAGTGAGATCTCTGGTGGTTAGTGGAGGTTTAGTCGCTGTGGTTTTTGGCCGGGGTGTAACTTTACTTCTGAGCACTCCAGGGTTCTTGCATGTTCCCAGAGACGCCCCCGCCATGTTTATCAGACCGCACAATGTAGCATCTTTAAAGAGAGAGAGGGAGAGAGAGAGAGAGTTCTCACAACCCTGAACTCATAACCCTGTTCACAAACGCAGAATGAGAAGGAAACGTGCACACTTGTGTGCAGGGCTGCACTCTTGCACGACTGCTCAACCCTTATTAGCTTCCTGCTGCATTATTGATGATTAGCAGAAGGGCACCAGAACCACAAGGCTCTTTGCCACTAGTTCAGTACAGGAAACCACATGGGGCACTGCAAGCGTGAAGTTGTTTGTCGAACACGGCTGCACGCACCGAGCGGCGCGGTGCACCTTGATCTCAGCGGTTGCAGTTTCAGGGAGCCAAGCCCCCTTCAGAGAGATGCATTACCTCCTTGCAAACCTGAGGTATTGGGTATAACCTAAAGAGGTATAACCTTTCTCTATTGAAGCTATCGTCTTGTTAATTGCCTGGGCGCCTCCCTCCCCACCCCCAGCCTTCTGCCCCCGCTCACTGGGGCATTTTCATTGTTACCTGCTGGATGAGCTCACCGTGTCCTCATAATTACCCCCCTAGCCTCTTCCAGGGTGGGAGGATGGCTGTCTCCATAGCTACCAAGCTCACCTCCTCCTCCTCGTACTGATGCTCAGTGTGTGTGTGTGCTGTAAGATGGCACCCACAGAGGCAGTTTGGGATCGGTGCTTTGCTGCGCTACATACCTAGGGAACACCTAGGGTTGCATGGTCATGGATGGTAGCAGGGGTGATGGGTGTGTGTGTATGTGTCTGTGTGAGTGAGTGAGTGTGTATTTATGCCATGGCCGGTCCCATTGGTTAAGAGTCGTATACAATGACATCATCTCCTTCGACTGTGGCCGGCCTTGGTTACATTCTCCAATTTAACAATTTCACAAGGCTCTCAGTCTCTTAGACAATGATGTCATTTGGGCCATGTAGGCTGTTTTTTCTTGTACAGTAAGTGAGAGCTACTCTCACACACACACACACACACACACACACACACACACACACACACATCCTCTGCCAGACACCAGTAAAGCGTACAGAGAGAGGGCAAGAGAGAGAGAGCAGTGCAAATTAAAAGCCCCACATGGAAGAAAGAGAGCGGTTTAAAAATAAAACTGCTCCGACAGGCCAAATTACCGGCCGTCCCTGATCAGCCGTCTCTCTGGGAGGGATGCGGTCGCAGGCGGGAGATGGGACGGGAAGGGTAGGGAAGGGAAGGGAAGGGAGGAGGCCCTGAGGGTGGGAATGGCAGAGCCTAGCGAAGAGGCTCAGTCTAGGGAAGGACCCAGGGGCCCACAGGCCACTAGCTCAAGAAAGAAGGGATGGGTGTGTATCTGTGGATGTGTCTTTATGTGTGTGTGTGTGTGTGTGTGTGTGTGTGTGTGTGTGTGTGTGCATGGCACGGGTGGTCTGGGAGTTGCTTCTTTGCCCATTTTTTACTCCATCCCAGCATATAGATATTAGATATTTGCAGTTTGCAAGCATTCATGCCACCCCTGCATCTCTGTCTGTGTTGTTGTCTCTTAATCTCTCATTTGGGCAATCTCTCCCGCTATCACTTACTGGTGCACACACAAACACACACCCCTAGACACATACACACAAAGAGAGGGAGAGAGAGACATTTCCTAGAAGAGACTACACCCTTCAGTGGTTTGTAGGGCTGCCAGACTCTCTACATGCTCAAACTGTGGGAGACTTGACTTTAAAATCACACATAACCTGCTGGACAAGCATCAGACATTATATTGTGTCTTTTTGAAGTGGAAGCAATTTCATTATTATTGTTGTTGTAAAACTAATAATAATAATTTTGAAAATCCATGTTTTATTTATACAGTGCCTACAAAGAAAGAAAAAACGGATGCTTTTTGATGTGGTTTAAATATGGCTCTCTCAAACCATTTTAGTACAAAAGCAAAACTAAACTGAAGGACAACTTTAACTCCCGCTTGAATACAAAAAGTTGGCTGTGAGCTCAAAAGAAACAGCGGTGCCACCAGAAAGACAGGAAGAAAGGCAGTAGCTTTGAAAATTAGGACTGTGTCTCAGACGTGCTGCAGACCAACTCCCGTAGCGTTTAGATATCCTTCCTTCCCCCCAAAAAAATGCATGGAACCCTTAATGACTTCACAGGCATAAATCTGCCAATCATGAAGACATATCACACCATTTAAAGGGACACATCACTGTATAGAGAAACATACTCACTGGTTTTACCTTTGAAAGACACACAAACACACACACAAACATGAACATTATAGTGTGTGTGTGTGTGGCTTCTGTCAGACTCTGAATCCAAGAAGTAGCATTCAGGAGGAAGCTGCAGAATTTGAATGTCATCTGAGATCTTTGTAACAACATGACTCTGCAATTCACCTTCCTCACATACTGAAAACAGAAACTGTTGTGTAACTACCCATCTGAGTCTGTGTGTGTGTGACAGTGAGTGGTCAAAGCTAAATGCACTTTCTTACTGTGGGTTTGAGCCTTTGCTTTTCCTTCCCTGTCTTGTGCTTGTAATGTGCTTTTGAGTATGGTACTCAGTCTTTGTGTAGAGTTGCTGGGCAGGCTGCAACAGTATGCAAAGGCAACCACTGATTTAACTACTTGGATTGAGCCCGGTCTATCAGTTGTAGCCAGACTATACATTTTGACGCTCTAGTCCCCAGTGGCTGAGCCCAGTCTATTGATTGTTATAGTCCCTTTGAATGAGCCCAGTCTATTAGTTGTTATAGTCCCTTTGACTGAGCCCAGTCTGTTGGTTGTCATAGTCCCTTTGAATGAGCCCAGTACTATTGGTTGTTATAGTCCCTTTGAATGAGCCCAGTCTATTGGTTGTTACAGTCCCTTTGAATGAGCCCAGTCTATTAGTTGTTATAGTCCCTTTGACTGAGCCCAGTCTATTGGTTTGTTATAGTCCCTTTGACTGAGCCCAGTCTATTGGGCTCAGTCCCTTTGACTGAGCCTTGTTTAATATGGTGGCTGCCATATTAAATATAGCACTAGTGAGTGCAAAGTTCAAGGCTGTTTGACACTGAAGGTATTCCATGAGAACTAGTCATGAAAGCTGAACGCTTGAGTTGGGTGGTTCAAAGTCTGTATTAAGAACTCTTGACAACAGTCTGGTCTGATTGTGTCAAAAAATGTTTGCAGAATTTTTTGAGATATTGAGTCTTTTGTATTGTTCATTACATACAACCACACAAACCCTTTTGTTCACCTGAAGTGGGGCTCTGGCATCATGAGTTACAGCCATCAATCGTAACCCTTAGCAACCTGGCATATTGTCAAAACAACAGGTCATATTGCCTCATCATGTAATAATGATCTGCTCCCTTCCCTAAACAAAGCTGTTTTTCTCAGTGAGGGGTGATCTCACACCACTACGGTGTCTAGCTTTTGAAACGCCCTACTCCCCATTCAGGAAGTTCGCGTTTTGCTCATTACTCATTTCTGACCTCCAAATCTGTTCACTCTTCTGGAAAATGCCGCCAGCTCCATATTAATCACAGGCCAGTTCAATTCTACACACAGTGTCCTAAATTATTAGTATGGATGCTAAATTCATTCATATTTTTGTCTCCCTCTCAGGTATGTGGAGAGGAAGAATTTTCTGGAAAGAGTGGACCAGAGACAATTCCAGCTGGAGCGCGCAGTCCGCCTGAGCAACATGAAGCGATGACGCTACAACACCGCAATGAGGACCACACCATCAACAGACTACAACCACACATACACACATACACAGACTCACACACACACACACACACAGACAGACAGACAGACAGACACTCATACATACATACATACTCAATCAGTTGTTTTCAGGTTACATTTTAATCCACAATCCACTTGCATCTGCTCCCACTGTCTTTTGTTGTACTGCTGGATGTGAATTTTCCTGAATGTTCCTCTTTATATGAGTGCATCTGCCTGTGTATCTGATGCCAAGGCAGCAGCCATGTTCTTCAGCTGTAATGGTTCAACAACTCATTATCATCTCATTATCACCGATGACCAGACCCTTCAAGAAGGAAAGCCGAGAACAATCAGACACCCGAGCTTTGGAGGGGCAGATGTTTTAGTAGCCGAGCAGTGGATGCTTGCTGCCCAGTGCGAGACACTAAACTGGGTGAACACATTTGATGTGTGGCGACAGAGTGTAAAGAAGGGGTAATGAGGATGAAGAAGTTGGCTTAGAGCTTAGATGAGAGATTCCACATCTGCAAGAAAGGAGGTGATCTGTATACTGCTTCACTTTTTCTGACTTCATTGTTGCTTAGAAATCCTGTGTGTTCCACCCCACACTCTGTGTGTGTGTGTGTGTGTGTGTGTGTTTCAGCTGTCTGCATGGTGGAGAAGTGACACAAAAACAATGGTTGTATCTTGCATTATTATTACAGTGTAATACTCTGTCTTGACTGAGGTCCCAAGTTGTACTTAAGTCTTTTTCATGTGTAATAACAGGGTGAATGCTGTAATCGCCTTCTCCTTCCCTCCCTCTCTTTCTCCGTTTCTTTCTTTCTTTCCCGCCCTCTCTATCCCCAAGTCTCTCTCACCCTCTTTCTTTCTTTCTTTCTTTCTTTCTTTCTCAGTGTATATCTCTCAGGATTTGTTTTCTTTTTTATCCTCAGTTCAGGTTTTGTGGAGAAGAGCTCAGGCCTTTAGTGTCTAGCAGGCAGATTTTTTTTTCTCCCTCAATGTTTCAGTTGTCACTACGATTTGTGTAAACAGCAATTTCCCAAGTGTGACATGGTATTAAACATGGTTTTACCATCTTTTTTAAGTACTAAGGACTTGTTTTTAATTGCTTTGAACTCCTAATTAAGAGCACCCTTCCCCCTTCTGGAAACCAACAGACACACACACACACACACATAAATATTCCTCTCGGGTCTGAGAGACACACTGTGCAAACTGCCTCTAAGTATTTCATCAGAAGCTCTTTTGCCTTGCCCTTTTCGCCTGCCTCATACACACAAACACACACACGCACACATTCCCCCTTCCTGTGCCAATTGCTCATCTGCTCCCCCCTCCAGGGTATCGCTCCTAAGCCCCAGCGCCCACTGATGCCCAGTAAAGTATGGGGGGAAGGGGGTCTTCTGCCACCCTCAGCACCCCCACCCCCAACCCAACCCCCGTCTCTGCAAGGAGGTCGTCAGGTTTTCACTTGTCTTGTTTTCTTAATCTCACCGCTTCTTGATATCTCAACTCTCCCCTCCTCCACCCTCCGTTATCTCTTGCCTCTTTATCTTCTCATCTCCCGCTCTCTCTCTCTCTCTCCCCCTCCTCTAGTCTCATTTCAATCTTCCCCTCCATTATCACACCATCTCCTCTCATCCTTCCTCCAACTTGTTTGTTCACTGCCACAGTGTTTTGAAGGGCCAGGAATGCTTTACGCTGTGCAGATCATCTTTTTTAGCTGGAGTTAATTGGTTTGTTTACTTGATTTTCGGGGGTCCTCCCTTGGCTCCTCGAGCACTATACTACATACTGTTTGTGTGGACGAGTTAATTTGAGTCTGTGGCGACCAGCAGCCAAGCGCCTTTTCCCACTTCTATCTCAACTTGCCTTGGGTTAATTACAGAGCCCAGACTCCACCATACATCCACTGACAGCACCATCAGTAGCATGCTCATTGCCAATTCACACACTCTCATCCAGACAGGCAAAATAGGCATAAATGTACAACACACACACACAAATGTTCTTGAGCAGACTGGTGAATTACACATGGGTAGGGCAGCAGTCACTTATAGAAGTGTGTGTGTGTGTGTGTGTGTGTGTTGCATGCCTGAGGTGTTGCTTTAATCGTAGTCATCACTCTCCACAAAGAATCCGCTTTCCAGCGTCAGCACCTACAGTAGCGTGGGGTCTTTCATGGCGACCAGTGTAATCTGTCCACACACACACACACTTACACACACACACACACACACACACACACACACACGGTTATGAATACACATTGCTACACACCTCCTCATTTTTATTCAATGTCTTTCCCTTATGCTTTTGTACAGTGCATGCCTACCTCAGAGTCACCAATAGATATATGTTCCAAAGAGGTAGGAAAGGAGCTCTTATCATTATTCAAATATTACACACACATATAAAAAACACACACACACACACACACAGATCGTCTATATAAGACTACCACTGTGGAGTCTTCAGATAATTTCTTTCATCCTGTTCTCTTTCGTTTCGAAGCCGAAACGTACGAGTGGATGATGCCTATCATCTCCTACTTTTTCTGAAGTAAATTTTAACCAACCCTTTGAAAAAAGGGCAGTAAGCGCTCTGACGCGCGCAGGCAACTACTTAGACAGCCCTGCATGACGTCAGAAAGTCTATATATTGACTGCGCTTATGCTTCAGGTCCTCTTTGCCTCTTTCACCTCGCCTACTGAGTGTGTTTCTGAGTCGCTTTTCGTTTGCTTCCGCAAATATTTCTAAAACCAACGGCTTTTTTGAAAGCCCACCACAAAAGCTTTTTTCAAAGCTCTCCGAGGGATTTCCGTCTTGCTCCAAGTGCTCACGCCGGTCCCTAACTTCTGGTACCTCGAGACGCAAGATGGCTACTCGTCGTTGTACCGACTGTGATCGTCCCATGGCGATTTTCACATAGGTATAGTCCCCAGGCACAGGCGTTTTCTACGCTTCGCCTTCGAGGGCAGAGCTTACGAGTACTCAGCCCTCCCTTTTGGTCTGTCTCTAGCACCTCGGTGCTTCACCAAGTGCGTGGAGGCGGTGATCGCTCCTCTACGCGCTCAGGGGATCAGACTCCCCAATTACTTGGACGACTGGATGCTGCTGGCGGGTTCCAGACAGCTCCTAACGTCACAGGATCACACTGTTTTGCGTCACCTGCACAATCTGGGCTTCTTAGTAAACCTAAGCAAGTGCATGCTCTCTCCCTCTCAGGAGGTCGAGTTCTTGGGCGTGAGGCTGAACTCACGCTCAATGAGAGCGACGCTCACTCCAAAGAGACTTCAGGACGTCAGGGCGTGTCTACGCCACTTCAGACTAGGTGCCTGCGTTTCGGTCAGGCTGTGTCTCAGACTGACGGGCCTCCTGTGCGCCGCAGGCGGCGCTGTCCCACTCGGCCTTTTACACTTACGCCCGCTGCAGCTTGCCTTAGCGGAACTAGGTGTGTCCTCCAGGTCGAACCCCGCCCGTCGGATCTTAGTGTCCAGACGCATGTGGCTAGCCCTCGCGCATTGGCGCAGGCCGTCGTCCTTCACCAAAGGCGGCGCCCTGGGCGCTATAGCCAGACGCATGACGGTGACCACCGATGCGTCCAAGAGCGGCTGGGGCGCCGTTTGCTGCGGTCGCCCCGCCAGGGGGACATGGGGCACAGCCTCCAGGAGATTACACATCAATGTGTTAGAACTCCTAGCTGTCTTCTACGCTCTGAAGGAGTTTCTCCCTCTTCTCGGAGGAGAGCACGTTCTTGTGCGTACAGACAACACCACTGTTGTGGCGTATATCAATCGCCAGGGCGGCACGCGCTCTCCGGACCTGTTTCGCCTGACGTACAAGCTGCTCACCTGGGCCTCCCGCCACTTCCTGTCGATCAGGGCGTCGCACTTGCCAGGTGTGCGCAACACAGGCGCGGACCTCCTCTCCAGGGGTGTTCCGCGTGCAACCGACTGGCGCCTCTGCCCAGCCGTGGTGCACAGCCTCTGGTCCCGCTTCGGGCGGGCACGAGTTGATCTTTTCGCCTCGAGAGAGAACGCTCACTGTCCAGCGTGGTTTTCGCTGGAGCGAGATGCGCCGCTAGGGTCAGACGCGCTGGCGCATCCGTGGCCGCGCGGTCTGCTCTACGCTTTTCCCCCCCTTCCTCTGATGCGTCAGGTATTGGCCAGGATCAGAGCGGGGGCTCACAGGGTGATTCTGATCGCCCCCAATTGGCCATCTCAGAGCTGGTTATCTGATCTGGTCTTACTGTTGGACGGCCAGCCGTGGACCCTCCCTCTGAGGAGTGATCTCCTATCGCAGGCTCACGGGTCGCTGTGGCACCCCAAGCCGGAAGCATGGAGACTGACGGCTTGGCCCCTGAACGGGCACGTCTCCTAGAGAGCGGACTGTCAGGCGCAGTTATAGAGACTGTTCAGGCTGCTAGAGCTACATCCACTTGGTCGTTGTATACACTGAAGTGGCGTGTATTCAGCACGTGGTGCAGAGACAGAGGCTGTGATCCTCTAGTCTGCCCTATTGGCGAGGTGCTTACTTTTCTGCAACACCTGTTTGATCAGGGTCGTACACCCTCTACTCTGAAGGTGTACCTCGCAGCTATTTCAGCATGCCATGTTGGCTATGCTGGCGTTTCCCCAGGTGCTCACCCCCTTGCGTTGCGCTTCATGAAGGGCGTCAGGCGGCTTCGCCCCTCTTCCACACGTTCGGTCCCTACTTGGGACCTGGCCACTGTCCTACGCGGACTGGCCCTTACGCCCTTTGACCCTCTGTCGAGTGCCAGTCTAAAGATGCTTTCCCTTAAGACTGCGCTTCTGCTCGCTCTGGTCTCGGTGAAGCGCGTTAGCGATCTGACTGCCTTGTCAGTCAGTCCTGACTGTCATGAGTTCGCGCAAGATGACGCATGGGTAACGCTGCGACCAAATCCCTTTTCTCGCCCGAAAGTGCTGTCTACTGACCCTCGTTCGAGGGTCATTGAGCTCTCAGCCCTTCCTGAGACGGGCGGTTCTGTGCCCGTCACTCTGTGCCCGGTCAGAGCGCTTCGTGTCTATTTGACGCGTACGCAGAGCATCAGGAAGACGAACCAGTTGTTCGTCTGCCATGGCGAGCGTGCCAAGGGTCAGGCCTTGTCTACCCAACGCATGTCGCATTGGCTTACTGAAGCCATACGTCTGGCATATGAGGTGGCGGGTGGAGTGGCGGCTTCTTGGGCCTTCTGGAAAGGCGTCCCTATGAAGGATATCTGTCTGAGCGCTTCGTGGGCCTCAAGCAACACCTTCGCGCGTTTTTACGCATTGGACGTCACCAGGCTGGGTGTAGCAGAGAGTGTTCTCTCTGGGCCCGGCGGCGGTCCCATGGGTCTTCCCACCTCGAGCTCCTCGGTGTAGGGCTCTTGAGGCTTGGTTGTAGTGATCCACTCGTACGTTTCGGCTTCGAAACGAAAGAGAACGTTACGGATACTAACGTATCCTCGGTTCTCTGAGTGAGAAGCCGAAACGTACGCTTCGGGCCTCAAGTCGCCGACGCTGGCGAGCTTGGCAAAGAGGACCTGAAGCGTAAGCGCAGTCAATATATAGACTTTCTGACGTCACGCAGGGCTGTCTAAGTAGTTGCCTGCGCGCGTCAGAACGCTTACTGCCCTTTTTTCAAAGGGTTGGTTAAAATTTACTTCAGAAAAAGTAGGAGATGATAGGCATCATCCACTCGTACGTTTCGGCTTCTCACTCAGAGAACCGAGGATACGTTAGTATCCGTAATGTTTCTCAGTGTTCTCTATTCTCTCTGCAACTGACTACCTTTTTCTTTACTTCTTCCTGACTGCTCTGTCCTCCTCTTTCTCTTTCCGCCTCTCTCTCTGATCATCATCTCAAAGCTAGCTGGGTCTCTGCTCTGCAGCTATTGACTTCATGTCAGATGGTGTGGCTTACTGTCTGGGGTGGGAAGCTATACGGTGTGTGATGCAGTGTATGTGGTGAAACTAATCAAATCGCATTTGTGTACACCAAAGGGGGGAAAAAAAGCATTTGTGCAACCCAAAGGGGAGAATCTAATTCAGTGATCAATGGTTGATGGTTGAATCTGAATGTACTCAGTGTTCCAGTCGAATCGGATTTATATTCCTCAGAAATGTAGATTATTTAATCTGTGGGTCATGGGGCTCTATGGCTTTGTTACAGGGTATCTAAACACAAAAATCCAATTTTGTTCATTTTCATAAAATGTTGCCTGTTTGCCCCCAATTAAAAAGAACACCAGACTGGAAGAAAGTGAATGGGTGTGGCCACAGTAAGTGTATTAACCTTGAATCCTTGTTCTGTCTTATATGCTATAGATCAGATGTGTGATCAGATGAAAGTAAGTGTGTTTGTGTTCACTTATGAACACACCCACCCTTTCCTCTTGCAGGGACAGCCTCCAAGAACAAAAAGAATAGAATCTGCTCCTTTCACCATTTCAAAGGCTCAGGTTAGTGAGGACCGTTGATAAAAAATGATATAAATATCTGTCCCAATGTTAGATGATCATGCATGTATTATATTATAAGTAAAAAGACATCAGTTACTTTTGACCAAAACGAACCCAAGATTAAAGGTTGACTTGACAAGCACGCATCTACACATCATGGAGCCAATTTTTGACCTGCCAAGATGCCACGCTAGATCAACCAAAAAAATCCAGGTACAATCACAACTCTTTATCTATTTTGGCTTGGAATCTTTACAACTCACAACCAATGTAGGGGTTAACTATGTGTGTATTTTCCTTGAACAACTATAATTAAAACAATCATTTAAATAATTGTTGCAGCATTTCCTGCACTTTGGAGGAAATTTCACAAGAGTTAAATACTTCCATTTAACTTGCTAGCAAGCGATTGCCAGAGCCTACATCTTGATTGATGTGAGTGGGTTCCCCAGGCTACTGACTCATGCCATTTCAGTCTGAATGTTGAAGGCTTATGGAGACATTTCCTGAATCTCAATGCATGCTACCCTAAACTCCTGAACCCCCACAGATTAAACTTCAGTTATCATGCCTGTCATGTCGTTGAGTGTTAAGGGCCTATAGGATTAGGGAGAATGTTAGGATACTATGTCCCTGTTTGTTATTTCTATCTGTTTCACTCACTGCACACAAAAAGTGGAAAAGGTTGTCTGAGGTAGCGGCACAGAAAGTCTTCTGTGTTCGGGCCCTTTTTCACCTGTGGCCATATGTACCCATCAGTCACTAAATATTCCGCTGGCAACAACAGGAGAGCAGAGCATATAAATATAGATAGGTCTTTCAAGGGGATAATTATAAACAATCCTTGTCACCAGAGCCTAAAATAACAGGAAGGAAAATATTTTGAATGCCTCTTTAATATTCGCTCACAAAAAATATAGTTGAAAGATAGTTTAATGTGCATTGCCAGCTGTTAGTGGTCTCTTGAACTCATATAGATATCTCTGGACACAACTCCAGTTTGAGCTGTTAAAAAAGCTATTGTTTCCCAGTATGGAGGAATCCTGCTTGCCTGCAGAGAGAGCTCAAACCTCCATAATCCACAAGCAGCCGTGTTGATACAGTGGACGAAACAGAGTGTGCCCTACACATTATCATGTTGCTCTTACCTCTTCCACTATTAGGCTACACTAACTCAGTTTCTGTGATGTCAGAGAACTGTACACAAACACCTGTGACGTCATTTTCGTGTTTTCATGGAACAAAGAATGGGCTAGATGTGGGTTTGTTCTTAGGATTAGTAGCCTATGCTGTTTATTTAAATTTGAGACATCAGGGTTTCTTGAGAGTATGGTCTGTGACTTACTGCAGGCACATTATCACTAAGAAAGGGAGTAAAATATAGAAAATATAGATAATAAGAATAAAAAAATAGTGACTAATTTAAGGTTGTGCAAATACATAATTTAATCTGATAAAATGCTATTATTGATAAATGCTTTGTAAATTTTTAATTAATACTGCCGTTTCAGTTTATTTCCACAAAAAGGCTACTCTGGATATGTAACCTTCAACACCTACCTAGCCCATTTGCATGAAAGGTCCATTTTCATCTTTTTCCCTAGATTCAATCACCTTCTGATGGACTCAATAAGTATAGCCTACCAACTGACAAGACACTGGAAAGAAGAAATCTTTATTTTGCGTCCGACAAAAGTGGACACATACATCCCCTTTAAATACAACCTCTGGAGACTCCGGGTCCTGATTTGACCACAAGTTTAGTAATGCTGACTCATATTTCTCCTTCTATCTTTGTGCATTTACTGGTAAATGTCACTAAATTTAGTAGTTTCTATATTATCACGTCACTGTTAAAACGGGCGGTTGTCCACTTGTCAGCAATAGGCTTTCGCTGTCCATGGACTAGTGGCCATCCCTTTAAACAGAACTTGATGATTCCATCATTAGAGCGCAGGAGAGAGAGAGACGAGCGCGTAGTCCTGTGCTTGCTGCGGAGCTACACACCCAAACGCGACAGCAGGGAGTCTGAATGAACGAGAACGAGGAGAATTAAGAAATCACAGTTTCACTACATGACCGGAAAAGAGGTAATCGCTCCACGGATGAAACATCCCGAGAGGATCTTGTGTATAGCGTGAAAACGCGGGGCATTTGTAAAATACTCTCTGTAGCCTTCATGAGGTTGACTGCGCAGCATTTGGTGTGCTATTCCGTGTTTGATAAATATTCCTAATAGAGGTTATTTGTACCTGCTACACAAAAGAGGTGGACTTATCTAGGAGAGTGACTGGAATCCGAAAGTATGGAATAGACTGTTTGTAAAGGAGTGGACAACAAAATCAGCCCTTTTTGTCTTGGAAATCGTTCGCAAGTTCTGCTTCCGTCAAACTGTTCCTACTGTGGACTCCGAAAGCAGCCCAAGATGTCTGTTCCAGTGAGTAACGTTACTTAATCGTTTTATTACACTGCATTTTAAGTGTCAATATTCTACAGTGCCTTAAAGAATATGTAGGCTTTAAAAAATTAAGCTAATTGTCCTAGCTGACTAAATCATCCAAATGGACATAAGTGAATCTTACTGCTCAGGTCACAGCATTGCGTTTTGTTGCGGGACCTCTAAACATGTATCATTTCCCCATGTTCCTCGCTAATACAGCTGTATAGCTATTTCAGCTGTTAAGCTGTTATAAATAAAATATTTTTATAAGAAAGAAAATTACGCAAGGCTGCAGGATGGTAAATTGTCAACTCACAGTGTGTGCTGGAGCGTATGCATTGCATGTGACTTCTGTCAATGCCGGGGTTATGCTGACATTGAGAAGCACAGTGTACAGCACACGAGTTGGGAGACTTTGGTGGCATGCATGAAGTGGTAACACTTTGTTTCTGTAGACATCATGTTTTCGCAATAACCTAACCTACAGAAAAATGTAGTTTCAAACGAACCCTCACAATTAGCAAAACGCAATGCATGTGTTATTACGCTTTGGTTGGAACTGACAAACAAGTTTTAACTGTTTAGGGTTGGAAAACCCGTGAATAACTGCAAATATATTTGTAACTAAAGAGAAATATAAATTAGAATCAAACGGAGTTGAAAAACAGCCTTAGGGCTGCAATGTTCTCCTTATGCCGTGGCGTATCCAGACATGGAAATGCAGCCTGCCCTGACCTGTGCAGCGCATTCCGAGTTAACGCGTTCCATGCGGCTCCCCATCCTTAAAGAACAGTAAGATTTGAGGACTGGCTTTGCATGCCATAAGTTCAAAGACCCTGTAAGCAGCCAAAACAGAAAGGTAGGCAAACTATCCCAGTTCGGAGTGCAAAACAGAATGTGGGCCCGCGGGGAGCTCTTTTGACACGGCATACTACTCAGACCTGTTTTGGCTGAAGTCCAGGTGGAATTCTGCAACCATTGAGCTGCTTCATTCTCTGACGGCCTATTCAAATTGAGGTGGCCCACCGTTTCCAGCAGTGTAACTTGACTGAAATAAAACGTGTGTACTGCGTTTTCACATCTTAGAGGTACTGAAAGTGTCGAAATGTCGTTGAGTCAGCTTGTATATAGGAGTTGACCTTCTCGGCGAGGTGTTTTTCACGTAGGGGGTGACATCTTTGTCACAATTGGCCACTTTGCCCTCAAGCCTCATCCTGCAAACATGAGCCAGATTGCCGAGCTCACGCCAGAAGCTGCCTGGGTTGATTGTAACAGCTGCTCTTCGTAGGGCAAGGATGACTTGTTCTCCCAAAAGCTGCGGGCACCGGGATCTCTGTGTGTTAATGACTCGTGCATCTCCCCGCAACCACACATATCCCGTTTACCTGGATGCAACAGACGTCACAGTGTGTGGTTAAAACAATTAAGGTGACCAGTCTGATGTTCACCGGTGCGTCTGTATCACAGCTTAGTATTTTCCATTACGCACTAGAAGCACATGGGCCTTGATACGAATATACATAGGCTTCGCAGAACTCTCTGTTCTTTTGTTGCGCCCTGATAAGAGTCATTGGTGGTGGCCGTTTTTTCACGTACAATTCCCTTTAAATTAAGAAATCCGTAGGCATACAAGGGCAAAGCACAATAGTCGCTTAATTTTTTTTTTTTCCTGCTACGCGAAAGACTCATGCAGGAGGGCACCAGTTTCACTAATCAAACACCGCTCCATTTGCAGTGAACAGCACATTAATTCTGCTTGAAAAGAAACAAGGCCGCTTATTGTATATCTTACTGTGTGTGTTTTTCTCACGTCAGCACTTCACAGGGGTATTACACGCACATTAACACATGCTTACACGCAGGCACAGGCACACGTTACACAAGGAATTGAGCAAGCAGGAGGCTTATTGAAGGTATTTATTCCCTGGCCACCCCACTCCCTGCTGCTATATGCAACATATGCACATATATTTTCACGCACACTTATCGGCCATTTATTGCGTTCTCAGATAATCATCACGTTATGAATTTAATAAGAACGAACAGATCTCTCTCTCTCGCTCGCTCTCTCTTTTCTCTCAGTCTCTTTCTCTCTCATATCGACTCACACTCAC
Organism: Limnothrissa miodon; assembly: GCA_017657215.1. Classification (NCBI taxonomy): domain Eukaryota; kingdom Metazoa; phylum Chordata; class Actinopteri; order Clupeiformes; family Clupeidae; genus Limnothrissa; species Limnothrissa miodon. The sequence goes on from JAGFZM010000046.1 coordinate 670,439, forward strand.
ACGCCTTCACACACAAACACATGCACAGCTACTGCATTGAAACAATGGCGCTGTGCAGATCTAATCATAAGCAAACATGCCCCTAATGGTGTATGATTTAGACCAGGTTTGGATTACTTTTCAATTTGAAGCCACCCACCTGAGTAGACCAGAGGCAGGTAGCAGGGGGCTAAACGGGGCCCCAATAGGGTGCGTGGTGGCTTCAGACAGATTCATGGCCAGAAAGCTGACATTTAAAGATTGTCCTAGATGATGATCCACATCCATATTAATAATGGCTTGCGAGGCCCCCAGCATGTCAGTATAGCCTTCAGTCAGAGGCTATTCAATGGTCTTGAGGTTGCCCTGGCAACCATAAGGTATTGGCTCCTCTGAGGCATCTCCTACGTTGGCATCACATGACTGCTTTGGTTGGTCTTGTACCTGGAATTACACACCTCAAAAATGCCTCTCTCTCTCTCTCTCTCTCTCTCTCTCGAACACACAATACTGTACACACTCATGTTTTTTTTTCATATGTACAGAGAGTAATGTCCATATGCGAGTAATGTCTAGAGTGGTGGATAAGACCAAACATTTTTAGCCTACACATTTGATTGTAGTCAACTTTACTCATACCATACCAAGCCTATAACATGCAGCTACAAAATTACAGAATGAGTCTTTGGTTTATAGCCTATGACAGCAGCACAAGACAAACCATTGCCACTTAACAAATATCAGTCTCTCAATGACATTTGACTGCGTGATGAGGATAGTGTGCAAACTACACTACTTTCAAGATGCATAATGTTAATATTTGAACTAACAGAGCCTATAAATTGCTGCATTTATTAAACCATCAGTGCACCAGAGAAATAAAAATAAACACAGACGTCTGCTGACAAGCTCGTCTGTCACTTTCTTTCCCCTTAGATGAAGACCTAATCTCAGCATAATTTCCACTTAATAAACATCTCCATTTTATTTGTTATTTACTAGAAATACACACTCAGGGAGAGATGCTATAGCTAATCTTTCTGTAACTGGGCTGTTGTCATCACAGTAAGACGTGTATTGTTCGTGTACAGATACTGGCGTGCACAAATGAGTTCTCTCTGCTTGACTCTTTGAAAATAAACAGCAGGTGCTGTTTAATTTCTCTTTGTTGATGGCACACACACACATGCACATACACACATTCTCTCTCTCTCTCTCTCTCTCTCTCTCTCTCTCTCACTCTCTCTCTCTCTCTCACACACACACATACACACACTGCCTGCCATCACCCCAAATTTACAATATGCACATTACCATTCAGAGCGTCTTAATTCAGAGCTTAGCTGACACATCCGTTTGCTGTGACTGCACACTGCACACATAGCTCAGTGAAAAATGATGATGTTTGTGCTCCAAACATACACAGGTGTAAACCTGAATATCAATTCTAAATAGATAAATATTTATGCTGCCATGTCGCTCAAAGTATCCCTGGTTACCATTTGCTTGGCAAATGACTTGGTAGGGTTTTTGCAAATCGTGCTCTCTGTGATTGGGGCTGACTTGTAATGGATTCAGGCTCTTATCTGGTGATATGCAGGTTTGCGACTGTGCCTGACGTGGGCCACAACCTGTTCTGGAGGCCTGGGCTATCAGAACGGTTGAATGCTGTCAACTGCAGGGGGTTGGAGTGATAGGATCTAGATGTGGCATTATATTGGAGCATTTAACATGCACGTGCAGGCATGCCTGTGTGTGTGTGTGTGTGTGTGTGTGTGTGGATGTGTGTATGTCCATTGTGAGCCTGTTTCAGTGGTTTCTCCCTGGGCAGCCGGTCAGTCAGGCTGATTTATTTTATTTTCATCTGAAGGGTAAATCTAGTCTTTTATTAAATCTGCTCAGAAAGGGTGGTTGATTTGAGAGGATAAGCACAAAAGGATTGCTGAACTGAAAGGGTGTGAGCATGGAGAAAGTGTTTACTGTACGTGTATTTATTTGCAGATTACAAACGTGTGTGTGTCTGTGTGTTTATGTGTGTGTGTGTCTGTCAGGAAGAAAGAGCACATATAAGTGGGTATTTGTGTGGGAAAGAGAGACAAAATGCAAATGTGTGTGTGTGTGTGTGTGTGAGAGAGAGAGAGAGAGAGAGAGAGAGAGAGACAGAGAGAGAGTCTTAAGCAGCTGTGAGTCACCCACAGTGAGACTGAGTTGAGCTGCTGCTGCTTGCCCCTAACATTCTTGCTTCACTACTCCCAGAGGAATTCACAATGCTCCCTCCCTGCTGCGTGCCTGTGTGTGTCTATGTGTGTGTCTGTGTGTGAGTGTCTATGTGTGCGTCTGTGTGTGCATCTGTGTCTGTGTGTCAGGGTGTGTGTGTGTGTGTGTGTGTCTGTACAGGTAGTAAACCTATTGCTCGCTGGCTGGTTGTATTCATTGATAAAAGATGTGTCCAAGTAAAGATTCTAAAAAGCCGTTAGTGTGTGTGTGTGTGTGTGTGTGTGTGTGTGTGTAAAAGAGACTGTAGGAGGTTGACTATGTATGAGAAGTATTAGAATGGGAGTTATCACAGAGAAAACCCTCACATTTTTCCGTTCCCCATTAATCACTTTGTGTCTGCAAGAGTATTTGTGTGTGTGTGTGTGTGTGTGTGTGTGTGTGTGTGTGTGTGTGTTTGTGTGTGTGTGTGTGTGTGTGCGCATCTGAGTTTGAAGCCACAAAAACACAGACTGTGTGTTGAAATGCATAGATATGACCACATCTCTATCTCTTTACTCTTTCTCTCCCTCTTTCTCTCTCTCTCTGCCCCTCCCTGTCTGCTTGTCTTTCATATGGTTGCACTCCCAGATCAGTCTGCCAGAACTCTTTGTCTTTCTTTCTTTCTTTTTCTATTATCAATCTGTCTTTCTGCTGTCCTCCCTTTCCTTCTCTCTCTACTCAGTTTTTGTGGCAGTCCTGTCGAGTTCTTTTCATGTGGTCTACCTCATAAGTCATCACCTATTTAATTCCTCTCATCTCTCTGTCTCTCTCTCTCTCTCTCTCTCTCTCTCTCTCTCTGTCTCTCTCTCTCTCCTCCCTCTATCTCTCTTTCGCTCCTGGCACAGGTACAGACCTTTTTGTGTGTCTGTCTTCACTTTCTCAGGGAGTTTGGGTTTCCCCTGATGCAGACACCCATGCTGTGTGTTCATATGCATGTGGGTGCACACATGCATATGCATGGGGTTGTGTATGTGTGTGTGTGTGTGTGTGTGTGTATGTGTGCGCCATGTGAAATTTAAGCTGGGCTTCTTCCCATTTCAAAGTCAGCCCTTGGTTTACTCATCATCTTCCTGCTGTATGTCCCCTCTGGCCCATCCTTAAATCACCACACACACACACACACACACACACACACACACCTTTTGCCCCTAAAGAGCAGGTCAAGGCAGGCTCACTTTTAGCACATGGTTCCTCTGCCCTGAAAATCTCTGCGGCACATTCACACCTCAAATGATGGCTGGCCTTGGTGACAGTGTGCCCCTTGTGACATGTCTCAGTGGGCTGTAGTAAGCTGTCACACAATGATCCCCCTAACCCACACACACACTTTACAGGGGTGCAAGGTTTGTAGGGCAGTGCTAGCTTGGATTGTGAAACGTGATAATGGAACATAGCATTGTCACTGCAGCACACCACAGACTACCACACACACACACACACACACACACACACACACACACACACACACTGATTGAGTCTGAATTCACCATAAACCCATACTATTGTTCCAGACCCCTGTAACTCACCATTTGGCATCATTTGGCAACATTTGTTTCTTTTTCGTCCTTTTTTTTGTTTCTTTACTGAGTAGCCCAGTGTGTTTGCTGTGTGTATGGCATTGTTTCCTCACCACTGGGTTGTGTGGGTTTACGTCAGAGTGTGTGTGTGTATGCGCTTCTGTTGTGCTGGAGCAGGGACAGCAATTGGTTGAGCGTCATTATTGTGCAGCTGTGGGAGTCAGCAAGCGACAGAATGAGACAGACTGCAATAGAAAGCCTGTGCATGAGAGCGAGACAGAAGGAGAGAAAGAGATGTGGTGGCATAAAGAGAGTGAGAGAGAGAGAGAGAGAGAGGTGGAGTGAAAGAGAGAAGCGCTGAGCGTGTGTTTTGGCCGTCGCCTGTGCCAGAGCGTCCCGTCTCTGCTGGCATAAATCTGTGGGCTGATCTTCGTTGTCGCGGTGATAATGGCCAGCCATCGATCAAACACCAACATACACATATGACTTATGCTATAGACTCTAGGAGTGGCTGCGTGCGTGTGTGTGTGTGTGTGTGTGTGTGTGTTTTGGGAGGGGCTGTTCCTAGGCTTAGTTATCTTCGAATTGGTCAGTCAATATGGCTGAGCCACATGCCAGCAGAGCCTGTGAACTGATCATGATTTAAAATACAGAGGGGTTGGGAGAAGAGAGAAAGGGAGAGATAGAGAGAAAGTAAGAGAGCATAAGAGAGGAGATAGAGAGAGATAGAGAGAGGGATTATAAGACAGGGGGAGATGGAGAGATAGAGAAAGAAAGAGTGAGAGAGAGCATAAGACAGGACGGAGAGACAAAGAGAGAGAACAAGCCAGGAGGTGAGAGAGAGAGAGAGCATAAGACTGGAGGGAGATAGAGAGAGAGAGATGGAGAGTGAGAGGGATGAGTGAGTGGCTCAGGAGACGAGTGATAGAGGGAGAGAGAATGCCAGATAGAGTGATGTGAAGGGGGAAGGGAGGAGAAGGAGCACGGATGGAAGGAGGAAGAGGAAACACAGCGATCACAATGGCCACCATGCCACAGCACACTACACCACTACTGCTAGTGTTTCTTTCTCCATCTCCATCTCTAACACAATCTCCATTTCTTTGTGTGTAAGTGTGTGTGTGTGTGTGTGTGTGTGTGCATTTATTTTACACATAAAACATGTAGAGTTTATATACAGTATGTGTGCAGTCGCATTGATGTGTAGTCTATGCATATACATTGTGTGTGTGTGTGTGTGTGTGTGTGTGTGTGTGTGTGAAAGAGAGACTGTAGGAGGTTGACTAGTCTCCAAAGGACAGATCAAGCAGATTTTTCTAACTGTGTGTGTGTGTGTGTGGATGTGTGTCTGTGCACATATATCTCCATTTGTAAATGGCCGTATGTGCGTTTGAGCAGGTGTGTGTGGATGTGTGTGTGTGTGTGTGTGTGTGTGTGTTTTAATGCATATTTGATATGCATAATCTGAGCAGCTCAGGGCATGAAGACCCCTGTAATCTGAGCGAGTGCCCATTGGCTGTGTCCTATAATCCGTGTGAAGGTTACCTCTTCCCACGGCACCAACGGTGGTAGTGGCGGTGGCGGCAGGCGGCATCCGTGGCAGAGAGCAGCTCCTAATTTACCGCAGCGGAGGCATGAATAATGTATGCTCCCGCCAGTCAGAATTCAATTTCATAATTGATGGATTAAGACAAATCAAATCCACATTTGTGTTGCACGCTTAAATTCGGGCATTTATCATTTATTTTGCGCCGCAGGCGGCAAAAGTGTCTGGAGCAGACGGAGGGGGATGGCGACCGGGCGGTGGTGCTGGTGCTGGTGCTGGTGGTGGATGGTGGATGCGGTGGGGGGTTGGGGGAGCTGCAGGTGGATTTGGCGCAGCTATGGAGCTGGGTGTAATCATGCTCAGTAAGCCTGATAAACATCCGCCCTGGTGAATGCGTAATGTAATTTGTGTGGGTGGGGAGTTCGATGGTGAAACAAGGGAGAGCTCTCACCCACCACTCCCAATCCCACCACCGGCTCTACCCGCCTGGGTCACACTGACTGCAACTCAGCACCCAACCCCCTCATTCATCATACCATAACTGACCTTCATCATCACCTGCATGACCCACTTCCCACCCACTTCTACACCTCCAGTGCACACACACACACACACACACACACACACACAGATGTACTGTATACTATATTGGTGGAAATGTCTCTTTCCCTATCTTCAATCTGCCCTATGCTGGGAACTGGCACCATTTCTGACCTTTCAGTTGATGGAATGAGAGTCAGTTAGATTGGGGATTTAGCAAAGGGTTTAGAGACAGAGAGAGGGAGAATGGTGGTAGATGGTAATGTCAAATAAATATAAGTAGATGGTAGTGCTGCGTTTTTTTGTAGTGCTGTTTTTTTCCTCCTAGGATGGTGAGTCGATTTCATGGGGCTGCACATCGTGACCTTCTCGTTCTGCACACAGATACAATTTATTCCCAAACCCTTCCACACACACACACTAAAACACACACACACACACACACACACACACACGCACACCCCTGACCCTCCTCACACTATCAATGCAGGGGGAATTCACAGATTAAGCAGTGCATTGCAATAACGGAGTGGACTGGCTATGGCTACCATTTTCCTTGCTGTGGCTAGAGAGCCCCCTTTAATGCCAGTGTGGAGATTAGTCTCAACTCATGGAAGATAATGAAAGGACTGCAGAGTTATTACTCTGGCTTTTGGGACAAGATTGCATTGTGTGTGTGTGTGTGTGTGTGTGTGTGTGTGTGTGTGTGTGTATGTGTGTGTGTGTGTGTGTATGTGTGTATGTAATGCAGTTGATAGAATGGTGAGAGGAAGTTGTGTCTGGGAGTCAAAGAGCTCATTTTTGGACACAATAGAAGCCTGATTCGAACTGGAAAAATGATGGGCTTGTTGATGGGCTTTCAAGCTTTTAGTTTAAAGAAAAAAAACTGAGGGAGAGCAGTGTACAGCACGCACACACACACACACACACCTTTACACCCTGGCATTAACTCACATCTAAACACAGATACATGCCTCGGTGTGCATACACGCAGTACAGAGACTCATAGCAGTGTGTGCAAAAAACACTATCCTACAGACCTTGGGGCAATGCTTATGTTTTAGGGTGCGATATGAATAAATGAAATTGAAATGAAACATGGCCAGTAACCTTCACACAGGTACACACTGGAACACACACACACACACTCACACTGCAAACACATACACATGCATTAAATGACATTGGTATCCCTTTCTCAGTCACTCTCTCTTTCTCTTTCTCTCTCTCACTCCAACACACACACACACACACACACTTGCACACATAGCAACATCAGCAACACCACACAATAAAAAGACCATTATTCAAAACCATATTCATAGTCTCATTTGACACACAAATAAGGTCCATCAGTGTGCGATTGAATTCTTTGGCTCGTGCTCTCCTTGTCTTTGGTAATGTCAGCAAATGCATGTGTAATGAGAGAGGCTCATATAATGAGAATGGCCCACCCCACCTCCCAAACACACACACCCACACACACACAGGCAACCTGACTCCTGGGCACTCTCCAACACTACCCAGCAGCAGCATGCTTATCAGTAAACATTTATGCTGCTTTACAGCTGCAGTTGAGCTCAGGGCCCAGTGCATCTTTATTTCAGCACAGGGGGCTGGAAACTGCCTGGCTAAACAGTCGGCTGGCGCTAAGCAAAATGTTCCTCCTTTTTTACATTTGCTAATTTTTAATTTTTTGGGGTTACGTAAAAACCTGAATTATGAATGCCCCTGATGAAGTGTGGATCTTCCGTTTTATTTTCATACCCTTTTGATGTTTGGGGTAAAGCGAGGTTGCGGTTTGATACTTTTTATACTGATACAATTTAGTGTAGAATGCTGTAACGCCCCGGGAAACTACTAAACTGGGTTGGCCCAGAGGATGTCCCAGTTGTTGCAGTAAATACCATAATGGCCTGTAAGTCATTCTCCTACTCTGGGCATCTTGAACGTGACAAGGGCTTTAGTATAACTTAAACCTAAGAGTCAGCATGTTAGCAGGTTGTGGTTAGCCGCCTAGCGAAAAGGAAGGTGAGGTTTAATGCAATGTTTCAGAGGTAAAAAGAACTGGTCTGATGTGAAACAAAGGTGTTTATGTGAAGCAAATTCCATGCCTCAAGCAGCATTCGAAAGCTTGCTCATTGATAGCCTTATGTTTTTGTGTGCCTGTGCATGTCTATCCCCAAGACAAGTTGGTCAATAAAAGCTATTTGAAAGAGGTCAGTGGTTATTGATGCCCTATAATCAGTGTTGGGTTGAAGGCAGATGTCTAGCAGGGCTAGTATCACCTAGCAGATCTTCAGTCGCAGCTAACAGGTGGATGTTGTGTTGTCCCCCTTCACCGAGTCACGCTTCACAGGCTGAGTTCTAACAGCGCTCTGTCCAGGTGAGCACCATACATTCTGGCCAGGATGAGAGGGCCTTTGTTGTGAGTTACATAGGAAGGGTGGTGCAAAGGAAGTGAAAGCTTCTAGTTCCTGACCAGCTGCAAGTTTCTAGTTGGCATCATCACGAATGTCGGTCACAATCTTGGTAGTTGCACGGTTCCATCCAAGGGTTTAAATAATCAAATATTGCAATGGCACTTTCTAGAAACCCATACTGGAACATGTATTTTAGAGCTCTTCATGCTAAATCTGGGCCCAGGAGATTCCAAACTCCAGACCAGAACACTGGCCTGGACTGTCCACTGAGAGCCCTCCTGTAGGTCATACAGGTCTAGCTGAATGTGCAATACTGGATTAAACACTTCAGAACTCCAGGCTAAGTGGTGAACGCCACTTGCTGAGTTGACCTGCTTTCTACACAGATGCACACTTGTGGCCTACACACTAATCCAATGTGTAACATTCTGAACTCTAGTTGTTGTGCCAGAGTTGCAGATACAAATTTGATTTGACATGTTGCCGTGGATGGCCACATGACACACACACACACACACACAGCTGTTATATAGTGGGAATTATGTGTTCTCAGGTCCTTAACATGTTCAGGATAAGTCTAGTCCATGTCAAGGTTATTTTGCAATGTTTGCGGTCATGACAGGCAGGAGTTGCGTTCATGGAGATGTCAAAATGCCCATGTAAAGAAGGCCCAGCAGGCTTTGGGGAAGTGAGGGTGTGGGTGTTGTTTGTCCTGCAGTGTTTGTTAGTTTGCATGAGAGACAAGTGTCAGTGCTTGTTTGTAATGTGTGAATTGACACCCCCACAACACATAAACAAGCACATGTCACACAAACACAGACGCAAAACACACACACACATTACTATACCACCAACCCCACCACCACTACCACCAGACCCAGCTGCCTTCCATCCCAGCCCACGTGAAGTGCTCTCTGGCCCCACCTCCGCTGGCCAGCCAGCTTAATCAGCTTGGTCTGCCATCCCCGGAGCCGGTGCTGAATTGGTTTTGAACCAGGAGGGCAAGCAATTTAGTGCCCATTCAGAGGCCATTCCACGGCTTATGAAAAAAGGAGGAGGTGGGGGTTGGAGTGGGTGAGAGGTAGAAAAGAAGGGAGGGGAGGGAGAGAGAGAGCATGGAAGACAACAAAAAAGGAGAGAGCCAGTGGGATGGGGCGAAAGGAAATGGAAGGCAGGGGAAGGTTTGTGAGAAGAGAATGGTGGACACAGAACAAAATTGCAGAGGAAATGCAGGCAGAAAAAAAGACAGAAAGACACCAGCTAAAGAATGACAGAGAAAGAGAGAGAGAGAAAGAAGAAGAAGAAGAGAGTGAGAGTAAGTGTGCTGGAATTTGGCAAAAACGTGAAAGCAGGGAAAAGGAAACAAAAGGTGGAAAGCCAGCTGACATGGACTTAAGCTGAAGGGGAAGTGATGAAGACTAAGAAACGTTAGGAATGTGTTTTTGCAAACGTTAGGAATGTGTTTGTCTAGATGTTTGTGCAAAGGATTGTTTTCTAAGACGTAGTAGCTCCATGCAAGACAACATTGCCATTAATGGCCTGAGCAACATTGTTTCAAGATGAATCACAACCTGTGTAACGTTCTTGTTTGTTTCCTTCTCTTCATTCGGCCTGTGGGATCACCTGTTTTTGTTTTTGTTTCATTTTTCAGTTTCAACGTTTCTCTTTCCACATCACTTTGATTTACTCCTGTCTGCTGTTATGGGCTACCATTAGGCGGCTGTTTAGCCATGCTTTCCCAGTTCTGTCCCTGCCACTGCTGTTTCTTCTTCGTTTTTTTTCTTTTTCAAGCAAATATTTTTCAGGATGGAAATGAGCAAAACAGCAGTGGCAGGACAATTAGGCAGCGTTTGCGGAGAATTGCGAGGAGGTTTCGATCATCTCGGTGAGGGGTTGGAAAAGCTGTTCGGCAGACTGCTGGAGCAGCGGCCTGGAATGCATGCGCGAGCAGGAGCTCCAGAACGCCGGCCTGGGAGCCCGTCGACAGCAGGAGCTGGAAAATTCGGAGCTGCCAAACTGGGCTGGGTCCAAACTGGTCTCCTGTCAACAGCCTACTGTGCTGGGCTGTTGATATCAGGCACAGACACACACACACACACACACACACACACTAACATGCACACACAGAAGCCTACATGTATGCCTACAAAGATCCTTGGGGCAATAAACAAACACTCAGACATGCGTAATCACACACACACGTACACCTACTCAAATAACAAGACACACAAAAAAGATGTACGCTAACAAACACCTCAAAAAACATATACACATAACAGCCTGAAAACCCAGTCTGGTCAAGTACACACTTGTGTCCTTATTATATATTTATTTAGAGCCGAGCTCAAAAATACACACGCAGCCAGTGGACTCGCATATTAGTTCCAGAGATCCGGCTTCCCCAGGGAGCCATGAGCAATGGCCCCAGACACGGTTTGAGCGTGACAGCTTTTCATGCCCGTTTCTCGGCTCGAAAAAAAGGAGCTTCCCGTTAGCAGCCTGCCAAGCGGAACAGAAGTGACAGGCGTTGGTGTCGCCACTGCAGCGCTGAGAAGGGTCACCGTCCTGCAGTGGGATGAGGGGGGGCGCCGGAGAAAAAGCCCACCGTTTAAGAGGATGATCTGGGCGGTATTTACATTCAAGATTGTGTCGGGCTGTAATCTCTGCAGAACTGTATTTTTTTCCCTACTCTCCTCTTCCCAAAGCCAAGTCAGCAGACTGTGGAGCTTTTTATTCTCGCTCCTGAGTCCTCACTTCTGGCCTTGGGTCCAAAGGGTGTGTGTGTGGGGTGGAGGTGGAGGGGGGGTTACAAGGGGGAGGTCAGTTCTTGTTTCAGGGGCAACTCCATAAATACCCCCAGTCTCTGTCTCCCCGGAGGTGCCTGTTGGCCTTTTGAGTATTTTTACCTCGCAGAGCCGAGTCACGTGGCCTTGTGCCTTGCTGTGGGCTTCGCCGCCAAGCGCAGTCGACCTGTCCCAGGGTGCATCGGTCTCCCCAGAGTGCCCCTAGTTCCCCAGCGCTCGGTTCCACTCGCACACTATCTCCCCCGTCGGAGGCGATTGGCCAAAGGCTTCCTCTGCAGCGGTGTACAGGAAGAGAGAGAGACGCATTATTCACTGTGAAGGAGGACATTTGAATTCCAGACTCCTCCACCCCCCACCAAACACCCCCTACCCCCACCCCAGTGATCTGCACTCATCCCCCATGCCTAGTTCCACACAGTTTCCCCATCAGCTGCATTCCTGCTGAGGGGAATGCCCACAGAATCCCCCCCCTCCATAAGCCCCCTCTTCGTGATGGGAAAGTGATACAGATATGGGAATGATTGGATTTCCTCTTGGCCTGGAAGGTCAAGGCTCTCTCCCGCTGTTCCTGCACGTTCATGTTTTATTCTGGATTTTCCCTGCCTAACGCAGCGGGCTTCCAGAAGCTTCCCTCTGTGTTTACCTCAGAATACATCCACACTCCTTTTTAGTGCTTTTCTGTGCAGTTTTTGCCGTGAGTGTTTGCCTTTCCACTTTATCAATCGACAGCCTTTCTCTCACCAGCTAGAGATTTTTTTCCTCCCCGGCGTCAGTTCAATTTTTCTCCTCCCCGTCCTTCGGCAGACATGTTCCCGTATTGAACAAGCCCATCCCATCCTGTTCTGTCCCTCTCGTCCTGGCTGTC
>JAGFZM010000046.1:687368-692331 GCA_017657215.1 Limnothrissa miodon
TCAGCTGTTTCAGGCTTGAATTGAGACGTGAACCCAGACAAGAGTTAAATCAGGCCCCTCCACGCCCGGCACCCCTCTGTTTTCTGTCCGTCCACCCCCCACCCTCCTCGGCCCATCTCTCACCACGCTGGCTAAGTGGTCTGCTCTCACTGAACTCCCTGCCAGGAAAAATAACACCTCCTCTTTAGAGATCTTTCTTGAGAGTGGCGGGGTTTCTGAGGCTCTGTCTGGCCGCACTAGGCCCTGCTGGTTTGGGTCAAATGTCAGTGTGTTTTGAGGAACTGATATGATGGTTATAGTGTGTGTCTGTGTTTATGTGTGTGTGTATATATGTCTGTTGAGTGAGAATGTCTCCATACCATCAGTGAAGAATAAATGTGTGTTGGGTTCTTAATGCATTGATTAGAAAAAAAGGTGTGTGTGTGTGTCTGTCTGTCTGTCTGCCTGTCTGCCTGCCTGTCTGTGTGTGTGTGGGTGTGTGGGTGTGTTAGTGTGTGTGTGTGCATGTGTGTGTTGCACAGCTGCAGCTTGCTTTGGAGCTCTGGTCCAGAGCTCTCTCTGTGCTTGTGAGGACTCCAGACACTCTAAATACTGATTGGCTAATCAAGTGCACTGTGGCCTCAAATGGGGCCAGTCACTTTGAAGTCAACACACACACACTCACAGACACATACAAGCACTTCACATACACTCCCCTCTCTCACACACTTGTACACACATAGGCAGGCACAAACACACACATTCCTCTCCCATACATACACAATTCCCCCGGCTGTCATGACAACACTGATGCATCCAACATGAGTGAATGCAGACACAGTTGAGTACACACACAGACATACACACACACAAACACACAAACAAAACACACCACCAAATGAAGAGGTATTATTAGGTCCCCCCTTTTACTGCCCTACAACTCAGGGCCGTCCCATATAGCCGCTGCCTGGCATGGTGTGGCAAATGACGCCCAGCGCTGGGCCATGTCCATGCCAGAAGAAGCTCCTGTCTGGGATCTGACCTGCCAAGAAAAAAGTTTGTTTCCGCACAGATCTCACAGATCTGGCAACCGCAGGCGCTTGGAGCACAGAGAGAACCATACGGACTCCCTATCCTCTGCGGGGCCGTCACTACATTACACAGCTGTGTGTGTATGTGTGTGTGTGTGTGTGTGTGTGTGTGTGTGTGTGAGTGTACTTAACAGTGTCTGTATTCCCTCATGCTGGATGCACAGCTGCTGTCTGTATGTGTACATATGTATATGAATGTCAGTGCATATGTATATATGTGCTTGTGTATGTGGGTGTGTGCGTCACAGGAATGCCAATGTTTAATGTACAGCTGCTGCATGTGTATTAATGTGTGCATGTTCTACGTGAATGTGTGTGTGTGTGTGTGTGTGTGTGTTTGTGTGAGGTATGGCCATCCTAACACTGGGAGTGGGGCTGTGGCCACATCCTGTTTTGATTCTCAGCAGCTGTCAGTGGAGGCTGGAGATGAGTGTGATGGATACGTGTGCGACAGGAGGGGACTCCTCAACACTAGCTCACTCCCAGACACCTCTCTTTCTCAGTCTCTCTCTCTCGATCTATCTATCTATCTCTTTCTCGGTTCAGTTCAGTCCAGTCTTCAGTTTATATCTTCTTAGGCGGGACCATTGCAAAGTACATAGTGTTGCCAAAGCATGAGCCACAATGCAGATAAGCTGACAACATTAAAACATCATCCAATTAATCTTTCCTCCTCTCTCATCTATAATATACTCTCTTGCTCTCTCTTCCAGTGGAATGTCTTTCCCTATCCCTCCATTCATCTTCTCTTTCCTCCCTCCAGTGCTCTCTCCCTCCATCGCTGTCCTCCTCGACAGCTGTGAGTGACAGTTGATTGACGTGGCTTGATTGAGCGAGTCTAAATCAGTGTTTGACACAGATCCTGCTCGGATACCTCCTTGCCCTTGTAGATCCTATATAGATCCACCCTGACCTTCATTCCTGTACAGACTATGTCGATATGTCACACACACACACACACACACACACACACACACACACACACACACACACACATGGATTTAAAAAAAAATGAAAATCTTGAAAATCTTTCTCTGAAATGAAATCTTTCTCTCCCTCTGGTGATCCCTGTTCAGTTTCATGCACGACACTGTATGTGTGTGTGTGTGTGTGTGTGTGTGTGTGTTTTCTCTTAACCATATGTTGCAAAACACTTCAGGATTTATGTCTCTGGGAAGTGTATAATTCCGGGGCCTTAACGGTGAAGTTGAGCAACCGAGCTCCAGCTAACTGTGTTGGGAGCCCCAGGGCCTGACAGAGCCTAAACCTTAAGGGATTTAAGGCAAGGCAGGCTTCATGCTCTGTAACCAATTTGACTGTAATCTGCAGAAAACAGTTCAAAGTGCTACACACAAGAGAAATTTATTTAAAAAAATGCACCAGAAAATGAATGAAAACGATGAATTAATTTATATACATAAAATATACATAGGCCTATATAAATTAGTACAGTAAAGGAATTAAAATATGAAAGTAAAAGAGGTACAGTAATAAATGGTTACAGCAAACAGAGTGAAACAACGGCGTTTCGGTCACTTCAAACATAACAGATTCACAAAAATATGTACATAATAATGTACATAATTTGTTTGGACATGAATTTGGTTGCTAACTAGCCAGCTTACTAGTTTATCTAGATGTTGCTGGTGTTAAGAATTTTGCAATTCATGTTTGGAGAGTAGCACCCATGAAGTGACCAATTATGATGTCGATTCAAACCACTAAAATCCTTGATGGCCTTAGGGGATTAAGATTCAGTTGTTATCTTTCTATAGTATACAGTATGTCAAAGTTCAAACTTATGTGAACTTTGACCTGTAAAATGTCACGTCATGACTAATAGCAAAAAGGCTGTGTCACATGCCCCCTGGGCTGAAAACAACAACAAGCTCTTTTTTTTATTTGTTGTCATGTTTGTTATTTTTCATGCATGGGTTACAGTGCAGCTGTGGGATTTGTCTTCCAGCATCAATAAGTCTCTTGGGTTAGGGAGCAGGGGTGGTGATAGTTTCTGCCATTGGGGAAGACAGCATATCCCAGAGACCTTTGCAGTCACTCTGTCTGTCTTTTTGCCATTCTCTCCCTTTGTTTATCCTCCCTCTCTCTGTTTTTCTGTCTGTCTGTCTGTCTGTCTATCCATCAGTCACAACCCATATCTGTGTAGACACTATGTCATCATGAGGTGTATTTTTATAATGCTATGACAGTATTTGTAAAGAACCCTTTAAAAAACTAGGCCTCATTTTTTTCCTTTAATTAGCCTACTCCACTTTAGTGGATGGTTAAAAAAGGTTTTGCTTCTGTGTGTGTCTGTGCGTGTGTGTGTGTGTGTGTGAAAGAGAGACAGAGAGAGACATGCCTCTCAGGGGGATGCAGTGTTCCAGCCTGGCTTCCGTTTTCTCCTCCAACTGCTCCCCAAGTGGCCTGTGACGCTGATCTCAGCTGATGTGTGTGTGTTTGTGTGTGTGTGTGTACAGATCTGTGCCTGAGAAAGCATTTGATAGCAAGAGGGGGTGTGAGATGAGTAAGAGAGTGTGTGTGTGTGTGTGTGTGTGTGTTTGTCTCATAAATCTCAATGTTAACATGCAAAATTGTTATGTGTTTGGTTTCACCCTGAGGGTGAATACCTTAGTGTGTGTGTGTGTGTGTGTGTGTGTTTGTGTGTGGGTGGGTGGGTGTGTACTGTACGTACATGGTCGTGTGAGCAAGTAACAACAATCTGCACGCATGTGCGCATGTTGACTGACCTATCTCCTCTGGCATGGCGTGCTTGTCACACTGGCGGGACAAATCGTAGGGCAGAGACGAAGCTGTCAGCCTCCTCCCCCCCAGGCACAGTCCACCAGACACCAACATACACACACACGCACATGCACACACACACACACACACACACACACACACACACACACACACACACACCAAAGCCCCAGGAGTATCCAGTTAGGCTGAAGGACGGCAGGCGACTCAGACCTAATGGCCTGGTGTCCCCGTCCCCATTCCCCCATCGCCTTCCTTCAGAGCTGTCCCACTGCCTTGGCCTGCTGTCCTCTCATCCAGAAGCACACTGGCCTGGACTCCTGCCTGGACTCAATAACTGGCCCAGGGCCCTGCTTGGGCTGTTTATAGCATCCAGCTCCTTCCCCTCATTCTCCCTCTGCTGAGCCTCTCTCTCTTTCACACACTCTCTCTCTCTCTCCTCTCTCTATCTCTTTCTCAGTTTTTTTTCCTTGTGCCTCACTGTCTGTCTCTGTACCTGTCCTCTCCTTCTTTCCTCTGTCACTCCTGCTCTCCTCCGTTCTTGTCCCTTTAGTCCTTTTGCCTCTTTTTTTCCTGTTCTCTCCTCTCTTCTTAAACTCCCTCCAGCAACACCACTCCCCCCCCCCCCCCCCCCCACACACACACACACACACATACACACACTCCTGTCAGTGTCTCCTTTTTGTTCTCCTATCGTTTTTCTCTCCCTCTCTTCCTCACCATCACTCTCTCTCCTACCTTATCACTGTAATCCTTTTCTTAGTCCCTCTATCTATCTCTCTCCCTCTCTTTCTTTACTCCCTCTTACCATTCCCCCTCTCTCGGCTCATATCTCCCTCTCTCCTTTCCTGTCCTACCCTCCTTCTTTCTCCCTCTCTCCCTCTGTCCTTCTTCTTTCTCTCGCCATCTCTCCCTCCCGTGAGCGATGCTAATTGAAGTAGGCTGAGCTGCATTATCAGTGTGCCTCTGCTCCCAGCATGCCGTGCTGCTGACTGGACGTGTTTACCGACCTGCCTTGCTTCACTCCGCTCCACTCCACTAGAACTCAGCTTAGCTGTCTCACTCTTTCTCTCCCCCTCTCTCTCCCTCTCTCTCTCTCTCTCTCTCTCTCTCTCTCTCTCTCTCTCTCTCTC
>JAGFZM010000046.1:692341-709841 GCA_017657215.1 Limnothrissa miodon
CTCTCTCTCTCTCTCTCTCTCTCTCTCTCTCTCTCTCTCTCTCTCCTTCCCTCTCACACAGCTCAGCTCTCTCGCTCCCTCTCTCTGTGCGTCGCTGCCAGCTAAGCTGCTGCTTCTAATTCCGATGCTCCTCTCTCCTCCCCTCTGCTCCCCTCTGCTCTCCTCTCCTGTGCTCTGTGGGAGCCTCGTTGTTTGGCACACCTTTCTAATCGCTCTAAATGGAGGAGCCTGCTAACTCCAGAGGCACAGGCTAAAACACACCCTACTCGAGCGGCTTCACAGCTTAATTATGCCTGTGCACAGGAGTGCTGTATGTTGTGACGTGTGTTTTTTAGTGTACATATGTTTGCATGTGTGTGTGTGTGTGTGTGTGTTTATATGCATATGTGTGAGTGAATATGTGCAAGCCACCGGCACTCATACATGTGTCATATTTGTGTGTGTAGTGCAGGGGAGAAGTCAAGTAATGTTAATTGTGAATGTGTGTGTGTGGATGGTTGTGTGTGTGTGTGTGTGTGTGTGTTTGTTCATGCCCTGCTGTTTTAGAGGCTTGGGGTCATTAAATGAGTGAATTAATGACCTGGGCTAAGGGTCAGTGCAAGTGTGTGTGCGTGTGTGTGTGTGTGTGTGTGTGCTGATGGTAAGGGCAGGGGTCAGTTCATCTGCAAGTATGGGTGAGAGTGATGAATGTCAAGGGTCGATGCGTGCATGTGCAAGTGTGTGGTTGTGTTCATAGGAAGCTGATGGGGTTGGTTCATGTATTAATATGTGTGTGTGAGTGTGTGAGAGAGAGTGTGTGTGTGTGTGTGTGTGTGTGTGTATGTGGAAGTGTGTGTGAGAAGAGAAAGAGAGAGCCCGAGAGACCGTTGACTGGGCCAGAGGTCAGTTCAGTGCGTGTGTGTGCACAAAGCATACTGTGTGTTGCGTGTGACCCCTGCCCGGATGGCCAGTCACAGAAGAATGCAGGCAGCACCGCTCCGACTCCCTTATCAGACCCAACTGGACGAGAGCGGCCCGCCTCCCAGGCCCCGTCAAGCCCCATCACCATGGCAACAATTCCTCCCCCTCCCCACACATACACACACACACACTTGAATCCACCCCCTCCCTTCCCAGTCCACTGCACCGAGCACTCAGAGCACGTACTGTAAGAATATGTGTGTGTGAGTGTGACTGTGTGTGAGAGAGAATGTCATATTTTTAAAAAATGGCTGTAATTTGAGCAAATGAATTGAATGAACACCTTAATAAGTTGATGTGTACTTACAGCATGTGTGGTTATCCAAAACCTTTTACACAGAATCCCTGTGCGTGTGTGTGTGTGTGTGTGTGCATGTGCTTGGCCTGTCTCTGCTATCCAGTTACACTGCTTAACACCTCTCCAGTAGTCTAAATCTCTCCTTTCACCTCTCTTTTTCAAACTCTCTTCGGCTTCTCTTTCACACCTTCTGATCCCCTGGCTGGCCTCTGCTTCCTGTGTCTGTGTGTGTGTGTGTGTGTGTGTGTGTCTTGTAGAAGCAGGACATGAGTGGTGCATTATAATGAATAACCAGTGCCTTGGGGGCAGTTTCATCATCACCTAGTTTTTATGCATGTGAAAGTGTGTGTGTGTGTGCGCGCACATGTCTATATTTGAATATGTATGTGGGTTTATTAAAATGTGGAATGAATTTGTGGGAGTTCATTGATGTGTGATTGCCTCTGTATGCGCATTGTGTGTATGTGCGTGTCTCTGTATATGTGCATGTATGTATATGTTTAATCATTTCGGTTCTCACTCTGTGCGTGTATGTGGTGTGTGTGCCTGTGTGTCCGTGTGTGCGTGTGTGTGGTGTAGTGTGTGGTGTGGTGATTGTCTACACAGGTCACTGGGGCCATGTTGGTCTCTGTAAGCCCTTTGACCTAAGGGTGTGTGTGGGTGTGTGGGATTTGTGTGTGGGGTGAGTGAGGGACAGGCAGGCTGATGTGTGGACCAGGTGTGTACTCGACCTGGGCCTCAAGTCTATCATTCCACAAACACCCCTCCTGCCTGGGCAGGTGTCTCTCTCTCTCTCTCTCTCTCTCTCTGTACCTCCAGACAATGCAGTCCTAATGTTGACATTCACTCAGTAACTCACATTGTCCAGAGACATTATTTACCTTTGATAAATAACTGACTTATTCACCAGTAGGTGTGTTAGTGTTGCATATTTCCTTTGAGCTTGGACAACCATTTCTGTGGAAAGCAACAGTAAACCAGCCGCCCCCTTCTCAGTAAAAAGAAAAAAAAACTTGCCATAAAAAGCTGACTTACGGTAACTGCATTTTTACATCCTGACATAAGTGCTCCTAGGCATCATGTGAGTCAGTCCGTATGGAAGTTTTCTGCTTCTAAACTTTGAGAGTTGTAAATGTCCTCCTTTCGGGACATTCCTCAACCTGAGAGGAAGAAAATAGGCTATATTTAGGTCTTCTATTTGCAGTCAGAGTGAGGGGGGGGGGGGGGGTCATGCTGATGTGAGTATGAATGGAAAGAAGGAAGCCCATATGAAGAACATGAGTGTTAGAGACAGACAGACAGGGAGAGAGGATGAATCCCATTATTCCCTACACCCTCATAGACTTGACTGACAGGAATCAACTTCCTGATTGGTTGGTTCATGCCAGTGAGCTTCAGTGGGCATCTGGTTAGAACAGGGCATTGGGATTCAACCAGAGCAACAGACAGAAAGAAAAGGAGAGGGAGAAAGAGCCAGCTGTGTAAACAGGATGCTTTATTGTGTCTGCACTGACTCGTCCTGTACCTGTCCCAGCAAGTGGCTAAACGCACACACACACACACACACACACACACCGTATAACTATCACTCACTGGCACTCAGTGTGGTTCTTCATCCTCTGCCTATCGCTCCTCTTGCACGTCCTCTTGTGCTCTGACGCCTTTAGCATCGTCTAGGAGATGATCATCAAGGGTTGAGGCCTCTGAGAGTCAAAAGTCTCTTCTTTCACGTTTGTGGTTACATCTGGTTGCATACTTAATATACTGTTGCCTATTTTAAATATGCACATATGCTCATCATCTTTTTGAATTTACCCTTGAGTACTCTGTTGTGTTTGTGTGTGTGTGTGGTGTATATGTGTGTGTGTGTGTGTGTGTGTGTGTGTGTGTGTGTGTTTGAATGATAAGCATTGCAGGATGCCACTGGTCAAGGTTGAGCTCTGGCAGCAATGTGAGTTCACTGACGTGGCGGGCGCGTGTATGCTGATAAGTGGTCATGCACGAACTTGCCCATGTGTTTACCATCACACACACACACACACACACACACACACACACACACACACACACTCATTCATTCACTCGAATGCACCACACACACACAGTCACCAGCCATATATCACTTTTTCTCTGTCCTTCATAGCAAATCCAAGTCTTGTCTTGTGTTATTAAACCAATTATACTGTACAGAAGCAATGTAGCTTACCTGTGTGTGTGTGTGTGTGTGTGTGTGTGTGTGTGCGTGTCTCTACATGTGTGTGTGAATGCGTGTTGATTCAGCTCCCCATTCAAGGAGCTAAGCACATGGGGGCTGGTAAAGCTGGTGATCGACAGCTTGCTGTTGCAAAGGCAAGCTGCTGCCTCAGTGTGTCTCATTGTCTGGTGCCATTTTGTCTCACGAGTCCTTTCCCTCATGCTCCCACCCCTTCCAGGTGTTCTGTAAAATATTTGACTGCCTGCAGGGGGCCTCTGTCGAGGTAGGTACCAGACGGCAGCATGGCGAGTGCAGTTTGTGTGTGTGTGTGTGTGTTTGTCCGCAGAAATATGCATGGGCTGTGCATCTTTGATAGGCTGCCTCGTCTAAATGAGTGATGTATTGAAGACACTGCTGCAGAATTAGGGATAAAAACAAGCACTAGCCTGCTGTAGTGCTGCCTGGCTGTGAGTGGCTCATTCATTATTCTGTCAGCTACAGGAAACACAAATCTAACATGGATTGCGTGTGTGTGTGCGTGCGTGCGTGTGTGTGTGCGTGTGTGTGTGTGTGTGTGTGTGTGTGTGTGTGTGTGTGTGTGTGTGTGTCTGTGTGTGTGTACGCATGTGTTTTTCATGCTAATCTCAGATTTGGTCCTGGAACTCCGCTGAAAAGCCCAGAGCAGCTGCTGTATTCGTTCCTCATTTGTTCTTCTCCCATTTGCTTGCCATTTTCATCACATCTAATTCCTCTGTCTACGTGCCACTCTCCTCTCCCCTTTCCTCCCCTCCTCTCCTCTTTTCTCCTCTCCTCTCGCCGTACTTGATCTTCTCCTTCTCTTTCCTCCTCTTCTTTTACCTCATCTCCTCTTTTCTTTTCTCCCCTCCTCTCCATTCCTCTACCTTTTTGGTTCTGTCCCATTTAATTTCCTCTTGTCATCTCTCTCTCCCACCTTTCCCATCCTTCCTCTCTCCCTCTCTCTCTCTCTCTCTCTCTCTCTCTATCTCTCTCTCTCCCCTGCATCCCATTGCCTTTCTAATCGTAGCCCCATGCTGTGAGGCACCCCGTCTCCAAATGAAGCCCAAATTACCAGGCCATCAACAGGGGCGTACTTCATTTCTTAAGTAGATACAGCACCATGATACAGCACGCCGTCTACACACAAACACACACACACAGACACACACAATGCCCGCTGTGCTCAGTCCACTGGGAGAAGTAGAGAAAAAGGAGAGACTGAGAGGAAAACTAAGATGGAGGAGAGAGAGAGTGAGGTAAAGAAAAGGGTACTGAGAGAGAGAAAAGAGAGCCAGAGAGAACAGACTGTTATTAGCCTGCAAGCAGGAGCTTTTCTAACCTGTCATCAAACCCGCCATCTTATGACCCTCTCGCCTCACCTAGTAGTGGTGATTACCACTGGGCTCTAGAGAGAATGCTGCACTGTGGAGGTACCGAAGGAAAAGAAAGGAAAAGAGAGAGAAAAAAGAAAAAGAAAGCGTTGATGCAGTCATACTACCGTTCATTTATGTGTCTGATTTAGAGAGAAGTGGAGGTGGAGTAGAGCTTTCAGTCAGTTTCCACTACCTAGTTGATTGACATGTCATGAGGTGTGGTGTCTTCACAAACGCTCCCTAGTGGCTCAGATTGGCACTGCAGGCATCTGGCACACAGCAAATCCCTCATTCAAATCCCTCATTCATTCTTCAGTGGAGACCAGTTTACTGTCCAACCCCTTGAAGTTCATGTTGAACAAGAGAGCAGTCATCCCCAAGACTAGTATGCCTGGAGGCTCCTTTTATTTTTAGGGCCAGACGCCTTTCAAGGTTAAAGGGAAAATGTCTTACTAAACCTGGAGTCATGGGTCAATGGGTGATAATGTGATGGGTGACGGTGACATGAAGGATAATGTGTGTGCCTGGTCAAAGACTCAACTGTGTGTCGTAACCTTTTGTTGTGCTCCTGTCATTGTCCCAGTGGGTTATGAAGTGACTGTGAGACACTAATGAATTAGTAGGCACTGATGTTTTGGAGATATCGAGACAAAGGGTGAGCTGTGGGTGTGGATTGAGCATGACCAGAGGCTCCGTGCATGTGTGTGTGTGTGTGTGTGTGGTGTGTGTGTGTGTGTGTGTGTGTGGAGACTAACTTGATGAGTGTTAATGGCACGTGCGATGCCTCAAAGAACCTAGCGGCGGCTGATAGGGATCAACTCATTAGAGGTCTACGCACACACACTCACCCCACTCCTCTTCATGTCCGGCCACCTCCCCTCGCACACACACACACACACAGCCCTGGGGCCTGGAGACTGTCAAAGGGCTTACACACTGCACCCAAATGAGAATGAGAATGCCAGCACTGGGTTGACCTCTGTGACCTGCAAATTGGCATTTGGAATGATGTCATCCACAGAGGACTGCTGGTCAGTGAAGGGGGTTTAGGGGGTGGGGTAGAGAAGACTGCAAAGTATGTGTGTGTGTGTGTGTGTGTGTGTACATGTGTGTGTACTCAAGTGTGTGTGCGTGTGTGTGTGTACTGAAGGGGGAGGAGATGGAGGGAAGGCTAAAAGAAGCTCTACCATCTGCCCCTCATCCGGTGGGTGTGAAACAGCAGATCTGAGTCTGGTTTGGAGGGTAGAAAAGGGGGGTAAAAGGGCAATGACAGACACCCACCCTTCGCCCCCACCCCCACCCGCCTTTACCCTCCACCCTCCACCCCAATTCTCAGAGACATTCCGCGCCCTGATGAATGGGTCGTATTTCACTGGGCTGTACTAGTGCCCTGACCCCACTGGCACTGTATCTCACTGGGGTGATTGATGCACATCGTTCCCTCTTCTCCCTACAACACACACACACACACACACACACAAACGCATACACATTCACACATCACTTCTTCCCCAGGGAGGGTTTGCTTCTCATGGGAGGTTCGGAGGGGAATGAGGGTGCTTGACCGCCCTCTGCCCTTTAGCCCCTTTGCACGCAGAGCAGAGAAGAATGAGGGGCCAGACAGATATAGATGTCCTCTGAACTCAAAACAAGACTTCTGTTTCCCCCATCCTCAAAGTTCTCCACAGGCCTCAGGAGAACTCATCCTTCCTGTCCTTCCCGTCCATCTCCACCGTCCATCAGCGGAAATGAAGGCCGGAGTTGGAATTTCCATGTGGGAACGCAAGCGCAGTAACAGCTTCGGCAAAGCCTCAGCTTCACCGCGGTCTCACTGGGATACGCGCATCTCCACTCTGGCCCCACGCAGATTCTGTTTCCTTCCTGTTCGATTCCATTAGCGGTAGCTTGTTGCTGTACCGATGCTCAGATGTTTGACTGGAACCTGATCTGTGATAATGCTTCCATGTTAGTCTTGGGGCCTGTCTGCTTCCTGGACCCCCAAAGCAGCGTGGGTCCATTCACTTAAAGCCTAGTTCCCTCTGGCTGATCCACACACTGTGCTTTCTAGCACACAATCCCAATGCACTCAAGACAGGAAATGCCTCAATTCCAAGTGTAATGATAAGATGTGAGAAGTAAGATACACAATATAATTATGTTCTTATGTAATTATGTATATCTGTTTATGGGCTTTTAGCCCTGCCCAGTTTGACTGTATTTTTTTTTGGCAATAACCACATCTACAAGGCTGCAACCTTGGCAAAGTAGTGTATGTTTTCCTAGTGGGAATGCCATATTTGAGGTTGCTGCGTTGCTTGAAGGAGATTATGAGATGGCTGGATCAGCAGAGATCTGCATTGACTGTCTGTGCCAAGAATGCAGCGAGTGCATTTAATTAGACGGCATAACTCAGCTCTCCACCAATCAAATGCAGTGGCTTCTGTCAGAGCTGACCTGATTGGCCAGGATGAGGCGGAGTTGAGGGATGTGGGGTGCCATGAGGAATGCGGCACACAGTCAGGGATGTGGAAATCTGAAACGCCACAAAATCAGAACTCCCCACTGAACTTTAACCCCTGACCCAATGTGTCACAGCATTTTTCATAGGCTGTCACTCGCTCATCATGGTTCTGAAGCAGAATGACATACACACTCAC
The DNA here is from genome assembly GCA_017657215.1 of Limnothrissa miodon. Lineage (NCBI taxonomy): Eukaryota > Metazoa > Chordata > Actinopteri > Clupeiformes > Clupeidae > Limnothrissa > Limnothrissa miodon. The sequence goes on from JAGFZM010000046.1 coordinate 699,842, forward strand.
AGCAGCGAGGATTCTCAGAGCACCACCCGCCGCCTTCCATGTTCCTGCTTCTGTACAAAGACAATGTGTTTTCCCTTGTGACTATGAAAACAGATCTTCCAAAACAATCCCTCAGCGAACGTGACTGACAGGGAACAGCATTCTCCTCCTCTACAAACAACGACTCCCATCAGTGCGCTGTCACCTGGCCTCTGACACTGTAATGTGCGCTTCGGCACACAAACTGGGCCGCTTGGCACTTCTGAACGGGACTGACAGGGAACGGCATTCTCCACCGCTACAAACAACGACTCCATCAGTGCTCCGTCACTCGGCCTCTGACACACCGGGCCGCTTGGCAGTTCTGAATGGCCGAGTTTGACTAATGAGATTAAATTAAGTGTTGGTCACACTTTCCTGGGGATTGTGATGAGATTACATTAGGCTGTGGTTACTGATAGCCTGTCAAAAACTGAGGCAGCTATTGCACCCCATTCCCTCTCTATAGTGAGGTACTTTACTCCAGCGTTGTTGGGCAGAGGCTTGGACTATTTTTGCATCATTTTTCACAGTTATTACAAGAAATACCATTAAATATTAGTATTTATTGTAATTTTGTTTTAAATATATTGTTAAGTCATAGCCGCCCTCATATGTGTCCAGTCATGTTGATAAGTAGGGCAAAAACAGAGTACGTACTGCACTTAGGTGTGTGTGTGTGTCTGTGTGTGTGTGTGTGTAGGTGTGTGTGTGTGTGTAAGGAGGGTCATTTCCACAGACACCTTGTTCATGGACTGATCAATCTCACTTGACAGCTGATGATCAATGATCAAATATCCCTTACAACTGCTCGATCAGTCTCAACCTAAACACCTATAAAGGGCTAACCACATGGGCAACAGCAGTGTGCAGTGTCAGTGTCGTGTGCCGGCTGTGCTTCTGGTAAACACAGGAGAAGGAGCTGCAGACTCCATTCAGTCTCCCCATATCACCTTCTGCTCAAGTAATCTCAGAAAGCACAACATGCTGTACTGCCAGAAGGAGAGAGGGAGAGAGAGAAGGAGAGAAAGAGCGAGAGAGAGAGAGAGAGAGATAGAGAGAGAGAGATAGAGTCCAAATCCCGGAGGAATGCAGCAGTCGGTCTCTGCCCAGGTTTTCTCGCGCTGCGGAGTTAGGTAATTAGAGCCTGTTGGTTCAGGAACTCTGAAGCTGCGTGTTTAAAGAGTGATTCAGTTCCCATTGGGTCTCTGTGTAAGGCTGCCCTGCCCATAGGAAAAAGGTTCCTTCTTCCTGGAAATGATGGCTGGGGGGAGACTCGTTATGGTAGAGTTAGCCCCTGCATTCCAACATTCCACAGACATGGGGGAGGGGACCTGAGGACTGTTGTGTGTGTGTGTTTGTTTTTCTCACTCTTTGTGCGTGCTTAGCTCTGTGCAATTATCTCAGCGAGTGTGTGTGTGTGTGTTTGTGTGTGTGTGTTTGCTTGTGTGTTTGTGTCTGTGGCTCGTCTGTTGTATCTGAAAGGGGTCAACGGTGTCGTTTGTCTCTGGAGCCTGTGTGGGCCCGCCAGCCGCCAAAGAAGCTCCTTCCTCCTCCTCCTCCTCCTCCTCCTCCTCCTCCTCCTCCTCCAGCACCTCTGGGTCATTCTAAGGCCCATCCACCCATTAGAGAGCCCACTGTGGAAGCCTATAAAGAGGAAGCGTGTAGAGAGAGAGAGTCAATAGAATGTCATTAGATGGCTCCAGCACAAGTTTATTTCATTTCACTCTCTCTCTCCCGCTGGCAGTGCCCGGGAGGGGGTTTCCTATGTGCAGCCCACCCGTCTCTTTGAGATCACACACGCACACACACACACACATACACACACACACATACGCACGCATCCACACACACACACACACACATACACACACACACACACGTAAAAAGAAGCACAAAAAACTCATATGCACATGCTCGTGCAAATGTTCACAGTGCCATTGGCTCATGAGTCCTCAGGGATTGCCATCCACTAACTCCAGCCTCATTCCTGACAACACAATCAGCTCGCATCTCACTGGCCCTGATAATGCTATTAGCTTCCTGTCTCATTAATGCGAGCCTCGCCGCAACGGTGAGACCCGGAGATGCGGATGAGCTGAGATACCACTGCAGACAGGCTGCCCGTGCTGAGGAAGAGTCAGATCTGTTAAGCCAAACAAAAACAACATGCACGCGCTCACACACACACACAAGCACACACACACTCACACACGCATACACATTCATACACAGAGAGGAAGATGCGCTTTGTGGGTTTTAATCATCTCAGCACATTAGCGCGTCTCACCGATAAGAAAGTAAATGAAAATCTGCGAAATTTGAAATAGGCAAATAAACAAACGCAATTATCTATGGAAATTAAGTTTGAGCAAGCTCGAGCAATCCCATTACTCCAGGGGATGGGTTTGTAAACGCTCACAGAGCCATTCTTTCTTCCTTTATGGGAGCGGAGACGTGCCTTGTTTTTTCCTGTTTCCTCCACACCAGATAGAGAGGGGGGTCTTATCCACTATCAAGGAGTGGTCGTGGGGTGGTGGTGTAGCAGGCCTGGAGCGTTTTTTTTTGGGGGGGGGGGGGGTGTAAGAGGAACAGCCCCAGTGAGCTTTGGGCAAACTGCCAGCTTGAGGTCTGTCTGATAAGTCAGAGCCCCCCTGCTGCAGCATCCTGAGAAGAAAGACTTTCTGCTAAAGGCGTGTTTATGTCTGATCATAATGTGTGTGTGTGTGTGTGTGTGTGTGCATGTGTGTAAGAGAGAGAGAGAGAGAGAGTGAATGCATTTGCTAGTTTGTGTGTGGTCAGCATGTCTGTGTGCCTGTGAGAATTTGTGAGATCTGCTACATATGCGTGAAGCGTGTTTGCATGAAAATGCTTCTGTCTGTGTGCATCTGTGTATGTGTGTGTGTGTGTGTGTGTGTGCGTGCATCTGCGTGTGAGTGAACACGCTCCAGTCCTGTCTGTTTGCAACATGTGGGTCCACATGTAGTGGAGGGCTTTGTTTGTCTCTCCGTCCTCGTTGCTAAGTGGTTAAAAAGCCTTGGTGACAGGCCGCTCAGTGGGGTCGAGGATCAGAGGGGAAACCAAGAGAAAGACTCTTTATTTTTCTGCCCTTCAAAGCTGCGTGAAGACCGCTTTTGGCTGTAGGCACGGATATGAAAGAACACAAGGATGTGCATTGTTTTGGCTCACACGGCCTCCCCCTGCATGAAGTCACATCAGAGCAATGCACACACACACACATACACACACATACACACATACTATACCGGATGCCCTGTGAACCATGACTGGTTGTGAAGAGTATGCGAAGGAATTGGCCATGGGAGGCGTGCTTTAATTATAGTCATCAGGACCAAGCTAATTAACCCCGAATTACCATCGCTGGTGGTGCGGTACCTCAAATGGCCCCTTTAACAGAGAACATAAAATCTCACATTGTAAGGACCTGCAGCTCTCAGCATCTGTCACATCCCGACTGGGAAATCTGAGATTTTAAGATCCCCAGGATCCCTAGAGGAATGTGGGATATGTTTCATAGAGAAATGATTGAGTGAATGATGTAGTGGTGCAAAACACACACACACACACACACACACACACACACACACACACACACAATGCATAGTGATTAGATTCATCAGTTAATGTAGTTGTTCTATATGACATCATTCTTCACTGAGCTGGATTGGGGAGTTGTTAAGTGCTCTGAGTCATACTTTAGATTCTCCATCTCCACAGTAAATAGCAAATGGCATGAAAGTGATTCTATGAAACAAGACAAAAAATATACAATTGCATACATTGTAAATTTCTACTGATTTTAGGTGGCAGATTGTATATTACTGCAGTTTAATGAGCCATTATACCTCATTATACTACCATCATCTAGGCCATGATTCTGTCAGAGAGTTGTTCAAACGCCTTTACTCACTCACAGTGCATTTTTAAAATCACCTTTGCAGTAACACTGTGAGTGCTACTGGGCTGCAGCTGGCCCTTCAAATGTCATGTGACATCACGGACCTGCAGGTGTTTGCAGCCCTCAGCTCAGGCAGCTCTGTGCGAAGGCCAGAAAACAAATCCTCCTCGACATGTTTTTCAGCACTAAATGACTTCTGACCGACAGCCGACAGCCAAAAGAACGAAAGAAGAGGAGAGAAAAGAAAGATGCCAGGGGAAAAAAAAAGACTGGTTCAAATCTCGATTGAGAAGGAAATATGATTTCCATATTCACACTCAGACTGGAGTAGCTGACCCACATCTGCTGACCTGAATGCCAGGTCTGTTCTACAGAATGGAGCCTGGTCCAAAAAGACAGGGCATTGAATTGGGGTTAAGGGGGTGGTTGTGTCGTTGGGCATGTGCTGAATGTCCCCATGACGAAAGCACCCGGGTCGGTCTGACAGTGAGTGGGAGTCCGGGGCCATCGGTCAGGGCACGAAACTAGCAGAGCTGTCGGACCGGGCCAGTGTGTAGGTGTGAAAGAATGCACTCGCTGCTGGACCAGGACCAGTGCCAGCCTAACTCTCACACAATAGAACCACTGTCCCAGCCCGATCCGGACCCACACAGACCCACTCATCCCCGACAACAGGACACTATGGTACAGTTCTTCAGTGCTATCTGTGCCCACAGACTAGCACTAGGAGACTGTGACTCGCAGAGTTGTGTTAGAAGGCTGTTACTAGGCTAGGAGGCTCCAGACTGACATAGATTGTGTATTAAAGAGTGAGACTCCCAGATTAAACCTTTTTGAATCTGATGCATTTGGCCGGTCCAATCTCAGATCAGATCACATGCATATGAAGAGTGGGCTGCTGTTTAGTGTTAAGCATTACATCAGACAACCAATGGAATGAACCAATATTATGAAGAGGGGGAGATAGGAAGGTGTGTTTCACCAGACAGTAATGGATGCTTGGTTTAGTCCTGACGTGCGGGTCGTTTAGGATCAGTGTCTCTCTCCCCCCGGCCCTACCCATCCGTCAAGTGGCGGGTCTTTGATTTGTGAGGCCTCCACTGGGAGTGTGTGTGTGTGTGTGTGTGTGTGTGTGTGTGTGTTCGTGTGTGGGGGGGAGGGTTCATTAGCTGATGAGCAGGAGGGGGCGCTAATTGAAATGGTGCCTGACGCGATGGAATAATCTCCATGGTGACACCATCCCTACGGTAATTGACAGCTGTGATCTCACTGCGAGAGAATGTGTGTGACAGTTCCAGTGTTCCCCTGAGACGAAGCAGAAACAGAATGATTTGATTTGTCTGTCTGAGTGTATGTGTGTGTGTGTTTGTGTATGTGTGTGTGTGTGTGTGTGTGTCCTAATGCCTGAGACCCATGAAACCAGTGGAATCCATCTCCTGAAAGTGCCTCATGGTGTGAGTGGATGAGCAGCTCAGTCTCCATGGAGACCAGGCATGGCACCCTGTCTCGGTCACTGACACCCCCCACACACACAAACACCCCCCATCCCTACCCCTTCCCCTAGGCCTGAAAAGACAGTCACTTTGTCAAGATAAGCGCTCAAAAAATCCAAAGGCGCATTAAATCAGTGGTAGTAGTGGTAGTGGTGGTGGTTGGGTGGAGAGGGGTGGAGGTGGTTGGTGGTTGGGTGGAGAGGGGGATGTCTTTTTGATGTGACCCCAATGGTGCGCTCACACTGTAATGCCAGCAATGTGTGGTCAGTACTCAGAATCAGACATAACCTGAGAGGGGGCGTGGGCTTGTATTGCAGTAAGACAGTATACTTGCTTCTTTTTATTGTGGTGGTGACAAGAATGAAGCTGTGCCTCGTGTTCAAGTTCTGCCTTGAAACCTGCCATTTGTGTTTGTTATGTGCGTGTGCATGTGTGTGTGTGTACAGGTTTGTGTGTGGTACACGTCCCATGAATGCGTGCATATGCGTGTTGTGTTGTTTGGCCCATAGATGGCAACCCTGTAGGCAAAGGCTTTGTACACAGAGCCCACTTCTGATTTGACTTCTTGACCGTATCACTAGCACGCCAAAAATGAGGACTGTGACTTCACTGACTATTTGGGTACAACATGAGTGTGTGCACTCAACCTGCAATGAGGCTCAGGCACTGTGATCCTCTGAGATTAATGTGCCTCTCGTACCTCCAGGTAAAGCAGCTTTATGCAACCCCAGACACGCAGTTTGGTTTGATTTATTTCAGAAGAGCTCTCTATATAGTTTAGTATGCCTGTTAATGTGATAAGCATATTTCCACAGTGGAAAACCATATGTTTGGGTATAATATATCTCTTCAATTCCTCATTGGAGTTATTAAATAATGGGAGTACTTTGTCGGAACTGTGTCGGTGGTGTGATTTCTCCTAGTTCTCCCACTGGAGTGAAAAAGAAAAGAAACAGAGGTTTTGTAAGACTAGTCTCATCACACTCTAGCAGTCCATAAGAGAAAGCGCAAAAAGACAAGGAATGTGCATGTCTCAAAGAAAAAGAAGAAATAGAGGGGGGAGATGTATGTTGCTGTGTTAGGGGCAAGGAGAGAATAAAGACTGGAAAAAAAATAAGTGTGTGTGTGTGTGCGTGTGCGTGCGTGTCCTGCTGAGGTCCGAACAGAGGCACACTAAACATTCCTCACAGGCAGGGGCGAGCGAGGGGCCAGCGCTCATTAGCATAAGAAGAGCTCCTTCAGCCAATCAGCGTCTCCGAGATGGGAATGTCCGGATTGAGCAGGAACTGGGAGGGTGTCGGGTTACTGGGCATTCTTCCCTCCCTCCCTCTCTTTGGCTGTGGAGACCGAGGAAGGGGAGGGAGAAAGGGAGTAGGAGAAAGAGCTTAGGACAGACGTGTGCGGAGAGAGAGAGAGAGAGAGGGTGTACGGGACACTCTCATTCTTGCCCTCTGAGATCACGGAGCTGGAGAATGTGTTAGGATCTGTGCGTTTCAGCTCTTTTTTCCTCCCCTCTTCTGGCTGCGGAGACAACAGGGAACTTTAACTTGAGGCGGCCGGTTCAGGGACTGTTTCCTTGGCCAGATAACGGGCCGTTAACTCTTGTCTGGAGTCACGGCAACTCTCCAAAGGGGGCCGAAAATGAATTATCTGGTGAGTGACTGTGTGTGTGTGTGTGTGTGTGTGTGTGTGTGTGTGTTTGCTGTTCTCGTTGCTGTGTGAGCGGGTCAGAGTTGGCTTTGCTGAAAGCCTCAGCTGTGAGAGTTGCTGGGGAAAGAGCAGAAAGGAGGTGAAGGAGAACCTTTCAGGGTTAACCTGGACTGTGTCCCCTTTCCTCATAACCTTTTGTATGGGAGACAGTTTGACAAGCCTTTTTGAAGTGCTATGGGAATGTGTATGTTTGTGTGTGTTATGCTTTTAATGTGAGTGTTTGTGTACTCTTCATATCTGAATGAAAGAGCTTCTTGTGCTGTGTCAGGCCCAACATATTTAGAGGTAAAAACAGTAATTCAATGAAGTGGACAGGAGTGTATTCTTTCCTCCTTTCTCTCTATCTCTCTCTCTCTCTCCCTCTCTTTCTCTGTGCCAGACCTGCTGTGTGAGGTAGCTGTCTCAGGGATTTTTATGTGTATTTTCTCTCTGTCTTTCTTTCTTTCTTCCTTTCTTTTCGTCTGAGAGCTTAAAGAGTCTGAGGCTTTTTGTACAGAGTGAAAAGCGAGAGAGTGTTTGGAACAGGACAAGTGGAGTGAGGGAGAGAGAAAGAGAAAGAGCCGTAGAGCTGCAGCGCTGTGCTGCCTCTCTGCTGAGTCAGGAGAAAGTTGAAAGATTAAGGTTTTATGGTGGGAGCAGAAAGAGAGAGAAAAGGACGAAAAGAAAGAAAGAAAGAAGGATTTTAAAAAAGACAAATAAAAAGATGAGAAAGAGGGGGAGATGAAAACAGAGAGAAAAAGAGGAATGAGGGAGTTTTTGAAGGACTGGCTGCTCAAAGCTTTAGCAACCAGCATGCTCTCAGCTCATTGCTATTGTTTGAATATGCTGGCATTTTGTCAGCTCGTAGCCCAGTGTGTGTGTGTGTGTGTGTGTGTGTGTGTGTGTGTGTGTGTAGCTTTGCAGGGGCTTTGGTATTTAAATGTTGCGAGACTGCGCCGCATTTCCGGCTGACAGCGGACAACGTTTCTAAGCTCCAGGGCCGGACCCCCCCGGAGTGAGTCGGGATATTCCCCCTCAGCTGCTGCTGCTGGGGTGTGTATTAGGACAAGCCAGCAATTACTGAATCAACAAAACAACCCACGCACATGACACCGGCATTTGGGCTTGTTTTTCCATCCTCTTTTTTTTTCTCTCTCTCTCTCTCTTTCTCTCTCCCTCTTTAGATTTAGACTCATTTAGGCAGTGGTGACAGTTATTTGATTACGAGTGCCTGGGACCTTTAAGGAAATTCACCTTGACTTGCTTGCTATTTTTGCAAAGTTGTCGCGTGAAGTTAAAATAGACATCAAAAGCATTGGTGCAATGGTGATCTATCTTTTTTTTTTTTCCTTTTAAACATTTGGGGATCCACAGAGTGACTCAACCTCTGCAGTCATCTCTTTAAATCCCCTCCTCGGTGTGTCTCATGAGGATACGTTAGATAATTAGCCACCGCTGGCCCTGGGTGAGTGACTCCAGTCTGCTGGAGCTGTTTTTAGCTGAGACTGAGCAGCAGGGCCCACCGTGATTCACGCCGGCTAAAGTAAACACGCATTGGCAGGCTCAAACTGCCATGACTAGCAAAGGGGGTCCTCAAAAGAGGAGCACACAGAGAGTGAGAGAGTGTGGGAGAAAGAGAGAGACAGAGAGAGAGAGAGACCAGGCTTCAGTTCAGGATTATCCCAGGCAGAGGGATGGGGGGAGTGGCTGAGAGGGAGAGAGAGAGAGAGAGAGAGAGAGAAAAGGGCTAGGTGTCCATGGTCCTCCAGTGACCCCCCAGCACGAACACCCTGACTCATCTCTGACTCACAGGTCCTAGAAGGATGGATCTCACAGGGAGGGGAATTCTCCCTGTCTTCCAGCTGCCTTCTCACAGTAGGGGGTCTACAGGGCTCACCCTATAACCTGACCCAGCACAGCACCCTTCTGCTGGGAGAGATTAGAGATGAAGAGAGGGTCATGGTGTGGTGGGTCATGTGGAGCGGTGCAGTGGCGTTGCACTGGGTGAATCATCGCTGAGGAAGTGGCAGCTTTAATCAGGGTAGGTCACTCGTGACACAGGTAGGCCAGATGACACAGATGTGAGTCGTGAGCAAACTAACTCGAGGTATAACACTGCGGTCACTCAAAGGGCCTACAGGCCTACTCTACCCAGGGTGTGAAAAGTCCTTTAGGACAATACTGTAGCTCATGTTGATCGTGCTTTTAATAAGAATTCTTACCTGTTCTGTCATGTCAATTTGACCTGTGACATGACGTGCGAGTGTGTCTCGTCTGCGGTCGGTCGGCTGAGCTCGAGAGGTGAACTTCGAGTAAAGTCACAAGTCTTTCTCCTCGCCCCCCAAAATCCACCAGACTGCAGGTTTCAACAACAGTTGCTGCTTTATTTTCGTTAGCGCCTGTGGCTTCACTGCTATCGCTCCCTAATCCCTTAAACATAGTGGAGCAGCCATCCAGCCTGAAGCACCTCCAGACAGCCAGGCTACGCCAGCGCTATCTGCCCAGCAAAGCCCACAGCCTTGGGGCACCAGTTTCTGCCATTGCTCCTAGTGTCAGCGCACTGCTCTCTCTCTGTCTCACTCTCTGTCTTTATCTCTACCCTCTACTTCCTCTGTCTGTCTAGCTCTCTTTCTTTTCCCTTTCCCTCCACCTCCTCTCTCTCTCCTTCTCTCTCTCTCTCTCTCTATCTCTGTCTTTCTTTTTCTGTCTCTTTCCACTGAGGCACCTGCCTATTGTAAGGGATAATTGTGCCAATCTGAGGCGGGGATAGACTCAGAGATTCGGCTGATAAGGGGAAGCGATCAGACCGCTGCCTGGCTCCAGTCACACGCCGCAGCCGACTCTGCTCCGCTCAGGCAGTTGCTTCTGTCCGCTCGTATTA
>JAGFZM010000046.1:712540-727056 GCA_017657215.1 Limnothrissa miodon
AGAGAGAGAGAGAGAGAGAGAGAGAGAGAGAGAGAGAGAGAGAGAGAAAGAGAGAAGTGTGTGTGTCTTCATTCCTGAAAAAACTTTTATAACCTCAGCAAATTATAACTTAAGCCTGTGCTCTCATTACTGATGCGGGCTACTGGTTTGGGTGCTGATAGCAGGTGATACATTATACTACACTCCCTTTAGGCTCCAGAACAGCACACACACAACATGCCTACTCAAATCTAAACAACTCAAAGACTAACTGAAGCATTTACCTTTTGGGCAGCTGGCCTGTCTTGTTTCAGAGGTGCCAGGTGGTTGTGTATGATTTCAGCAACATAGTCAACATCCATCTGTTTTGAACGAACGTTTTGAAATGACGTTTGTTGGTAAAACTGGTGGAAGCATTTGGTTAGTGTTTAGCTAGTCTGGCCACAGTGTCCAAAGAGAAAACAAAGGGGAAGGGAGGAAAAGTATAGCAGCGTAGACATGAAACAACACAGTCGGCCCCTCAAGGGACATATTGTCACCTCCCTGCCTTTTGTGGCTGTGGAGGGAAGGGGAAAAAAGAGTCGTGAAGGCCCCCACCCTTCTTGCCTTGGGTCAAATGCACGTAGAAGTCACAAACAGACACAAACACGCACACACAGACCTCTTTGGATTTTTACCACCTCCTTGGAGAGTTGATCACTGGATTTTAAGCCATGACAGAAAACAAAAACGATATCATCAACGCCCAATACACATTACACACACACACACACACACACACTCAGACACTCACACACACACACACACACACACACACAGATGCCTATATCTTGATGCATTCATTTTGGGCAGAGTATCTATGCACACATATGCACACACTCTTGTACATGCTCAGCCTCTTCATACACACTCTGCAGCTCATGTTCTCAGATGCACACACATGCACACACACACACACACACACACACACACACGCTGCATGTCTTCCCGTCCATTGACCTGTCTGTGCAGGGTCTCGCTGCACCAGCTGCCACATTACTTCCTGACCAGCGCTCCTGTCTGAATGAACCGCCACGGCCCTTTCCTTCCCTCTCCAGGCTCCCCTGCATCCCTCTCTTCCTCTTACCCCATCCTGTGGAAACCCCTCTTTCCCCCTCCCTTCACTCCTCTCTCTCTCGGTTTTTCTATTGCATTCTTTCTCTTCTCCTGTCTGAAATAAGTTCATCTCTTTCTCCCTCTCTCCTCCAGATTCTCTCTGGTTCTGACTTAACTCCTTGCTGCTCCTCCTAAGCCCCCTCTCAAGCTTGTGACCCTTTTAAATGCAAATGGATGAACTTTTAGTCCTGCGATGATGAATTTGCCTTTCTTCCCCCTCTCCTCTCCTTTCTCTCTCCCTCTCGTTTGTCTCTCTGTGCACCCCTCTTTCTTCTCTGCCTCCCTTTCTTCTCGTGTGAGATAATATAGTTTGGCGTCAGACTCCGTCTGCTCCTGACTCAAGGGGTGAAAGAAAAGGGTTTTGACCCAGGGTATCGCCATAGCGATGGCCCTGTTCTTGGGAAAGCTCTATCTGCCATGTGGTCACCATTTAAAAGTGTTTTCAAGTTTGATTTAGTTGTGAATTCAGTGATCTGGTAACCTCACCATCTAAACTTTAGTTTATCAATGATTCTCAATTTGCCAGAGTGTAGTAGTGTTTAGTAGTGTGTAATGTAATGCAAATGTAATTGATTTGCCGACACTGAAAGAAATAGTTAATTTCCCTTGAGATATGAAAAAAAAAACTTTTGACTTGTTTTGCGGGTGTGCTGCTTGGCAGAAAGAACATAAAATGTTTTGTCACTGAGCCATCTTGTTCTTGGAGTATCTGTGAGGAAGGGAGTGAGGATGCCTGAGATTGGATATTCCTTTGTGTAAGAGAGATTCTAATCACAGTCATCAAGTCATTGACTCAGTCCCTATCAGGGCTGCATGTGAATCACTCTACAAACACTTCCTGTTTCTAAGGACTGGGATTAACGACAGAGGGAAGGAGCACTAGAAAGGGTGGATTGTGTGGGAGTGAGAAACAGAAAGAGAGAGAAGGAAGGAGAGATGGAGGGGGTGGGAGGGAGGGAGGGAGGGAGAGAGCTCGGCAAACAGAGAACTGAACTACTTTCTGTTCTAGAAGGCAAAGTTCGCTTCTTAGCCTTTGTGATGTCACCAGACTCCCTCTGACAGGCCGGAAATGCCATTAGAGGAGAAAAAGACAAAAGAACATAGCACAGGAAATACCAAATGACATCAGATATGAGTGATTTACATTATTTTCATAACCCGTGAGGGTGAGACGTAAGCACATCCATTGCCTGTTTGGGCAGTGCTCATGGAATGGGTTTATTGGAGTTGTGAAGTGAAGACGTTTATTTGGCTTAGTTTCTTTTACTCTATACGTCCTGTTAGTGTATATGTTTTGTTTTCTAGGTGTTGTATGTGAATGCATGGTGTGTGTGCATGTGTGTGTGCGTGTGTGTGTGTGTGTGTGTGTGTGTGTGTGTGTGTGTGTGTCCTTGATGGCGACATCGCAGACAGCTGCTAGCAGCCGCCCAGCCTCTCAGGCGCTATTGTGCAGAACCGTGTAAAGCACAAGCCTCTTTAGGCCTGGCATGAACACACACACACACAATACACACACACAACCAAATGACTGTCCCCTCCATCCACACAAGCACAGCATTCTTCAGGCCACTGAGGCCTCCCTCTCCCTTTCTTTTCTCTCTCTCTCTCTCTCTCTCTCTCTCCCTCTCTCTTCTCTCTATTCCTGTGCCTCTGCACAAATACAGCATTCATCATGTTGCTGCTGCTGCTCTCAGACACTTAAAAACACACACAGACAGGGATGGACTCAGTCTCAGTGGCCCGGCTGGGCACACACGTACAAAAACACACACACACACACAGGCACTCTTTTGGAGCTCTGGTACTGGGACTGGTGTGTGGCGTTACTGAGACACCCTTGTTTTTGTGTGTGAAGACTGGCTGTGCCAACTGGGGAAGGATAAATAATAGAGAGCTATGTGTTAGGGAGCAAATGGGCCGATGCTGTGCTCTCCAGTGCACAAGCTTTTGCTGTGGGTTTGGTGTGTCAATGTGAAATAGACCAAACAAATATGGCAGAAACCATCAGCCTCCTGTGATGGGGTATTCACGTTTTCGCTGTTTGTGTGTGTGTGTGTTATAGTTTTATTGATATCACTCACCATCTGTCCTCTGTAATCTAGTATTTTCAGTACCTTTGTAATGGGGCTTTGTTATGAGCCTGAGTTTGTGTTTGTGAGTGTACCTCTGTGTAGATTATCAGGCAATCATTGAGTGTGTGTTTTTGTGTGTGTGTGTGTGTGTGTGTGTCAGTGTGTGTGTGTGTGTGCGTGCGTGTGTGTGTGTGTGTGTGTATGAGCTACTGTGTCCTGGCTGAATGTGGGCTAACATTCCCACTGTGAACCAATCACTTCTCCAGCAGCCATCACCCTCCTCTAAGCTGGACGGGACCCCAGCCACCCAGTCTCTCTGCCAGCCCCCAGTCTTCAGCGATGGCCTATCTGCACCCACACATGGAGCATGGGGCACAAGGTGGGAGGAGGGGGGGTCAAGGGTAGCAGTAGCAGGCTGAGCGAGCCAGATCTCCCTGGGTCAGAGATGAGAGGCCTGAGCCCCTGTTCCACCCCATCACTCTGCCCCACTTGGAGAGGAGCCAAAGGGGTCGCGGAGATAGAGAGACCCTCCACGGGTGGTTCAGGAAAGGAGGGAACTGAGAAAGGAAGGATATACAGACAGAAAGAGGGAAATAGAGAGAGAATGTCTTTAAAAATATCTTGTTGACACTCATTTTTTTCTAGTCTTCTTCTCCTTACCAAGTTCAGAGAATAATATGACATGAGTGGAAAGGAGAGTAGAGGGGACCCATTCATAGTGGCAGTCACACACACACACACACACATGCACACACAAACACATACACACATGCACAGTGTGACAGAGTGGCTCAGGGTGAGTGCACTTCATTAAAGGGCGCTCAAAGGGTCCCCGCCAATGGGAACTGGCCAAGTGCCAGCCTCTACCACCACTCTCTTATGTCAGGAGAAAGAAAGAGAAAGACAGAAGGGAGGGAGGGAGAGAAGAGAGGAGAGGACAAGGAGGTGATGCCTTGGATGAAGGGGAGTGGGCAAATATTTGCTCTTGCGTCAGACTGTAGCTGTGCTTGTGGGCGTCTCTGTTTGTCCAGTGCAGATGGAGTACGTGTGTGTGTGTGTGTGTGTGTGTGTGTGTGAGCTACTGGCTCAAGTGGGGGTTTTTACAGTACCCTGACAGGCCTGGAGAGTCTGTGTCAGAGACAAACACACACCCCTCAACTTAGCTCAGTGAAGGGGTCAGAAGCGGGCGATGACATTACATCAGTCTGAACACTGGTCTACCTCCAAAATCAAACATGCCCCGTCCACATTAAATGTGTGAGGAAGGCAACTGTGTGTGTGTGTGTGTGTGTGTGTGTGTATGTATGAGTGAGTCCTGTGTGTGGGTGTGTTGACTGAACTTCACATTGACGACCTGTTCTTTTTTGACCACAGAAAAGAGTGATAAAGTAATGTGTGCCTAGATGCATAGGGAGCTCCATGTTAATAATTCCCCTCTGTCTGTTGTTTTCATTTTTTCTAGAATGTTCTAGCCAAGGCCCTCTACGACAATGTGGCGGAGTCTCCAGATGAGCTGTCCTTCCGGAAGGGGGACATCATGACTGTGCTGGAGCGTGACACACAGGGCCTGGAGGGATGGTGGTTGTGCTCTCTGCATGGACGTCAGGGCATCGTCCCTGGCAACCGCCTCAAGATCCTGGTGGGCATGTACGACAAGCAGCAGCAGCAGGTTCAAGGCCAGCAGCTGCAGACCCCGACAATGCCCACATCCCAAGCTGGCACAGGGGGGCATAACATGTTGGGCGTGCCTGCCCAAGCTTACGCCAAGCCGCCGCCAGGCTCCCAGTACACGGCCATGCACCCGGCTTACTCCTCACCCTCCCCAGGCACTCCAACCAACGCAGACAGCGTGTACATGCTGCCACCCAACCACGGCAAACCCTCGCCCTCCAGCGTCTACCAGGTGCCAACAGGCCCTCAGGGCCAAGTGCCCCCACCCAAGGCCCCCATTCTCACCCAGAAACAGGGAGCACCTCCACAGTACCCAGGCAAAGACATCTACCAGGTGCCCCCATCCATGGGCAACCTGGGGCAGCAGGACATCTACCAGGTGCCTCCGTCGGCCGGGGGGCCAGGCATGGGGCAGGACATTTACCAGGTGCCCCCCTCCATAAACCAGACTCAGGACATCTACCAAATCCCCCCATCAGTGGAGAAGCGCAACTGGGACCCTTCCAAGCCCCTGGGGAAGGTAAGACTCTAATCAACCAGTTAGTGGGCTGGTGTGGGTGCACTCTTTACACTCACAACACACATACAGTACACACACAGCATCATGGGAGGACAGTATGACTCACCGGGTGCATGAGAAGAAGAAAAGAATTCCTAGACACAGAGACAAACTCACTCTCCCACATATACAAAGACCTAAACATAGACCCGGAGAGACTTACACAACTGCCATTTCCTTGGTGTTTATACTTCTGGTTTGTCATGGCCAAAAATAGCCTTGGCTGCTGAGATATTTTGTCTAATCCATTCATATCTCTCTCTCTCTCTCTCTCTCTCTCTCTTTCTTGTTCCGTGACTAAGACAACACAACTTATCCTAACTCGACTCAGCAGTGTACATATCCTGCTACAGTTACTCTCTGACTGCCTTGACACCTCTTTTTGGAAGGCTGCAACCACTGGGGGTTGGTAGCAGGGCTAGAGTAGCAGTTAACAAGGTAAACCATGGGAAGGCAAAACAACAAAAGCGCAGGAGCATTTCACATGAGTGTTCACATGAGCGAAATAGAGAGGTGGGGTGAGGTTGGGAAGGGGGGATGTCACGGACAGTGTCACAGTAAACAAGCCACCAGCCAGGGAGCTGCTGGGAAAATAGACATGGAGGATAATGAAGAGGTGGAGAGAGAGACAGAGAGTGAGAGAGGGAGAGAGAGACAGAGAGAGAGAGAGAGGAGCACTGTGCTTTCACATAAATAATTCAGTTGAGCCTCCCGGAGCACCAGCAGTGCCGCAGAGTGCAGAGAGGGCCGGGGGAGGCGTTTGTATTGTCGGTGTGTGTATGTGTGTGTATGTGTGTGTTTGTGTGTGTGTGTGTGTGTGTGTAAGGGGTGAGTCAGCGTTTCTGCTGTGTTGCCGGAGGCTGCCGCCTCTGCTGTTGCTTCTGCGGGCCACCAGGTCCAGGTTAAGCGCATTCAGGCACCAGGCGTCAGGCAGGGCGCAAGGGGGGGCAGCCGGGGGCCAGGCTTAGCTCGCTCTGCCATATGCAGGAGTTGGAACGGCGGCAGGGGCAAATGAAGTGTGATGATGGGGGCAGAGGGGGGGGGCGGGGGGGTCAAAGGGGTTGGCAGGGCAGAGAGGTACAGCTGTGCCCCCTTCTCCCCCTCGCCTGTGCATGCACACATGTTCACCTAGGGGGGCACAAAAGGCACACACACACACATTGACTGAGTACTTACTGTTGCCATTGACAGAGTATAACTCTCTCTCTCTCCCTCACTTGGACTGTGGTCACAGTGGGGCAAATTGAGACTAGGCTCAAGAATGTTTCAGGAAGGTTCTAGATTGTTCTGAGGTCACAATGAGTCGCCAGCAAGCTGGTGAGTACAAGACAAGATGGAACGGAGACGCAAGGGTCATAAGTGCAGGCAGTGAAACTGCAGGGGTCCACATACTGTCTCCAAACACCCCCTTCACACACACACACACACACACACACACACACAGACACAAGCAGTGACCCCTGTGCCATACAAAAGGTCTGGCCCACCCAGGTCTCAACAAACCCCATTCCACCCCTCCATTGAGAGATGAGTTGTGAGTGGGAGGTCAGCATGCACCGATTCATTTACTAATGGAAAACAAATAGACACATTGACCACTTATCAGGGTTAACCCGTATGGATAAGACCAAAGAAAACACACAAAAACACCACCCTGCCATCGGAAGGAAAGGAGAAAGATAAAGAGAGAGAGAGAGAGAGAAAAGATTGATAGAAACAGGTTAGAGGTCTTGGCAGGGTCTGCTGAGTCATCCCAAGGTCAGGCCTGGATTGGATTTGTCTAGTGGGGATCGTTCAGGGCTGCCTTGTATCAGGTCATGAGTCACGGCACGTCTCATGATCACACCCATTCCTGTGATGATACATACAAGGTCACTCCCAGCTCCTGAGTCCGTCTGAGAAGCTTCCAGAACACGCCATAACCAACCACACCATCAGATTGACTCCAGTTATCACATGCACCCGTGCCCTTGCGATCCCCTGTGCATTCACACCAGGAAATAGCCGCACACATCGCAGCAATAATTCTAGACATATGAATTATTGGAATTCAATTACTGCTGTTGCTGTTGATTAGGACTCTGTGGGTTCATTGTTAGTGGCGGAGTCGTGGAGGGGAGGGGAAGGGGTGTAGTCCTGCGTCACTCTTTGCAGAGATAGGCAGCACTGGGGGATTGTTCCGGCAACACTGCTATTCAGTGTTAGTCAGGCCACAGATGTTGATTCTTTGTATTTTTACTCTTAATGTCCTCTATTGTTATCAGCTGTCCTTGTGCTCGTGCCTAATGCACAAACACACACACACACACACACACACACACACAGACACAGATTTCTCCTCTGCCAGTCTCTCATGAGATAAGGAGTTCCCGCTAAAAGAAGTGATGACAGACAGCACATGCACACACACACACACATACATACACACACACACACATCACAGCACAGCGCATCCATCGCATGCATTTTAATGGAAGAGCTGAAAATTCCCTCAACCTTTTCTCGCTCCAAACAAGAGAAAGCAAGCCGTAAGAGCTCATTCATATGCATTCAGCACAAATACAAATACAGGATTGTGAGTACTAACACGTAATACTGCAACAGTAGCAGGAATCTCATCTCCCCCCTAACACACTTACACATGCACTCACACAAACACACACACACAGACACAGACAGATAACCACACAGACGTCCTGTGCTTCGCTCCACAGTTAGATGGATGAGCAGTAGTCGAGTGTGTTTGTGACACACACACACACACACACACACACACACACACAAAAACACACACACACACACACACACACACACAAACACAAACACACAGAAATCTCAGATGGATGGGCAGCAGTTGGACGCGGCATTGAAAGGGCCTGTGACAACAGCACCCTGGTACGACGAGGCCCCCCATGTATACTGGCATCTTTGAAGGGACAAAGGGAGTTAGGGGTAGACCCTGATCCCCCCTCAGCTGTGGCCAGGGCCGAGTGTCTGTCCTGGGGCAACCGAGGGGAGCCGTGCTGGGGTGCTGATTACAGCCGGCCTGGGCCACGGGAGGCGGCAGCTGGAACAACTGTGATTGAGCTCACATCAAAGGGGATGGTTTAGGAGGGTGCGGCGGCACGCGCCACTCAAAGCCCCGACACACGCCTTCGGGTATGTGTGTGTGTTTTGTGGGAGGGTATAAGGGGGTATTGGAATGCTCTTTTGCAGCCCCTCTTTAATTCTTTAATTCCCTTCATTCTGCCCATCCAACTACCATGACCCCCAGTCTTTCATTCTGTCTAGCACTGACTCCTTTCTGTCTCTCAGCCTTGTCTCTGTCGCAGTCTCTTCCCTCTTCCTCTTTTTCTCTGTCTCACTCTCTTCATCTCCCCTCTTTCACTGAGTACTATGGTGTCCATTTTACCCTCCCATTCAATTCAGTAACTTTCTGTTCTTTTCCTCCCTTTTCTTAGTCCCCCCCCCCCCCCTCCTTCCTCTCTCTCTCCCTCTCTCTCTCTCTCTGTTTCTCTCTCTCTCTGTCTTTCTGAGGACTCTAGGGCTCATTTCGCCCTAGCCAAATGAGAGTGTTTTTGTGTCCGTGGCTTAATCTATTTAGACTGCATTGGTATTCCAGCCAGTCGCCCGAAAGCACACAGAGCCTGCCTCGCGCTAAAACCATGGCAACAGATCACCACTGTCAGGAGGAGGAACAAACAGAGGAGACTGACCACGAGTTCCCACCTCCACTGCCCGAGACACCTTCATTTGGGCCTCAGTAGGAGACAGAAGGATATATGTTGTGTAGATAAAATTGCCCATGAACTTTGTGAGACAAAGACTTTTAATTAAGCAAATGTTACGTGTGTGTGTGTGTGTGTGAGAGAGAGAGAGAGAAAGTGTCTGTGTGAGGGTATTCAAATCGAGAGACCTCTTGTGTCAGCTTTGAATGCCCAATTAATTAGCATGGCCATTAGCATAGGATGTGACCCTCCATTGCGGTGTTAATGGCTATTTCCCAGCACATGTGGGTCTGATAGGACTGACGGCCAGCACGCATGCTAAAACACAGCTTAAGCATTAACCTCGCACTGTTTATCCAGCGGCTTATGGCGCACTTTGACCTGTTGAAGTAAACACCTACCCAGGCATGGGAAAAAAAACATTATGTCAACACCTATCTCGTTGTAAATGAGTCAAAGTCACTGATAAAGTCCACATTGAACTTTAAGTGTGGAGATGAAAAACTAGATAATATCTTTTGAATGGCAAACTCAAACTGGTTATGCTCACGAGCAATTACTCAGTTGTTAGCTTAAGTGAAATAAACATTCTCAGTGACACTAAAAGCCACTTCCAATATTGGTACACCAGATCAGTTCACTTCACTTCATCATGAGACTGGACATTTTTGATATTCATCCATTTATTTGCGGTGGGTGGACACTTTTAACTGCTTTTAATTTCTGTTTGCCTATCTTTGTGTCGATCAACAGTGGTGTGAAACCCTAGCTGAAGGCATGCCACATGGGCCGGAGCGGCTTGTTTGAACCCAGCCAGCCACCCCAAACCCACCCCCCCCCCTCCCCCTCTTCCCCTCTTAACCACCACAGGAGTGAAGCTGGGCAGATCTGAGCCTGCCTTATCACCTGCAGCCGCTAATGCTCCTAGCGCACAGGTGTGTGTAAAGTGTTTCAGGGGGCAAAGTGTGCCGATAAGGTGCCGAGGAAAAAAGAGAGGAGAGATGACTAAGATCAGGGGGTTGGCTCGGAGTGAGATTCCTCCAGTCTCTTTCTTTTTTTTCTTTCTTCCTTCCTTCTCGTCTTCCTCCTCTATTTCTTCTGATACATCTACTGCCTCTTCTCCACTGCTTCTTCTCTTTTTTTTTTAACTCTGCCCCCACTGCGTCTGCCACGGTTCCTGCCCTACAGAGTAAATGGGTAATCTCTTGGGTCTTTGAAGATGCTGGCCAGCCGCTCACCTGAGCCTGTGTTGGGAGAGGAGGCGGGGGGCAGGTGAGTTGCAGGGACTTGGGAGAGGCTTATCTGCGGGAACAGGCAGGGTTGTTTGGGGCGGGGGGAGGGGGAGGTAGGTAGGTCCGTGGGGTGTATGCTAGGGGACTTTGAGAAAGAACTGAGAGAGGTAGGGAAGAAAAACAAAACATTTTATCTCACTACTCCCTCATTCCCCACTTAAACACACACACAGACACACACACACACACACACACACACACACACACACACAAACACTCATTCTCTTTCACACCCTAAACTTTTTTGCTGGCGCAGTTTGTGATGACTCTTAGCCTCACCTCCACCTCTGTGCCAGTACGGCCTTCCTGTCCTCACAGCAGTTGCTACATCATACTATACACACAACGTCACACCTTTCTGTGTGTGTATTTGCGTGTATCCTGCGGGTGTGGTTGTGTGTAAAGAGTATCAGTTTGTGTGTTTGCACAGCCTCAGTGTGTCATTGACACCCATAATAAAGACAGGCACACTGGAGCGTCTGAGCACCCAACACACAACAGACCTGGCTGGCCCTGCTGTGCCTCCGCTCTGGAGTGACTTTCTCAGGGACTGAGCGCAGATGAGATGTGAGGCCCAGGTCCATGTGGCTTCTGCGGCTCTCCCCTCTGTATCCCTATAATCTAGAGATCTGCACTGCTCTTCCCACAGCATTCCTCAGCACTCCTCCTTTACCTCCTCCTCCTCCTCTCCTCGCTTTCATTTCTATCATTCAACTGCTTTTACTCCCTCCCTCTCATTCTCCTCTCCTCTCCTTTTCTGTCTCTCTCTCCCTCAGGCCGGGAGCCTCCCCTGACTCTGAGGACCGCATGCACAGGCAGGCAGGCAGGCCAGCCAAGGGAAGAGCACTCTGACTGCCAAATTCTTTTTGAAAGATTCCCTTTCTGGCCCATAGAGCACTGTCATTCTCTGCTTTTTAAATCCCATTTGTGCCTTTTATACTTCACCCCACTTCTCTTTCTGTGATCAGACTCTTTCTCTTTCTCTCCATTTTCTCCCTGTCTCTTTCTCTTTCTTCTTCATTTAGTTGCCCCTTTCTCCATCATTCACTATTTTCTCTCTCTGGGTCTTTATGATGAGGCACAACATGTCTTAATGAAAGAGCTGTGAGGAGTGTGTGTGTGTGTGTGTGTGTCTGTGTGTGTCTTTAATCCAGGGCTCCTCCGGGGCATGCACGCGTATGTGTGTATGTGTGTGTGTGTGTGTGTGTGTCTACTAGGAGCTCTAACAGAGACGAGAGGAGACTGACTCGGGGCCTAATTGCTGCTGCCCCATTGTGTGCCTGTCTAAAAAAGGGGCCCCATTCATTTGCTGCTGCGTATTTCAGCAGCGGCTGGTGATGGCGATAGCGTGCCCACACTGCTTTTTACGAGTCACGCTTTTCCGCCAACATGCCCCGGGCCTTTTCCGGCTCCATGCTGCTTCAGAGACATTACAGGGACAGAGTGAGGCCGCGGTGCTGCCAACACGCTGAAAGAACATCAGGGAAAACGTTGCAAGGATCTTGCGTCAATGATGTTGATGCACAATGCGGTGAGAGGCTTAAACTCCACCAGTGTTGTAGGAACGTCACAGGAGTGTTGTAGGAGTCTGCCGAGACAATGTGGTGGTGTTGAGCTGGATAAGATTGAGGTGAACGCTACTGTTGTTGCGAACTGCCGCCATACTGAGAGGGACTCGGTGGTTCAGTGTGAGGCCTTGTGTCCATGCGTCTGTGTGTGTGTGCATGTGTGTGTGTGTGCATGTACCATGTGCGGGTCGCTTTCACTGCTTCAAGGAAAATGAACCACACTCCCTTGATGGCATGCAGCTGGCCTCACTGGAAGCTTATTAGCTCTACTTGTTTTTCTCTTACACGGCATCCAAACCCCCTTCTGATGGGTGCCAATGAAATCTTTTTTATGAGGGGGAGTGTGTGTGTGTGTGTGTGTTGGGAGTGGGGGGGGGTTGGTAAGAACATGTGCCCCACGTGCGAGTAAGCCAGAACAGTCAGTGAAGTGGCTCTGGGTTGGTGCCAGCAACCAGTAGGCCTCCATGCTGAGTGTGCCCATCTGGCTGCCACCCTGCAGGCACCCCCGTTACATGCACACACACACACACACACGGCTGTCAGGGCTGAAAGGGTCATTGATCATCAGAGAAAGCACCTTCGCTCACTGCGGATACTCATTCTCTGGTACTCATCGGCGGGGCTCCAGACCTCCTCACTCTTGGCATCTTAGAAAGAGCAGGAGGAGGAGGAGGAGGCCTGGGCTGCTTGGGCAGTGGGACTCTCAGCTGCAGTAAATCAGAGGCAGCAAAAGGAGGTCAACCTCTCCGTCTGTCTTTTTTGTCTCTCTCACACACTATTTCTCATCTTTTTTCCTCTCTTTCTCTCACTCATTTTGTTCCCTTTAATCTGCCCTGCTATCTGTCTGTGCCGTCTCTGGGTTTTCTTCCTCTGTTTCTTTTGTGTTTAAGTGAATGTGTGTGTGTGTGTGTGTGTGTGAGTGTGTGAGTATGTGACGTGACAAGCACTCTCCTTTTTGCCTGATGGGACCCCCTCCATTACCTGCTGCGCACTCATTTTCTGCTCTGATAGTGTGTGCAGTGGGAAGAGACAGACAGAGAGAGAGAGAGAGAGAGAGAAAGAGAGAGAGAGAGCAAGAATGATGGAATGGCTTTGAGAGACAGAAAGCAAGACTAGGAGAGATAGGCTTAGAGAGCAGAGTAAAACGAGGGAGGAAAGATTAAAGAGAGGGAGGGAGAGAAAGAGCAGCTGAAAGGAGGGGTGGTATGGCAGTGCAGGCCGAGGAGCAGGAGGAGAGAATTAGAGAGGACACGGCGCCCTGAGCAGAGTGGGAGCGGGTGGGGCTGGCGGAGACGGAGATGGAGTGTTGGATGTGTTTCTCCCAGCGTTCCTTCTGCCATGCTCCCAACCCAGCCTGGTCCCGAGTCCTGTCATTACCTCTCCACAAGGAGACCGACCAGAGGGAGAAAGAGGAGAAGGAAGGACTGGACAACACCCACCCACCTCCACCTCCAGCTCTGCCATCACTCACCCCCCCCCCCCTCCACCCCCCACTGGTTGACTGGGTAAACAGCAGGGCCCCGGTGGCGGCAGGGTTTTTTATTGGTCCTCGGCTGGGCCTCATCAAAGGCCTGGGATATCACAGGGGGTGTGCGCTGCGCTTTGAGCTGCGGGGAGTTGAAAGGGCCATGAAAGTGCAGGTCAGAGAGAGAGAGAGAAGTAGGAACACTGGACCTTGTATCAAAGAGACTGCGAGGGGAGTAAATGGCTGTGTGCATGTGTGCGTGTCATAGTGTACACATGGTACATGCTTACAGTTTATTTGTGCATCTTATCTGTGTACATATTTGTGTTTTCTGTATGTGTGTGAGTGTGTGTGTGTGTGTGTGTGTGTATAATGAGCACACCAGCACTAATTGGCCAATAGAGCCGAAGCAGTCGCCATCTCGTAAGCTGAGAGGTGTCGACCTGAGCCGGAGCTGGAGCTGGGATTGCGTTCTCCACTCTCCCCTCCTCTCCCTCCTGTCCTCTCTTGATGGGCACACATGAAAGGGCCAGCCTGCGGCAGAGGAAGCGCCAGTCACTTAATGGTCCCCCTCCCTCCACGCATCCCATGTCTATTTCATCCACTATGAGAAGACACAGACGTGTGAGTGAGTGAGTGTGTGTGTGTGTGTGTGTGTGTGTGTGTGTGTGTACCCAGAGAGAGAGAAAGAAGGAGGAAGAGGAGGAGAAAGAGAAATAAAGATGCACTGTACATAGATAAATAGTCAGAGTGGGTGAAATATATATCCCCCTAATGTACTCACCCACCCCCGCACACCTGGCTACCCCCTAGTGGGGAGAGAGACACCCATATCTCTCTCTCAGTCTGCACTGGCTGCCGGTGATCACTGCGAGCTTGGAACCGTGAGGCGGTTTCCAAAGCGATGATTCCGTCTCCAGGGAAACGCAGACGTATCACTTTTATTAATAGGTGCCGGGGACGGGGCTGAGTGTTGGGTTGCCTGGAGATGAGGAGGAGTGTTTGTGTGTTTATCAGTGTGTGTGTG
>JAGFZM010000046.1:737056-747980 GCA_017657215.1 Limnothrissa miodon
TGTGTGTGTGTGTGTGTGTGTGTGGTAGCGAGCTCTTTTAATTTCTTACTCTCCTATTGTGTCAATGTAGTTCTGAAGTGCCTCATTCAGCTGTGTCTAACTGGGCCTGCACCCTCCTTCTTTTTCCTCTGTCTGCAGGTGTATGACACTCCACCCATGGCAGTGAAGGGCCCCCCCAGTAAAGATGGTGCTCAGGACATCTACGACACCCCACCCAGCGTGGACAAGAATCAACTTCTGTCCCAGCAGACAGTGAGTCTTTCACCTTGTCATCTTTATCTAGCTGCCTGAGCTTTTTAAATGGCCACAAATATAGGCCTACATTATGTTATTTTATATCTAAACGTTATATCTAAATAATTTGGCCTGACATTCAAATGTATAGTCTGGCCACATGCGTTAGACAGAGCGCAATATGAGATGTGGAATCAGTGGTTGTCTTCCCAACTGCCTCTGCATGCAATAGAATAGCGCTACAACCAATCAGAGCAATGCTAGCAAAACAACTAATATGCCCTTCTTCGAAATTAATGATTTAAGAGTCTTTTTCTGCTCAGGTTTTTTAAAAATGTCTAAAATTAAGTCAATGCCAATGCTGATTCAATTGGACGCTGTTGATTTTTCATTTGGCTAAGTCTGGCCAAGCCTTACTCTTAACAAATACAGAGTGTTATGAATGGTCCTACTACGTTATAGCCTTTAGTTTTGCCTTGTATTTAGACGTGTTTCTTGTGTCTGTTATAGGTGTATGACTTCCCACCCTCTGTCAGTAAGGATGTCACTGACGGTCCCATTAGGGAGGAGACATATGATGTTCCCCCACACTTTGCCAAACTGAAGGCCCTGGATGGCCAGGGTCACGCATACCTGCCCACGTGCCCCGAGCCCCCCATCCCAGAGGACGTGTACGATGTCCCCCCGCCCTCCATGGCAAACAAGCGCCCCCCTCAGGACGCCCAGGAGATCTACGACATCCCAGCCAGCCTGCGCTTAGGCGGGCTGCCCACCGAGCCCTTGCCACCTGTCCCGCAGGCTCAGCAGGACGTCTACGACTTCCCCCGGGAGCGGGCGTCCGACGACCACGGCGACTACGTGTACGACGTGCCACCACAGGTTGTGCGCGACGCCGCCGGCAGTTCAGGCGAGGAGCAGCTGGCACTCAACTTCAAGCGGCTGTCGGCCTCTAGCACGGGCAGCACGCGCAGCAACCTCTCCACGTCCTCGCTGGACACCGTGCCTGTCCGGGACGCGCCGGCATCGGGCTTAGGGAGCCGCATGCTGGCCCTGGACCTGGACCAGGCCATGGAGCGTCTGCAGCGTCTGCAGCAGGGTGTGGAGAGCGCCGTGTCGGTGCTCATCTCCTACATCAGCGGCAACTGGCGGAGCCCTGCGCAGATGGAGGCCAACCTGCCGGGCCTGCGGCAGGCCACCGACCGCATGAGATCCGCCGTCCGAGACTTCTTGGAGTTCGCCCGCGGAGCTGTAGCAAACGCGGCCCAGGCCACCGACCGCTCGCTGCAGGCCAAGCTGGGCAGGCAGGTGCAGAAGATGGAGGAGGCTTTCCAGACTCTGGTCAAGCACAGCCAGGCCCTGGACACCATCGGCTGGTCGCCCACCAAGCTGGCGGCTGGGGCGGCCGTCCCTGCCTCCGGCGGAGGTCAGGGCGACGACCTGGACCGCCTGGTCATGTGCGCCCGCGGCGTGCCCGACGATACCAAGCAGCTGGCGTCGTTCCTGCACGGCAACGCCTCGCTGCTCTTCAAACGGACAAACAAGCTGCAGCAGCAGCAGCAGCTGCCCCTGCCACCGCTGCCACACTGCGCCGACAACAACAACGTCTCAGCCTACCAGACGGGCACGCCTGAGCGAGCCAATATCCAGTCTCGCCCACTGCCCTCCCCACCCAAGTTCACTGCCGAGGAGGAGTCACCCGACCGGCCTTACGAAACCACTGAGGAGGGCTGGATGGAAGACTATGACTATGTGCATTTACAGGTAAGACAGGCATCTCAGTGTGGGTCAACAGTTTACTCTTCTTGCCTCTTGAACAACATGTATTCTAAGATGATTTGGCATACAGGATCAATAAATCAATATACCTTACATTTCTGACAGATACTTTTTGCCCAACGGCTTTGCATATTGGGTCTTTCCGTATGTCTAAAGCAATACAATCGCTTCAGTTATTTATGGATTATTATTAACCTTACTACCGTTACCTTCAACTCCAAAACAGGCAGCTAGAGGATTGAGAGAGACAATTTGCTGTAAATTTGTGAAAATACATCAAAATGAGCAGAATTACAGACTGTACCTTTAAATTCCTTAAAAACCTTAAAACTGGTTGTGAATGCACCTCAAGTATTTGGCTCCACTTGTCCACTTGTCCCTATTTCATTCTTCTCCACAAGGTCACTCTGATAACTCTCCTGTGAAGATGGTAAAGATGGTATCAGTATATCTACAGCCATCTCTCTGCCATCACACAGATGTCTCTGTAGCTCTCAGGTCCTTAATCACACAGCGGTCAAAGTGTTGTCATTAATCACATGTGCAGGCCCAGTATTTCTGTGTGCGTATCCACATGAAGCACACTATCGTTTGTCCCCCTCAAGGTGGTGGTGCCATCTAAAAGCTGATCTGTAGTGGCTCTTGACATAAGATAACATCTCAATAGGCCATAAATCTCTTACATTCCCCTTTAAAATCTGAATAATCAATTTAGAAAAAAAAACTGCAGAGGCAGTGCCACCTGAGACTGCTTAGTGTGTTTTTCTACTGCCACCTGCTGGGCACATGTCGAGCTGTTTGCACTTTTTTTGAGTTGCAGTCCTGCTGCCTTACTACTAGTGGTCACGTTTGTCTTATGTTGTGAGACCAAATATTGTTCAGTGGTGACTAATGCCTCTCTCACTGACCTTCTAGGGTAAAGAGGAGTTTGAGAAGAATCAACGGCAGTTATTAGAGAAAGGGAACATTACGAGACACAACAAAACTCTGGAACAGCAACAGGTGAGACATTTAATGCATAGTAATGAGTTACTGTATGTTGCTACCATTGATTAATGGTTGCAATTTTGTATAATTAATTATTATTATTATTATTATTTTTATTGTTGTACTGTATTTAGGTGTTTAGCTATTCTTATTTTGTGCATAATATTGGTGAAATCTCTTATGTTTCAAATGTTATCCCAAAATGCACATATCATTGTCTTTGTCCTATACCTCTAAATAGAGTAAGCTAGAATGAGATATCAGTATGATAAGATATTTAATACAGTGTTTGATAAAGCATTTAAAGAGTTAAAATGCCCCCACTCATTTATAATCTTGTCCCTGCTGTAGCTGAAGCAGTTTGAGCGGCTGGAGCAGGAGGTGAGTCGGCCAATCAACCATGACCTCACAGGCTGGAGCCCAGCCGCCCCCCACCTGCCTCCTCAGCGTAGCAAGCTCTGCCCAGGAGACCGGCAGCTGCTGCTCTTCTACGCCGAGCAGTGTGAGTCCAACATCACCACGCTCACCAACGCCGTGGACGCCTTCTTCAACTCAGTGGGTAGCAACCAGCCGCCCAAGATCTTTGTGGCGCACAGCAAGTTCGTCATCCTCAGCGCGCACAAGCTGGTGTTCATCGGCGACACGCTCTCGCGGCAGGCCAAGTCGCCAGAGGTGCGTTCACGCGTGGCGCAGCACAGCAACGCGCTTTGCGACAAGCTCAAGGACATCGTGCTAAGCACCAAGACGGCGGCGCTGCAGTACCCGTCGCCAGGCGCCGCCCGAGAGATGACAGAGCGGGTGCGCGAGCTCACCGGCTACACCCAGCAATTCCGCATGGCGCTCAGCCAGCTAGTGTCCATGTGAGCGTTCGCTTGGGAACGGGTGCAGGTTCTCAAGGCTGGTGGAGAACTCCTGAACTTAATGGGGGGAAGGGAATGTACAGAGTAACACTAGAGGAGCTCACAGGCCTCAGACCTCTTTCCTTGAGCCCTTTAAGAGGCCACCATGCACACACTCGTCTGCGTTTTTCATTTTTTAAATCCTGTAAGAAAGGACAGCTGACAGTCTGACTGGTCAAGCACCGGTGATTGTAAATGAATTGCTGTAAATATTTAAGTATATGCATGGGATTTGGGAAGGGGGGCAGGAGAGAGAGACTGAACTCTTACTTGAGTTGTTGTTCGGCATCTTCGGAGTGCAAGAGGACAAAAAGAAAACTGAAAGTAGTTTCTAAACATGGTCCATTATGACTATTGCTATACTGTAATTATTGCTCTGATTATTATAATTGCTATCATTATTATTATTACAACATGTTGATTAAGGATGTTGAAAATTTCAAATGTGTATGTAGAAGTAATGCTGTTTTTCATCAGAGATCAATCATGGATGTGTTTTTTTTAATGAATAATGTTTGGATCATTAGACAGATGAAACAGTGAGCGCTTCCTCCCTTTTGTCAACAGTGAACACAGGGTGGGTTTGGTGCACACATGCTGGGAGTCACCCCAGGAGTGACGTCACTGACAGGCTCTTAACTCAGCCTTCAGATTGGCCACTGTCAAGGGACTTCTCACATGTTAAGTGCTCTGCAAACAAGTTAAATGCCCCTCTTTGACATGACACTTTTAAGCTGTGTCAGTCCCATGCATTCCCATGTGTAAAACAGCATGGACAGTAGTGAGGCATAACTGTGGGAAAAAATGCTGATTTTAAAGATTGAGATTTTTTATAAAGAATTACTAAAGGCACTCAAAAAGAAAAAGGTATGCATTTGCGTGAACTTCATTTTTTTTTTTTTTTTTTTAAGAAAGCACAAAGGCTTATACGTTCACTGTGGGCACATCAGCTCCTGGTTCTCTCCTTAATGGCTTGACTATAGCCGGGGTCCACAGCTTTAGACCAGTGTATGAACACACATACACTGACTGCAGTATCTCCCCGTACTCCACAGGAAGGGTCGGTTTTTGGAGGAGGTTTTATAGGAAGAAGGAGAGAGAAGCTCTCACCACCCTATTCATCCCCTCCTTCCAGCAGCAGCACTTCAGTCGTAGCAGACCCACACCCTGCAGGTCAGGGGATGGTACTGGGATCACAGTGAGTGATATGGGATAGATGGGATTGCGTGAGGTATGGAAAGAATACCCTTTTCGCCCAGTGGTGCTAGCATCCTAGGTGTCTGCTGGTAATGGTCCCGATGGAGGTTTTAGTATAGGTTTGTGTCCCAACACAGTATGTCTTTCATGTGTGTGTGTGTGTGTGTGTGTGTGCACATGCAAACCAGGGCCCCTTTCAAATGCAGCGCCCAACCCCCACTCCTAGACTTCATGTAAATCATTCAT
Source organism: Limnothrissa miodon (assembly GCA_017657215.1). NCBI lineage: Eukaryota > Metazoa > Chordata > Actinopteri > Clupeiformes > Clupeidae > Limnothrissa > Limnothrissa miodon. The sequence continues at coordinate 742,396 of JAGFZM010000046.1, forward strand.
GTCAACCTGTATGTGACAAAACAGCATCCAGAGATTTCTTCAGTCAGTCACCCAGCTGTAAACACAACCTTTTTCCTACTCTGTGACACTACAGACAGCAGCCATGCCGTCGCATGTTGACTCAGCGGTTCCACAGATGCTCTGCAGTGTCTGGACTGGCATGGAGACGATCCCTGATACACCTCTCCTGTGTCCACCTTGTTGGTTGTATTCTAAATATCAGAATATGTGAGAGAGAGTAGTTCAGTGAAACTTAATTATGCTATTAAGTACTGCAACATGTTGTTGTGCATTTAGTCAAAATCCCTATCCTGTTTAAAAAAAAAAAAAAGAAAAAGAAAAAGAGTACATTGAATCAAAAAAGGTATTTGTTGTAATGTTCTGTTCTCAAATATGTGTTGAAAGGATTTGAAAGATATTGAGGTATCTGTTTAAGAACATACTGTACATTGACAGTAACTGGAAAATATATGTTTAATATATTTTCATTAAAAAATAAACTCCAAACCAAATTTTGCTCTACGCAGCCTTGATTTTCATGTTGTCTTTAAAATGACTCAAAGGCCTAAGCCAGTGTGTTCAATGTTGTGCGCTTACTTTAATGTATTATCCAAATATGTGACTGATACCATATTTACCATATACCATATTTGATATTGAACCTTAACCTGTTAAGGCACGCCCCTATTTTTCCTATTTAAAAAAAAAAACGGCATACCCAAATTAAAAGCTTGACAGTACAGTCCTACATAGTTTTAGACTCAGGGATGTGCCTCATACCATTGGAAAGGTGACACCCTCAAGTTTTGTCTAGAAGAATATGTATGTTTCTGTGACATATGGACACAGAGTTACAGAGGTTGGAACTAAGTTTTTTTTCCACTCATTTCAAATGTCTATGAACTAACTAAGATATGAAGGTACCATCCATATGATACCCCCAAATCAAAAAATCTAAGCCCTAACTCAATCTCTCAGCTTGTTACACAACAAATTTGAAGTCAAAAGACCAAAAATATGATTTTTGAATATAATTTTTTGTAAAATATGTCTATGTGTTTTGCTTGGGACCCCTATGTAAACTCCCACTCTGAACTTCAGCAGATTTGACTTTTCTAAATCTTTCCTAATACTTGATCTACAATGAATTAAAGTAAACTGCATAAGATTTGTGAATGCTCTTAGTTAAAATGACATCCAAAAACTGGTAAAAAGAGATCAATAAGAAGTTCAACTACAAAAAAAAATATATATTTTTTTTATTTCAAATTTAAAACACATTTAAACATGACATAGTACAATTTATCGTGTTAACTCAAAAACAACTCTTTAAACAAAACTGCACATCAATTATTTCATATAGTGGACACAATATTTTGTCCACTATAATGGACACCCTGAATGAAGCATTAGGGTCCATGTTGTGCTGTCTAGGCCTGTTCTTCCCATTGCATCCTGCCAGCACTGGTATCAGAGTAGGGCAAATCTCTCAAATCATAATCGGGATTGTGATGACACTTATTTCTATGATTGGTTCTTTCTTAGAGCCTTTGGTGCAGACATCCTGTGTAGGCTGCTGTGCAGTGGCTTGCACACATTGTTTTTTGATGCCACGTGGCAGCCTTAATAAGAAAGACCTTGATGCAAAAGCATAGAGGAATGGGTCTAGGCAACAGTTAATGTAAGAGAGAGCTTTGGCAAAGTCTCCCAGAACCCCACGTATATTTTTTACCTGTTTGTTTTTGGTCAATATGGTGACAATATCCATGATGTTAATGATATGTGTTGGGGTCCAAAATACAAAAAAGACCACCACTATGCTAACTACAAATCTGGTCATTCTATGTTTTCTTGAGGCACTGGCCTTAGGCAGCTTCTTGTGCATACGTATGTAGGAAGTCAATAGGACACAGAATGGAATGGCAAAGCCAAACAGAACCTCGTACAGAAGAATAGACACTTTCTGCCAGTCTTCTTCTACACACTTTACACATTTCAGACCTCTACTTTTGAAATACACTCCCTGTGTTGGAATGATGGGCAAGGCAACAAGGCCTGCTAGGATCCACAGGGACACCAGCCATATATGCTGCCACCGTCTCTGCAGCCTCTCCATCAGCTGCCGGTTGGGACTTTTTGCCTTCATGATGTTGTGATGGTGCACACTCATGGAGGTGACGATCAGCACACTGGCATATAAACTCCAGTAAACCAAGTAGGTGTACATCTTACAAAACAGGTTATCCAGAGTCCAGCCATTGAGCAGCATGTATATCCAAAGGGGAATGGTCAAAAGAGACAGTGTGTCACACACAGAAAGGCTCAGCATGAGTTTTAAGGTGAAGCTCATGTTCTGTCCCATGATGTGGCGGATGATGGCAGTGATCACTGCAATGTTACTGGGCAAACCCACCACAGCACATAAGCCCAGGACTACAACCGGGGTCACCACCTTTGCACTCAAACTACTTGAGTTGAACACCATAGTGTTGAGTTCCATAGCACATGAGGTGTTGTGGTTGATGTTAGGCCAATATGTACTCATCTCTATGACACTGAAGGGTCTCCGGGTGAATGAGCTGAGCTGTTCTCTACAGCTCATGGGGAGAGAAAGGGAGTCATAATGTGTCAATAATCATCTGGTTTCTTAATATTGTCGTTGTTGTTTTTGTTTATACATTTAGCCTCATCCAAAGCAACTTACTTAACTTATTTAACATTATTTAACAGTATTTTGATTCCACTCAAGACTCTGGATAAAGTAGTTTAGTGAGTTGAATTCTTAAGGTGACATGGTCACATTTCCTGTATTTTTGTATTGATTTATTTTTAAAATAAACATATTGAAATACAATATTACGGTGGCCGACAGGTGCAAACAACGTGCAACTTATGAAAACACATGCAAATCAACAAAACACGTGCAAATAGACAAAACACAAATGCAAATGTTCACGTGTTGTCAAATTAAGATGAAGATGTTTTCCTAAGTTGTTTGTGTTTTGTCTATTTGCAGGTGTTTTGTTGATTTGCATGTGTTTTCATAAGTTGCACGTTGTTTGCACCTATCGGCCACCGTACAATACAACCTATTACTACAATTTGGCATATTATTTAATTTGTTTTAAAGACAACATTACACAACAAATAGTCTTATATTCATAGTTTCTATTTCTAATTTATTCTATTCCTAATTTAAGCAGCCTGGCAGCAAGAAATACCCATATTCATAGAAATAAAGTAAAAATAATACAAAAGATTTTAGTAACATCAATTGGATATTTGATCAAAATCAAAATTTATCAAATTGTTTTAAACCATAATTGCTGTTAGTACAGTTGGACTATACAGTTAGACTATTCCACAATACAATTACATACCTTTATATTCTGTTTGTGTTCAGTACCCAGCTGTGAATGTCTTTCTTCAAATGTTTAACACACTCTTTCCTCTCTATCTTCTGCACATCTCTCTCTCTCTCTCTCTCTCTCTCTCTCTCTACCTCTCTCTCTGTCTCTCTCTTTCTTTTTCTTTCTCCTCTTCCTATTTCTGGCTCTGTTGTGGTTTTGTCTTTGAAGAGCTTGTCAGTAAATGAGACCACTTAGCTGTCACCTTTGATTCTGTATTAGTGTCATTAGAGGAAATTAAAGAGGTATTACAGATAGAATGCAATCTTTGGTTCAGCACATAAAATCACATTACATTAGAATCACATTAAAACAGATAGTATCCCAATAATACAAATTCAATCAACACATGGTCACCAGAAGGTCAAATAGAAAATTTAACTCTTTCATGCCATGAGATCATAAATGTACAAATCAGATACAGGGCAAAGACAATTACTCTAACACACTTACACATATCTTAACAGAATCATAAAAAAAGAATCCCACAGAAATCCCACATCATTAATGTTTGTTTGCCTTTTTGTGATTATGCACTTTTGTACTGCTGTCTACTGTGGTGACCAACTATGGCTTACAGCTTGCACAGAATGGAAACCACAATGAGCTATGCTGAAGTGTTATGCTCATTGTACTGTCTGAAGCCAACACATAAACTTGGGCATAAGGTAATGATAACTCCAGTCGAAGTAGCCCATTATGTCATTCTCCAAAATTAAATAAATGAAAACACCCATTATATTACCTAATAAAACATGAGCTAAACACCACTTTGGCAACCTTGTGCAAAGACTAGATTAACAATGAACTGTCGTGAGGTTCCAGACATTCTGACAAATCCTCAATAGACCATTAAAATCACTATTAGCACCAGTTCTTCTCATGATGTGGAAATTATACTGAAGCCCATGAGAACAAATCTTTCAGGTGGTCCACATTGACAGAAATGAAAGCGCCAACATAAGTTCTACCAGAAGACTCATAGACGTTGCGTAATACACTCAACAAAAATATAAACGCAACACCTTTGTTTCTGCTCCGATTTTTCATGAGATGAACTTAAAGATCTAAAATTCATTCCAGATACACAATATTACCATTTCTCTCAAACATTGTTCACAAATCAGTCTAAATGTGTGATTGTGAGCACTTCTGCTTTGCTGAGATAATCCATCCCACCTCACACGTGTGCCACATCAAGATGATCTGACATCATGAGTAGTGCACAGGTGTCCATCTCATGAAAAATCGGAGCAGAAACAATGGTGTTGCGTTTATATTTTTGTTGAGTGTAGATTGCTTACCCAATGAAATGTTCTCCCATCAAGGGCCTTTCTAACATTCCTGCTCTTGCTGCTCTAGGCGCCGGTCTCAGAAATTCCACCTCCCTCCCCACCACCGCTAGTTGGGTCCTCATCCTCTCGTCTGGGGGTAGGCTCCGCCTCTGCCATCCATAGCCAGGCAGGATCCGCCGGGCCGAGTTGTTCAATATCCCGGACCATGGACGGGGCCTACGCCAAAGACTTTCATTCTTGTTTACCTTTGTAATATTGTGATTTATTAAACCTTTAAACTCATTCCTTTCTATGAATCTTTCTGGGAGAACTAAATTATGAAGTTACAAAGCCTTGCACACAAATATGGGCTCTCATCCAACCTGGCTTAGAAGAATTTAGAATCCCTATTATGGCCAAGTGTATTTGCACACAAAAGGAATTAAGTCTCTGCATTTTTCCTTGTCGGGAATTAGTGAACACAGACAGCACACAGTGAAACGCACAGTAAGGTGAAGCACATACTAACCCAGGGCAGCGTTGGTGATTCTCTGTAAATCATATGCAGAATAATGCAGGAACAGTTTATCTAAGCAATATGTACAGAACTTCATCAGTTGACAATTATCGTAAAATGAAGCATTTAAAGTATATCACGACCTGATTAAAATATGAACATATCTGATACAGATGGACAATGGAACAATATTTGTTTCGCTTTTTTGTAATAATGACCTGTACAACTTTATCTGAAATTCCCTTTTAAAACATAAAGGGAGTGTAGAACCTGATAATGTAATAAATTCCCAATAATGTAATAATCCTGATAATGTAATAAAAAATTCCTCATAAGTCCCCAAAATATGTAATAAAACCTGATAATGTAATAATTTCCCAATAATGT
>JAGFZM010000046.1:747990-800351 GCA_017657215.1 Limnothrissa miodon
TATGTTTCTCACCACAGAAAGCTTACATTACGGATATCTTTACATATCTGTGAGAGGAGACGGTCTGGAATCTGGCAACATAAGAACCATGGTAGTGGGATGTTCTGTGACTTGAGCAGTGTAAGAAACCTGTGGTGTGTGCCTGACGGAAATAAGTGACTTTTTTTTCTGAATAAAATGGTATGGATTTACTCTGTGACAAAAAAAATCTGTTTTATTTCAAACAAACACGTAATATGTAACTTGGACCATAATCATTACTGATAATGGCATCATCCTCAGTTATCGCAGCCACTTTGAACTTGGCCACTTGGAGTAAACTTTTTCTCTTTTTGACATGATTCTTGTTTGTTTCATCTTCTCTCTCTTTACTCAAAAATGATAAGTCTCCTTCTCTGCGTCGAGTGAACTGACCCAAACTGAACTTTTGACCTGACCTGACCTGACCACACGTGAGAATGCGCATTTCAAACGTACAAGTGCACTGGATGTATGCATTCTTTTTCTGACGAATGCATTGCAACAGAAGTGCAGAAGTGGTGTTGGAAGCAGCATGATAAATTATCAATACTATAAATAGCACCATGCAGAAATATACAGTATTTGCAAAACCTGGATTACATTTTTTGTAACTAGGAAGTTTCAGGCTTATATCCTATGCGATTTTGCCCGCACAGTGCAGGCTTTGGGTTGATAGTATTAGGGAATCATTTTCTAAGACATTTCAAGGAGCTTTCTCCAGGCATTCAGGATCTAGTCATACGCTTCAGTCCCAAACATTTTGATTTCTATTTCCTTATGCAGTAATTTAGTGTCACTGATATGCAAAATTACAAAGGCAACACCAGCTAATGCGTTGACGTATAATTACCAAGAGCTGTTTGACATTGTTTTGTTACACAGTTTTAAACTGTACTATTTTAAAGAATGCCTCTAGGATTGTGGAAAACTATCTAAACACTGCCAAATACCGAGCAATACCAGCGAGCTGTTTTTCAAAAAGAAAAAGAAAACACACAAAATTAATATTCCAAGACAAGAAAGATTTTTTCTCAACATTGGCCATTTCTATCCATTTCCATGTAATTTTAAATGACTGGAAAATAACCTTCAAAAATTTCAGATTTTCCAGGACGTGTGGGAATCCTGACAGTAGTAGCCTCTTAAGATGGAAAAAAAACTGCTCCTCCATGATTGACTGCTTACATGGTTAACTGTATCTGGGTAAATTTACCCATCTAACTAACTTCCTATTAGCAGCACACACGAATTGAGATATTCCAAAAACAATAAAAGAATTGGGCAAAATTCTGTTTGTTTCATAGCTTAACCATTTTTTTAACTCCTCGTTAAGTGCTTTGAGACATGCCTTTTGTAAAAATGCGCTATATAAATAACTGAATTGAAAAAACGGAATTAACTCAAGAAGCAAAGGGACAGGACAGGGATTCTTCTAATGAGATTAAGGATAGACTGTTTACAATGCTGTTGAGGCTCAAGTAGATCATCTAATTTCATTTAACTTCAAATCAGAATGGAAGAACTTTAATACAGGATTTGTTTTGATAAAAGTCAGAGCCCCGCAAAAAGCAAAATCTGACATCAAGTCAGCATATTTACAGTGCCCTTCAGGCCTAACCTTAAGTGTTTGATATGTTAAGGCGAGGTTTGATAAGCTCATGACGACATGCAGAAATGGACCAAACTTCATAAGGCAGCAACTAAAAGTAGTTTTATCCTACAAAGCATCTGTGTTCTAAGAGGTGAAAAGTTCCCCTCCCCCCATGTTAGTGAGGTACAGAGATCAAAGAAACACTCGGATCTATTGCATGTATGACCTCTTATCATAAACCCGTTCACCTGCTTTAGAGGGAACATTAAATACTATGCTAAAGGGGAAAAAACTAAACACAAAAACAAACATAGCCTGCAGGAGGGGTGCTTAGAGTGACACTGATCGACACCTGGACCATATAGTTCTGGACTGTCAAGATAAGTGCCAAGACCAGAAGCAAGGCAGTCAAAGGCCCAAAGGCATTCCAACTGAGAGGCTATGCAGCAGCAGTTTCGGCTTCAATACACGCTTTTTGTCTTCGTTCACCCCAGATTCCACCAAAGCAATACAAAACACAAGTAGTAATTCAATACACTGTAAAAAAAAAAAAAAACCAAACTTTATTTACAAGATGGCTCTGGGAATCTACCATGGCGTGCAGCACAGTTTCTCTCTAATTGTTTGGCACAACACACCAGGGCAAAGACACTCAGTCAGCAGACAATTTAGCAGACCACAAACCTCATTACGTACAAAAAAAAATTGGAGAAACAAAGCCTATTTCACAAATGATGTTTGGTGTATATAAATCTCAGATCTCATTATACAGGATGAGAGTCAGTTGGCTGACTTCTTCACATACACAGTGTATATTTATATATACACACACTATATACTCTGTATGTAAAGCCATGCTGTAATACAGGATCAGAATGACTACTCCTTCAGACTATAAAACAGGAATGCATGGAAGCCCAACCAGAAGGGCTCAAGATAGCCATGAAAAAACGGTCACTACTTTTTTTTTTTAATCAATGTTAAAACAGCCACTTTCATTGACTGTTTAACAATTCATATAAAAGGAGTCTATAAAAGTCCAACAATCCTTAAAAGGGGTGTGTGTGTGTGTGTGTGTATTCTTAGAAAGCATATCGTGTGCGTATGTCCTCAAGCTTCTTGGAGACCTCTGGAGGAGTCCGATCCAGCTCCTCAGCCACACTCTTCTGCTTATGTGGATCCATGGAATTGAACTGCTCACACAGGTCCCCATCAATTACATTCTATGGACACAAGAGGTTCGGCCAACGGCCATTAGTAAATTCACTCACATACTGGAAATAGTGACACACAAACTTGGTAGTTACATCAAAGAGCATGGAGGCATACATTTTACAATGAGAAAAAGTGAAGTGGTCCTGTGTTCAATACTTGTGTAAACACTACATGGTGATAATGATGGTGATAAAACTGAATAACTTTGAGCAGTTAAGACAAAGCTAAAAGATAGAGGGGCATATTTAACCAAATGACTTAAAGTGGAAGCGAGATATGAGAAGGAGCAATATTGCGTGTTTGAGGCAGGCCTGTATCAGAAAATAACTTCATAATGGCTACACCCAGTCCACAGGACCTATGCCTTCATGTTAACATAAATTCGGTCCGAGGTACAGCCACGTCAGAGGACACCACAACCACCATTCGGGATAAGTTACTCAAAAATGCTTGCCTTCACTCCGCAATGCCATGGCAACCACTTGAGCGGGAGGGACACAGAAGGAGCACACAGGACCCTCTTTCTAATTTACTGTCTAGTAAACAAAATCGAAAGGAAAAAACGTTTTCACTGTCTGGCAGCTGCGGGTGAGAGTTTGTGAGGAAGCACAAACCCCTGACATGCTTCCTCTGAAGCTCTTCGGGCTCACTTGCATGATTGTAGGTTTTTGCAAGGAAGCAACTTTGAAAGCTTTTGTGACACCATGGTGTACACACAGTTCAAACAAGTGGCAGTGGTTACGTGATGAGAAAAAGGTCTTGAAATGACAGCGCTAGTGTTTTTCCATTTCCACAGCTGAGCAGTAGCTGCCTTTCACTTTGCAAGTAACGATAACAGGACCATTTCAAATGTTTCTTTTAAAAAGGGACAGTCCAGAGTCAATCAACCCATAGACCTGTTGTTTAATAGTGCTAATGCTAGTTAGCAATGGGTCCCGTTTTGCTAAAGAGGCTCTCGTTATAATTCCTGACGATAGCACTTGCCATTATCGAACCCATTCTTTAGCATGGGGTGATTCCAGTGTGTTAACCAAATATGATGGTGCTTTAACGCAACCTCACTTCAGGCCACACCAATAAAATTAGTTGGTTCTCAGATTCGCCGCTTGAAAAAATGCAAAATGAAATAAAAATAAAATTGAATTCGAACTCACACGAACATAAAAAACACCGTGGCTGATTGCTATAATACTGAAAAAAGCATGCTGCGTTCACGTGACGTCGAAAACCAATCAAATTGCGCCTTTCACTTCAGAGCGCAAGAGACAAGAGACATGAAATGAAGAAAGATGCCGGTGGATCCTGCTAGGCCAGTGTTTGCAATTATTAGAATATTTGATCAGAAGATAAAAACATTTGACAAATGCATTGAAATTAAAGAGGATGAGAACTTTGCGCAGTTGTACTAACGGTGCCGAGAGCAGTCTGCTTGTGCAACTCTGTGGAGGTGAGTTTGATGTTTCATTGATTGAGAGGCGAAAAAAACCCCTTCAAAGTGTTTCGCCATCAAAATCAATCAATAAATAAATGAATAGCATGTGCCTACACACTCACATCCTCGCGCGTGCACACACACACACGCTTCTCTTTCTCATGCAAAAAAATAGTCTTTTTTTCTAGATTCAGGTGACTGCACGTTGATGAATATTCATCTCTGTTGCGCTGATCACGATGAAGTTTTAGTCACTATCTAATTGCTGGTGAATCAATGCGATTTTGACGTTCTTATGATGAACTGTGACAAAATGAGTTTGTACGTAGGCTACAGCAGCCTAGACGTAGTCTACATTATATGTCATACCTCAATTCCACAGCCAGCTTGCATGGTGCTTAGATTCACAAACTCTTAAAGGCGCTCTAAGCGATGCTGTTTCACGTCACTTCTTGTTGACGTTCGAAGTATTGTCAAACAAAACGGAGAATAGCTCCAGAGAGGGTTCAAGCTTTATAAGTTATAGCTCACTCCTCCCCCTCCCTCCCATGCCTCCCGAAAGACTCATGAACCTTGTCGTTTATTGGCTGGAACACTGTTATGTTTCGTTTTCGTTTGTTATGCTAGGTTTGCCCACTGTGTTTTGTTGTCGTTTGTGGAGCCAGGGCTTTCTACAGAGACTGCGTTTTTTTACAGTGTGTTCAGGGGACAGGCAGCTAGCAGATTATGAGGAGATGTTTGCTGTATGTAACACATGTTTTAGTCCTAAAAACGTGTCACATCGCTTAGAGCACCTTTAAATAAATGACAAACTGTCAAACCTTTACATAACATAGAATGACAGAATTATGAATTTGTACACTGCCTAAAACCTGCATGACAAAAAGTGTGCTGTGAGGTGTGAAAGTTAAGTTTATAAATTAGGCCACATTTAGTTTTTCCTTAACACATGAGTAAATGTCTTTAATGAACATTAACTGTGAATGTGCTAATTTACCTTCAGAACATTTTTTTTTTTTTATTTCGCTCGCTCCATATTTTTCCTGAAAAAATCAGAGAACCAACTAATTTTATTGGTGTGGCCTCAATTATTTAAATCGCAATTGTCGCTATTAACACATGTGTAGTGTTGGTGAATAGCAACGCATATTTCCACAGGTGATTAGCATGCAAAATGAAGCTACGGAGTGTGCTATGGAATGCAGTGGGAGTTTAGCAGTGCATCCCGTGGTTAATGCCAATGGGCGTGGATGAGCACATTTGTTTTGCCTTTACATCTCTAGCCTAGTGACTGAGCCTGCTTCAGTAGACTGGAATGGTAGGAGTCAAAGAGTTCCTGATTGCTCCTTGTGTAGTTTATAGCCATATGCCTTTCATCAAAACCAGAAATCCAAATATTTGCGCATTATCAATTCTGTAAGGCTATACAGAAGTTAAGATTTAGGTTGACATGGGACATGCATGCAAGAACAGAAATGTGTTCGTTTCAAGACGATTTTTCGGCAGTTTTGCAACTGATTGCATTTAACTGCATTTTTTTTTTAGATTAGGCCACACCAATAAAATTAGTTGGTTCTCGGATTCGCCGCTTGAAAAAAGTGCAAAACAAAATAAAAATGAAATTGAATTCGAACTCACACGAACATAAAAAACACAGTGGCTGATAGCTATAATACTGAAAACAGCATGCTGCGTTCACGTGACGTTGAAAACCAATCAAATCGCGCCTTTCACTTCACAGCACAAGAGACAAGAGACATGATATGAGGAAAGATGCCAGTGGAAGGGCATCCTGCTAGGCCAGTGTTTGCAATTATTAGAATATTTGACAAGTGCAGTGAAATTAAAGAGGATGAGAACTTTGCGCAGTTGTACTCACGGTGCCGAGAGCAAAAATCGTCTATTTTCTAGATTCACGTGACTGCACGTTGATGAATATTCATCTCAGTTGCGCTGATCACGGAGTTTTAGTCACTATCTAATTGCTATCTGGTGAATCAATGCGATTTTGACGTTCTAATGCCCTGTGATGAACTGTGAGTGACAAAATGAGTTTGAACGTAGGCTACAGCAGCCTAGACGTAGTCTACATTATATGTCATACCTCAATTCCACAGCCAGCTTGCTTGATGCTTAGATTCACAAACTCTTAAATGACAAACCGTCAAACCTTTACATAACATAGAAGGGCAGATTTATGAATTTTCGTACATTGCCTAAAACCTGCATGACAAAAAGTGTGCTGTGAAAGTTACGTTTATAAATTAGGACACATTTAGTTTTAACCCAACATGAGGAAATCTATTTAATGAACATTAACTGTGAATGTGCCAATTTACCTTTTTATTTTGCTCGCTCGCTCCATAATTTTATTGGTGTGGCCTTAGTTGTGATAAAAAAAAAAGAATCTTTTGACAGCCCATTGCTAATTTTCAAATATACATCATGATAAATATTTTTGGCCATATTAACTGCCCTAGAAGCAACTATTAAAACCTCACACAAAACAATTTAGATCAACATGTGTGGGGGGAAGCAGGGAGTTTTTACTTTTTAAACCCATGCATATACATACACCTTCAGTATGCCTGAAAGGTATGCACATATTTCTACTATATTTAGACCTGCCATTTGATCTGTTTACCACAGGAGTCAGGCAGTCGTCTGGACACGTATGTGTGTGTGTGTCCCCTATGACAGCTCACCTTCACAGGGAAATAGTAGGAACGGAAACTGAGGTGGTCTCTACCACACAAGGGAGGGAACTCTGAGCGCATGTGCATCTCCAGGTGCTGGAAGAAATCATGGTCCTGGAGGAAAGGCAAACACCCATCACATCACATCAGTTTGACAACATTGTACATAATGCAGTCTCACAACAGAGACCATTCACAAACACTAAAAAAAATGCTTTAACTATCTAGTCATAGTACATCTGTCCACCTTTTAGCACTTTGCATATTTGGAGGAGCCGTTATGTTGATTATTTTTTGCCCAAAGGTGTTTTGGTTTCATTTTATCTGAGGGAACAGATTTTGAAGTTTTCTTTGTGGCCAACCACTAAATACGACAGCAATGGCAGATGTAAATTCTCTCACTCACACACACAGTTTTGAGTTCACGTGACATACTGTTGAAAAACCCTACAATTTAAATCAAACAACACATCCTTATGTAGATGGGCATGCATTACCTCATGGGAGGTGAAGGGCACCAGGATGCCAATGCCGCCTGACAAGGTGGTGTAGACCAGGGACTCTGAGCCCCCGGGGATGAGAGTGGTCTTCTGCAGAGACAACACCGTCTCTCCAATGTGGTAGTTCATGATCACCTCCGCCTGGCGCAAAGAACAAGAACAGTAAGGCACAGGGACAAGAAGGGAAATGGAATGGAAATGGCGGAAAAAGAATAGAATAGAAAGAAAGAATAACAAATTGGGGATGACGTGAGTGGGGAAGAGGCATAGGCGCATTTTTCAGGCCAGATGTTTAGGGCAAAATGCTGGTTTCACACAAACACCTCAAAGCCACGAGCATAGGCCACACACACACACACACACACACACAGAGCGTACACAAAAATTTTGCTTAGCTTACACAAACTATCTGCTGCAGCAGACAGTCAGTCATACTTGCATAAAAAAAAATCTAAAAACACACTCTGGGGAATTTCCAGAGTGTCTACCTAAACATTTCCATTGGATCTCTCTGGGCTGCCTGTGGCCCAAATGAGGCAAAGTGAGGCCAGGCCATGGCAGGCCAGCCTGCCCAGATGCCTGGGGGCTGAACCGGGTGACCCGCCCTGGGAAGAAGCCAGACGGGAGGTGGGCAGACCGGGGCGGGAGAGTGTGGCTAACCACTTCACCCACCCAGACACAGAGAGAAAGAGAGACACAGAGACACAGGCAGAGACCCCAATGCAGACAAACACTCAAAAGGAGGCAGAGGCGCGCCCTCATGGGAACCGGATGATGGACTCGGAAGAGCATGCCTTCTTAGTGGCCTTTAATGTGGTGGTGCTACCGATCACTGTGTTTCTGGGGTTCTGCCTTAAAAGAGTGCTGAGAAGTCAGCAGTCGCAGCACATACCTTCTGAGATGCTCCGTTGAGGAGACCTCTATCCCACAATGCCTTGTTTCCAGTTGGGTCTTCATCCACATCATCGCTGGTATTGGGAGGAAGCCGAACCTGCAGGGGTTAAAAGGACAGATGAGAGAAAATGCATGTACACTATATTCTCCAACAGGATAAGCAGTACGGACTGCAATGATTGGTCAGAATGGTAACTACTTAGGATTACATACCTTTCTTCCATCATTTATTTATTTATTTAAGACGAACCATTCGCTGCCATTCACTTGAACAATCAAATTAGATGTGAAGTCTACACAGCAACTTTTACTTGGGAAAAAAAAAGTGCTTTCTGTGTACGCAAGTCACTGGTATGTCAGCCCACTTAGCACACTCAGTAGAATGCTCTAAACACAGGAAGTCATTCTTAAAAGACTTTCAGGAAACCCATAACTCTATACTGTTTTTTTTTTTTTTTTTTTTGAAAAAAAAAAAAACAAAAAAACAAAAAAAAACAGAAAGCAGCTAGCTGTTTTCTGAAGTCACTCCCACCACAACAATGCACACAACAATTACACAAAGAAGCAGCCATAAACAAATATAACACAGATGACAAACAAAGATGACAGAAGACAGACTAAATGACTTGGGGTGGTGTGGCATGTAAACACACAAATGGCTTATATTACCCCCGTCTACCCATGCTCGTTAACAAGCTGCTGAGGTGTTAGAGGCGATGATTTGACTGTTGGTGGTTACCACACACACACACGCATGCAACTTACAATGCTAATGTTGCCAAACTTGTCAGCAGAAGCCATAGTGTCGTAGTCCAGCAGACAGGCAGTGGTGACCCAACGAGGGTGTGTGTCGTCAGCAAAGATGATCAGCTGGTTCTCGTTGCGCTTGTAGCGCACCCAGAACAGGCTCTCCTGGATGTCGGACACGATCACCCTCTGGCCGATGGTGTAAATGCCCGTCACCAGGTTGGGAACATGCTATTCTCACAAACACAAACACAAAATAGGAAAAATGGTCAGACAAAGGCCGTCTCAGTTACTACACTGTTATTGCTGGGCAGTAGGCTGTGCCAGCTTGCCTTGCCATATTGTGACTCAGGAGTTGCTTACTGCTAAGCCTACCATAGAAGTGGTGGGGGACTAGGATGTCTGCCTACTAGGGGAAAAGTAAAGGCAGACCCGTCTGCCACCACCAAAATCAACAACTGCTGTTGCTATGGTTGTGTTATGAAACAAGAGAGAGGGAGGGAGGGCGCACGCGTGCGTGTGTGTGTGTGTGTGTGAGAGAGAGAGCAGTCGCACTGACAGAATAGTGGATTGAAGGCCTGCAACCACCGAGTTTCAGTAAACAGAATCGGACACACACACACACACACACACACACACACACACACACACACACAGAGCAGATAAGAGGATACCTCATCCTATATTGATAAACTCTCTAAACCTACAAAAAAATACACAGGCACACAGCAACACATACCTTATTCTCACACTTGCGCAATAGTTTCTTCTTGCCGAGGTCATAAATGCGCAGCAGTTTCCCAACCCCCACCAGCACTCGTCCCTGGAAGGGCGCAATGGCTAGTGGGACATCCTCTACTGGCGTCTGCAAGAGCATCAAAGCCATGAGTCAACACTTCATCATGCAGCACTGCAGTCCATGCCAAGCAGAGAGAACAATAGGGTTGTGTGGGATTAACTTGATTTAAGGACTCTCAGTGACATACACACACACACACACACACAATTCTGCAGAGCAGTAATTCAAAGACGACACACATTTTCTTGACAAATGATGAAGGGGAGGAAAAGTTTATGTTCTGCCAAATACATGTGCAACTCTTGTGCCTTTCAAATTCTCTTTTTGGCTTAGGAGAGTTCCTTTAGAGGTGATGTGTTGGATGCCGTGCGCCACTTTTTTTCTGCTCACCTTGTGCACAAACTCCAGCTTGTCTCCGCCCCCCACCATCCGATAAGTGTAGATGTAGCCGCCGCCCACAGACCGGGGGTTCAGGATCATATCCCTGGCTACACCCACCAACACGTACCAGTCATCTCCCCCGTTAGGGAAACGACAGATGGCCACACTACAACAGACAGATAGATACATAGAGAGAGAGAAGAGAGGGATCAGTTAAACCAGAATGTAGTCAGAAATGCAAGACTGTTTTTTTAGTACCATGGCCAAAAATGCCACTTTCACTTCACTTGATACTTGAATACACTAAAGAAAAACTAATTTTGGAACTTTTAGCACAACTGAAATATATTTGACCATAATTTGTTCCAAATTTCATCATTCTTTTGGTTTGGGAAAGTCTCTCAGGACCAAGAGGCAGTATGCATGTCCAATCGTGTGACTCACGATTATGAACCAAAGCAACAATAGCTTGACAAGTCATCTGGAAGCATGGTGTGTTAACATTTTTAACATCCTTTCCGGCTTGAACTGGCAACTGAAAGGCATCTTAATCATACCCCTCCCTGTTATTAGTGTGCATATTTAATTTGCTTTTCACAGCCTGACGTGAAATCCCGAAATGGGCATGGCTTACTGGCGAGCGAATGACCATTAGGAACATTGCAAATGTTGACTGGCAAGGTCCCATGAATATCTACACAAACTATTTTTTTTGAGAACAAGAAGCAGAGGCACTTTTAGTCTCACTATGAATTTACCTTTATTAGTAAACAAGGGAGTCAACGAAAGGCATCTGTGCTGGCAGCACAAATTGCACATTCCAGATGTTTTTTTTTTCAGTATGCTGTTATTTCTTATGTAATCTCCAAAGACAACTAATAAGGACTAGTAATAGAAAAGGGCTAATCCTTAGGAACAGGCTACATAATGTGATTCTATTCTATTCTGTCCCTTTCTGTTCACCTGTTGGACCAGATCCTCTCACTCACCTAAAGGCAGCCTCGTTCTGCTCCAGCTGGACCAGGTCCAACGTGGTGCCCTGGATGGGGTTGACCAGGCGCACTAGAGATGCCCACTGACCCGCGCCGGCTTTGGGTGCCCCGAAGATGGCTTCAGGGAGATTCTCGTTGAGGAAGCCGGCAGCCATCTCTGCTGCCAGCTCCCGCTCGTCCTCACCGGCTGCTTCCACCATTTCCTACAGGAGGATTGGGATTAATGGATTGGGTCATCGAAAAAAGGGGCTAAAAGTAATGTCAAGGGTCAATATTGAGGTCTAATAACCCAGATTTGAGAGCTAAACACTCTTCCACATCGTTTCTCACCCATTCCAAAAACCCACAAAGCTAGAGCTTTTCTCCCTACATTTCCTCATTCTAAAGTGGTCATTCCACACCTTTGTTAAACTCTGCTTTACAAGCTCAAGTCACCTAGATTTTGTCCAATAAAAACAGTTTAACTCAGGCCATACTTGTGTGTTAACAGAAAATTAAAAACTCAGACGTCGGATAAACATTGACAGATGCCCCTTGACCCGTTCCCCAAGCCAACAATACACCCATTGAATCGGGAGCATGACTCAGCATGCTCTGCACCGAAAGTCAAACAAGCGGTGGTAGGATTAAACAGTGCTAGGAGATTAAAATGTCATGTCGTGATCTTCACCTGTAGTCAGTGCAGTAGGACGAGTTGCCTTGGTGTGTGTGGATACATTAGTGGCTGTAAAGGCATGCACATGAACATGCACATTAGCCAATGTGGGAGGATCTCCACTGAAAGCCATCGTTTAGTAGTAATCAATGTCCGGGAAATGGTGGTTTAACTGACGAAGGCAATGGCTGTGCCTTCCTGACAGGCCGTATATTTATCATTGACTCAGACATGGCTGCTAACCAGAGCCATTACCACAAAGTAGAGGATGTGTGAATGAGCGCAGGAGCTGAAACGCTGTGCTGCGTGTCATTCTGAAAACAGATGTGTGAATAGCTTGTGTATGCGTGTGTGCATGCGTGAGCAGCTGCGGTGGGGTGAGGATGACTGGGACCAACCTCGGCCATCTGCTGCTTGCGCTGGGCCTTGGTGGCCTCTGTGTAGGCATTGTGGTCGGTTTCGATGAGCACCAGGTTGTTGGTCTCGGGGTGGATGACGAATTTGCGCGGAGTGTACTGCAGCGGGAAGGCCACCTGGTTGAAAACAGCGCCCAGTTTTTCCAGAGCCAAAATCCTGCAGGGGTACAGAGACTGAATTATAACGTGGGACTGGAATGCGGAGGGTGATTCTGGTGACTACATATTAGAATGTGTGTGTGTGCACGGGAAATGGATAGAATCATGTAAAAAGCAGAAAGCCAATTCAATTCTGAATCTAAAATCCTTCTTCTGGATTCAACAGGGAAAAACAGTCGAAGTGACCAGCTGATGACTAAAGATTTAATTGAACATCCTCAAACTGCTGCTTAACCAGTTTTCCTGGAAGCTGATTTTTCCATTTCATTTTTACCGCTGGGGTGGAAATAAAACACCTTTGAGCATCCAGAGCAATTCAACTTGAACAACTAGAAATAAATATGCGAAGGGGAAAAACAAAAACAGAACGGAAAGCAAGCATCAAACAGGTGCTAAGGCAGTGAAACCAAAGATCATTGAATACAGACCATGATGGAGTAACATCACATGTAACTAAAGGAGTGTTAATGGTTCCAGTCTGCTCAGATGGGAGTGTTGCATTACAGCACAATATAAACTTCACAGAAATCTTTGTGTAGCTGCCAATCGGAGTCAAGCTCTCGTACTCCAACACCAGAGTACGCTCAATTTGCCCAAGATCACTGGGGCGTTGAATTACTGTAAGCAAGCCGGGAGTTTGAGGGAGGGCAAGACACAGCGCAAGGGGGTATTTGTGATGTATTTATCTCCCAAACTGCCAACACGATGAGTCACAAAGTGGGCAGAGTGAATAATTACAGAAAAAGGAATTTGTATATTCGCCTACGGTTACAAAAATTAGGATGTAAAAAGTAACTAAACTCCAGAGTCCGGAAACCAATACAGTCAAACAGGGGAGTCACAGTTTTAGTCAGTGCAGTGGCATGTAGAGTCCCATCCCATCCTCAAACAAAAACAATGACTTACACAATGCCTTATCACCACCATACCAACCACTACTAGGGCATAACCTTTAAAATCAGAAGTGCAGGTAGCAAAATATGTTAATGCCTTTAATGTCAGCAACTCTTGATGCTTCTGTGTTTACCGTGACACCCTAGTCGAGTCAGACGCCTGTATATGTGTACACCCACCTGAGTGTGTTGGTGGAGATGGCCACGATGCCCTCGGGACACTGTTCAGAGGCGAATCCCGAGGCGTATTCCAGGGTCTCGTAGGACAGTGGCGTCAGGTGGAACCGAGACTGGTAGGAGTAACTCAACCATGAGCGGCTTGACATGGCCAGCACCTGCATCGTGGTCAAAAGGTCAACTGTGAGAGCGCCTAGACAAACACGCTCATAAAATCACAAATTATGACTGAATATAGACAGAAATTGAGTATACTTAATTTAATTTCAAACAATATTAATATTGTGTTTTTGTTCTAGTAGTGTGTAGTAGTGCTAGTATATACTTCATTGCCAAACCCCATTAATCACTATTGTACCTCAAAGTTTGTACTTACAGCTTCCTGTCCCTGCATTCTGACCCGGAAGAGCTTGACCGGCCGGGAACCCAGATAACGGGTGCGTGTGTCAGACAGGTCTCCAGTCACTGGGTCAAGCACAGTCCTCAGCAACACACCATTCTGGAGAATTTAGAGCAAACACTTGTAGGTAGGTAGGTAGGTAGGTATCTATCTATCTATCTATCTATCTATCTATCTATGTATATATATATATATATATATATATGAGAGTGAGAGACAGAATTTAGAGCAAACACTTGTAGGTAGGTAGGTAGGTGTGTATATATATATATATACACTCTCTTTTATATATATATATATATATAAAAGAGAGAGAGTGAGAAGTGAGAGACAGACCTGTAAGCCAATGTTGAGGTAGAGGAATCCAATGGTGCCCTTCTCCCCCAGCTCATCTTGCTTCTCAATGCCCCCCATCTCCACAATGCACAAGGACTCGGGCTGGGCGGGCAGAGCCTGCAAACTCAGTGGCTGCAAGCAGTCCTGTAGAGTGGAGACACACCTTTTCAGTACTGGAGAAGAAAACGCTGCAGTGTCTTAAATAAATAAATGAATAAATAAAAACACTAAACAAACATACATAGCAGTAAGGTAGGAAGTGGAGAGATTGAGTAAGGATCTACATGGTACCAAAACAATAGGAGGCCTGCTGAAACTAAACAGACATTGTCCAAAAAATGATAGGGATTTGATAGATTCACCTAGGGGGTTGTCATATAATGCAACTTCTAAATTAAGTTTAATGAAAAACAAAGTGGTCCTTTTTTAATTATTCTCACAGGTAAACAAACCATACAGAAAAGCTCCCTAGTTGAGGTAATACAAAGTGTATCAGCGCAATATCATTTCACTAATATCTGTAGGGCTTAACTTCTGCCAAAGACATCGTAGTTGTTCCCCAGGAATTTCATCTTGTATGGTTTCGCAACCTCATTGCAATGACTGATGTCTTATTCCCATGTGACCAGGGACAAAAACCATAATTTCCCGTAAACAGGTTTTTGAACAAATGGATGACTGTGACCATGGCGACCACTGTACACCCACACATTGGCCCTAATCTGCAAGATGACCCATGCCAGCCCACTCCGATTATTCATGTGGAATTCCAATGGAATTCCCCATAGTGGGTGACTCCACTGGGATAGTGTAGCTTGCCCTCCCTCCTCCTGTCATCACTATCACACCCTGAAAGTAATTAAAAAAAAAAAAAATAATGAGATGAACACACACACACACACACACACACACTAACTACAGTGTGTGTGGAGATGATGAGATCGCTCTTCACCCACAATCCCATGTTGAGCAGTGCGGCTTTGTTTGAATTAGAAGCTTGAAACTGATCCCAATGCCGTCTTCTCTCGACCCCTGACCTTTCGACAAAGAGCTCAACTGTGCTGCCAGTGACATTTGCACATTCCAGTGGCATTATGGCCAAGTTTCCGTCCAAACCAGACCAAAACCAACAGAGCTGTACAGGAGAAATTCGTGTGACCCCCATGTCGATAACATCTGTTGAAACTCACAACCACAACGGGGTGTCAACATACAACACATATATAGTTTATAGACGTACCGAGGGGTCAAGGGAAATGATTCGGACAGTGTTGTCCACGAGCCCTACTGCCAAGAAGCGGGAGCGCTGTTCTCCCGGGGGAACGTTGGCCAGACTCATGCACACCACATCTGCAGACATCTCCTTCCTCTCGGTGTACTCGTTCAGCTGGCCTGACTGTGGGAGAGGGAGAGAGAGATTTAGACGAAATGTGAATGGTTGAGAGAATATTGAAAGCAACTGCATATGTGCGCATGAAATTTGTCAACCAACACGTAGCTGAAAATGAAGGGTGGGAGTTTGTGCAAAGAAAATATCCTGCTTTTCTCTATTCACTGACAGACTCAAACAAAGAAAACTAAATTTACTTGATGAAAGGCAAGCATTACAGGAACAATTTGCGCACCTTCCTAATCAGTCTGAAACAATACCCTGGCAACCGGACAGAATTTACAACCAGAAAATGAATAAATAAATAAATACATAAACAGGGGTTAAAGTAAAAAAAAAATCTTGAGCCTGAACTTTTTGACTCCCCCCCCCCCCCCCCCCCTACTGTCTACTGTCAGTTAAGGAACAATAAATGAACTTGGATCATTTATTTATAGGCTACTTAGGCCTACTATTGTAATACAGGAGTGTTTCTGTTTTGCTGGGTGTATAGTACCACATTTGTAGGTTAGAAATTTGTGAATTTGGGAAAATCCTTATTCTAGAATTATTTTTATTTTCTGTCCTTTATTAAACTTTGACTCTTTGATTTTTTTTTTTACTTATTACTCTTTGTATGTTATTAATTATACCCTTAGTGTAACTTTTAATCTTATTTGTTTCTTTTCTTACTTTATTTTATCCACTATTTTTATCTTTGTAAAGCACATTGAACTGCCTACTTTGTGTATGAAATGCGCTATATAAATAAACTTATAGTTCTAACTAAACTAGGCTATAAAAAAATCTTAGTTTTAAAAAAAAGTATGCTGCATTCTTTTAAATGTAGGCTATATGCTGAAAGAATATAGGCTAACCAGTCTGCTGCATCTTTTGAGGCAATATAGTTAACTATATTACAGTGTTAAGTAGCCTATATAAGAGATAATTTTAACCATTTTTAAGTTTAGGCCTACACCAAAATTATATAGGCCTACTAAGTCATGGAGCAAAGTAAATCCTTTAGAGAGAACACAATATGGGCTAACCTGCTAATGTTGTGAATATTTAAGTATTTCCACTTATCACAGGTAGGCCTAAGCTGCTAATGTTGTCATGTTCAGTCTCGGCGGTGAACAATTTCAGAAACGACGGCTTCTGCTGTTTTATCGGGTGCTGCTGTTAAATACCTCATAGGGACGCCTGCTTTCGCTTCATTATACACTTTCTTTCCGTAACGTTAAGTCTCACTTTCCATTGCCAAGCCAGCCTCCCGGCCTCGACACCAGAAGCAGTAACTTTTGTGGCTGTTCGCTGTTGTTAGGTTCCGTTGGATGAAGGTAATTAGGTGACGTTGATTTCTTGATGGGTGATTTAATGCTTTCGAAAGTTGTTGACACTAATTTGCCTATGGGCTAGGAGAACATACAACCATTCAGTAATGTTTGTTGAGTGATTGGATTGTTTCATAGATTTTTTTGATAGGCTACGTAGCCTATTTCTGATTGGTTATTCACAAACCCAATATCTTTCAAGGTGGTTATAGGCTACGCGTATCATGTAGACTAGGCTTCAGCACTGGTGTCAAACGTACCGTATTGCAAGGACCCGCCCTTCCCTGTTTCTGATAGATAACGTTAATTAAAGCTGCGTTCCTCTCATATGATTGGTAGGTGAAATAAATTGGCTCGAAAATATTAAACTGTATGCGCAGGCTCTAAAATATTTTTTTCACCCTCACGGCCGCACGCCGGAGATCCGGCATGGTGCCGGGATACTTTAAGCCCTGCATAAATAAATAAAATCACTGCCAGCTGTCCACAGCTGAACATTCCAACCAGAGAGAGCCAGACACACACAAGTAGGAGAAGACTTACAGGGTCCATTTCAAAGTACACCAATTCTCCTCCGGTCAGAGCAATGACCACCTGCCTCTGATTGACAGCACAGCGCACAATGGTCTTCTTTCCAGGGGTCTTCCACTCGTTGACACGCTTGTCTGCGCGAATATGACGAATGCCATCAGGGTAGACCTACGGGGTGTGATAATTGAGGTGGTTACCCACAACTTATATAATAAGCCTTTGTGAGAAAATGTAGCAAGCTCCTTCTGATTAATGTTCACTTTTCCCCACAACAATCATACAGCACACTTCCACTCCCAACACTTCCCCTTCCTGCAGACCCCTGGCAGTTGGTCTAGCCCCTCAAGTTGGGATTGATTCATTGATTGTTAAGTTTATTGCCATTTTAGCATGTATGGCTATATAAGGCCAAAGCGGTTAGAAATACAGTTCCTCAAGTTGTGAATCTGCCAAAGGTTTCTTAGTAGAGTTTCATGCCGTTTGGTGTTGCTCTTGGGTACTCATGTGTATCCCCATAGCATTTGCCTCTCTCAACATTAAACCCCCAATCAAATGCCCCACCCCACAGACTCATCATTCCTCCCCTACTGCACTATAGGCACTTTATCTTGCCCCTTCCTACCTCCACCCCACATATATGCACAAATGTATGCCATCTATCCAATTCTACTCTTAGAACAGATAATCAGAGATCTGACTAATGGAAATATCTGACACTCAAGGTTTTAAATTCCAGTTACCCTAGCAAAGTTTCCACTGCTCTGCGTTGAGGGTGTGAGGTGTTAACCAAGACCAGCATCGGAAAATTGTGTGTAACCAAATGAGGTGACATGTGACTGGAATAATGACTCTGCAGTTTTGGTAACCATGGAAACCACTTGTTTAATTTGGCCTTAGCGACATGGGCTTACCTGCACCAGCGCATCTTCACCCAGCAGTGAGCAGGAGAGGGTTGGTGTGGTTCCCAAGAAGCCAGAGTCTGTCACTTCCTCTACAGTCTCTCCGATGGACAGAACCAGGGTGGCGTTGACGAAAGACACTATGATGTAGGCGTCAAATTCATCTGCAGGAGAGACAAGATGGGGGAACAAACAAAGAGTGAGAATTCACAAGAAAGCCTCACACAGCATTTCCAAATGCATCACCCAACATAGAGTAGAGTGTAAGTTTCGGTTGCTAGAGATGACACTGCATGACCAGCAAGAACATCTTTCAAAAGCAGGTTCACAAAACACTGTTAACTGCCAAAACTGCTATGTAGCTTGATTGTTATCCTCGTTTTGTAAGTCGCTTTGGATAAAAGCGTCTGCTAAGTGCATAAATGTAAATGTAAAACATTATGAAAGATGATATTTATTATTATAAAATAATTTGGCAAAGCATAAATATCAAACAATCCAGAATACAAACACACAAAAGTAACGGTAAAAGTAATCTAAATAGGGAGGTTCTGTTATTAAGGGGCATCTAGAACCTGTAAATAACATTGAGTAAAGAGTTGAACACTATTAATTTTTCCTTTAAATGTCAACAGTAAAAGGTTTTAGTAGCACCCATGACAGTTGTGATACTAGCCAACATCACTGAAATGTCCAGTTAAGCATGACACTCTATGACACAGACTATGATCTTTTTTTTTTTCATAGGCTTTTAGCTTTGCAAGGTGCATGACCTGTCTTAAAATGCTTTTTGACACACATCAAAATAAATTCAAGAAAAGTAAAACACAAAAGATTAATAATAATAATAATAATAGTAATAATAATAATCATTAATAATATTATTATACTGTGAATTCCCAGAATATAAAAAATGGCTATTTGGCACTCAAGAGAATTCATGTGACTTTAGAGAAGCTCTGGTGCTGGACTATGCTGTCCATGCACACTGTAAACCTGAGGCTCCACCACCCTCTTGTTTGTCCCCCTCCCATCTCTGCCTAAGACCCATGGGGACAAAACAGGGAACGGGGCTGAAGCCTTCCCAGAAGTCACATGGTTTCAGGGATGTCCTGGCACAGATTAACCATTACACATAGCAACACAGAGCTGTGCTGTGCTGGATGAACAGAAGAAATAATTTAGGAGACTTGAGGTGCTAGTGTGCTTGAATGTAGAACATTCCACATTAAAAACATTAAGGAAACCTCCAAGAGCTCTCCATCCACCTGCTCTCAGCATTTTTGCCTGCACTCTTGGACGCAAGAATATGATTTGTTAGTGTTACACCTTCCCCTGTAACACTAGAGCAGAGCTGCAACGCCTAGTGGACAATGCAATGTTTTTAATGCACTGTATTAAATCAACCTGAAAAGGGCATAGGCCTAGTACAGAAAGATATATAGGGAGAAATATAGGGAGATGTGTGTGCAACTGCTCAAGTCTTTAAGCAGCTATTTGAAGGAGACAAGAGTTAAAACACTTTCATCACTTTATCTTTGATGAAGTGATACTAGGAAATGACATTGTTGGCAAGAGCTATTTACCAGGGTAGGAGAGATGCACGAGTTTTTAAATGAAGAAAAACTGAAAAAGTGTCCAAATTATGGAGAGATGTTAAAATGCTTTACCCTCCACATGTCTGCGTACAGTCCATACGGCATTGGGGTTACCGGGCAGCTCAGACACAGCCATCTCTGACACCTAGAACACAAAACATACTTATCAGTCCAAACTGCACAACCCCCCAATCAATCATCCCTTCATCTTCCTTCCGGCTCATTATCTTTAAAGATAAGATCACCCCAACCCATCAATAATCTGTCCAACAAATATTACTATGACTACAGTTTGTGTGCACTCATTTTAGCTGCATTCAATTTGGCAGGCTTATGATTGTTTATTGATTATTTATGACTTGTTTGTGTATCTAGCTCATGTGGGGGGTTAGCCCCATAATGGACCTCAACCCAAAGTTTGTACAGACTGGCTTTCTTTCACTCAACACCCTGTTTGTCCAGTAGAAGGTGATTTTAGAAATTGGCTGTATGCATAATCTGCATAACATTATTGTTTGCTTCATGCAGTGTGTGCGCGCGCGCACACAAATCTCATTTTAATGAAATGGTTTCTTTTCACATGGAAGCGAAAAATAGATGCCAACATTTGTATACATACCTCCAGACCGTGTCTCAACACTCTTAAAGTGGATCTGGGACCTCGGCCACAGGAAACATACAGCTGAGGAGTGTCCTCGTTTGCCAGATCAGCAATCTACAGACACACACACACACGTCAGGGGCAGCACTGACTTGGCATGTTGGGTTTAATGTGCAGAGCAGATGGACTCTGGGATCAGAATGTGACAGGTGTCTCCAGTACTCAGTCAGAGAAGAGACATGAAAGATTCATCAGCTGGGGAGATCAGAGTCCATTATAAGCACACTTACATTATAAGCACACTTAGACCACACTAAAGACCAGAAATCTACATTCAATCTCCAAAATCTTTGGTGCAGACACACATCAAGCAAATGAAACTAAAGAATTGAAGGTCATTGAAAGTCAGTACAAAATAAGGTTGGGTGGAATTATTGTCTTGGCATCTAAAAATGGTCAGCACTGCTGGCCTCTCCATAGTACACCCAATGTCAGTGTTGGCAAACAGAGAGTGTGTAGGCAAACACAAAGTGTTGCATGCTTCTTCATGACACCACGACAACCACAGACCGATCAGCTGGCACGAACATGCTGGCTAAATATGTTTCTGACTGGAGTGTGCGACTGTACAGAGATAATTTTTTTGTGATGAGGTAAAGTGCTAAAGACTCAGTTTGCATGCGATTCTAATTATGAAGACCAATCAAACTTAAAAAGGAAATAAAACAAAAATAACTAGTGGGTTATGTACCTAAAAAAAAGGAAGTTGTTTTTTCTGACCTTTATTGCAGAGTGAAGTGACAAAACATGTTGAAACAAAGCCAAAGACGATGCTAGAGCCTTTCACCCAGGAAACATTGAGTATGCATGTTCGCATGGGTTAAAGTGCGAAAAAATTATCTGACGGAAAGGTTTTTCTTTTTCTTTTCTTTTAATTGGTGCTCTTTGTTAAGCGCTACGATATCTGTCTTTTGTTAAATGCGCTACACAAATAAAATCGAATTGAGTTTAATTCAATTTAAGCGCTGACGGCTGGATACACAAATGTATACCGAGCAGCAAGATCCTGGTTCAGGCACTTACAGGGAAGCAAAAAGTTACAAATGTGTTCCTCAATGCAGTATGGATTCTCACAACAACAGGCTGACGCAGAGGTTATTAGGAAGTGATATTTCATTATTTGTGATAGGGGATTATACTGCCATAGAATCGCCTATTCACTTGCAGCTACAGAGCCTGCAGCTTTGAACCTATGAGTTTTTGCTATTTCGTTTATTTAAGCAATGTGTGTAGGCATTAAGCACCATTTTCCAACATTTTGAGCTTCTACTAGCGCATGAAACACTTCGTAAGAATCCACTGACTTATTTCCAATTAATACGCATCCCTCTAGCGCCACCGGTTGACGGATATCCGTCATATGACAGAAAACTTTAAGCCCTGTGTTCGTGCAGTTCAGGTAAGACTTTAGCATGTGGGGAAGTTTTACAATCACTAGATCAAATATCTTTAATGTAACTTTAAACTATATGGATTTTGAAATTGTACCGATGCTGAATTATCAAGAACATTATATGCACAGACCAATTTGAACAGGCCACTTACTGATTTCCAAACTGGAAACACAAAACTGTGTTATGAGGTTTTAAAATACAGCTAATAGCACCTTTAAGACAAACAAGAAATCCAACACTTTAAGGCCAAATTTAGAAAAGAGCAGATGTGCATGTGCCATGCAGCTGGGGATTGTGCACATTTCACAGATATTTGAATGAAGTAATGACAAAAAAAAATGTCATTAACTATTAACTATTTGTGGGAGCAGTAATGGAGCAGAGCATTAAGAATTGGACCAAGAGAGAAACCGTAGGCATTTGAAGGAAAAAACAAAAACAAAACCTTGTATTCCAACTAAACATAGTATTCCATACACTCCACTCTCTGTTCAGCTCTGCTCTAAGGTGCTCTGGCACTAACAATCACTATACAAATGTGTAATTTACCAGACCCCGGGCTCACCTGACAAGACATGATGGGAGACAGGTTCTCCTGCTCGTCCACCAGCACCAGGTTCTTCAGGGGCCGCGGCTGGAAGAAGAAAGTGTCCCCCTCCTCCAGAGGCATGGCTGAGGAGAACTCTGGCTCCTCGTCATCATCACCCAGGTGAGCAATCTGGTACAGGTAACTAAGAAACACACACAAACACCAAAAATATTCAAAACTCTAACACACATAATAAGGAGGTAGTTGATTAGGTATTAGAGATATTCTTTCATGTTACACTTGTTTCATGTTACAATTCTGATGGTACATACAAAATAAATTAAAACTTCTATGTGCCATACAGTTTTGTGTACTGGGTAGGAAAAAGAGAAAAATCTTTTACTGCACAATAAAACACCGTGTTCGTTCACTTCAGGTAAGACTTTAGCATATGGAAGGTTTTGCCATGGCTAGATTTACTCCCCTTCATGTTGCTTTAGACGATATAGATTTTGTAGTCAAAACAGTACCGACGCTCAGTCACCAAAAAAAATAAAATGCACAGAACAAGTTGAACGGCCCACTTACTGATTGCCAAACTCTGTGGCCACAAACAGGAATCCTGTCTTCAGCACACACATGGCTGATGCAACAGGGATGGTGTCAAAATACTTCAACCGGATCTCTGTGACCTAGAAGATGTAGAAGGCAAACACATTTACTCTCACAAAGTAAAAGAAGCCACTGGAATCAGTGAGTGTGTCTGCTGTAGGCCGAGATCAGATGTATACATGTTTTCTCCACTATCTAGTCAGAGAAGAGACATGAAAAATCATCATTTCTCACTTCTGGAAACCTTAAACTTCAAAAAACTGACATGCCTCACAATGAGAGGTCTGAATCTAAGCTTTGTCTAGGATTATATCAATGTCAGGCTTAGGAGGGGTTTTCTAAGCTGAACTTGTTGGGTTGATTTCAAAGTGTGCAATGCCCACAATCATGCCTTTTTATCCTGGCCTTACACACTCACCATCTCCTCATCGGTCTCAAGTGTGACCTTGAAGATGTCTCCCTGCTCCGTTTGGGCCAGAAAGAAAAACATGGACTTGGTCTTGTGTGTGGCCGAGCAGACGAAAATCATGCCCCTCTCTGGGTCGTCGAGGTCATTCTGCAATAGATTAACGCACAAGATGCCACTCAGACGTAAAAATTATAATTACAAATGTCATTATGCATCAAATGACGCAGAGCTGTATTAAGTTATGCGGACATATATTAAATCTGCGGCCGCAGAAGGCTATATTCTGACACTGAGACGTGCACTAATGGATCTAAATTACAGCTTTTTTTGTTGTTTAGTTTGAGGGATGCTGAGGTCAGAGGTGTTCAAATTCTCTCCACGCATCACAAGTCAAAGAAGAGACAACTCATTTCAGCAGCACCAACAAGATGATGATTGAGACATGTCACATTTAACCATCCCCAGCTGACACCACAGCTCACTGGTCGGGGCTCTGGAACCCCTCTTAACTCACCCTTCTGCGGGGAATGGGGCAGCGGATGTCAGGCTGGTCTCCAAAGTTTTTGTAGGTAATGTAGTTCTCTGAGCAGATGAGCACTCCACTGGGGCCGTCTGATCCTCCGGGGACTGTGGAAAGGAGAAGGGACACATAGATGATACCAGAAGCTACAGGGAAGCCAAAAGGAGACAAAATTCTGGAGAGCTGCTTTGCATTAAGGTGTTTAAAATGGTTCTGTTTGACACAGATAATTAATTTGGCCATGGTTATTTTGGGTGACTCTAGATGTTCCCTTCAGGAATCAATCTTGGAGAAACAGACACAAGAGGAAGTAGTGCATGATTAATTATTTAGTTGCTGCTTTATTAGAGAATGAGATCTTCCCATGACAGGAAGTTTTAATGAACTAAAGCAGAATCACAATTAGAATGTAACCTAAGCACATGGCAACCTAAAGCTTCCAACCTAAAAAATGGAAAGGAAACAGGAAGAAGAGTGGGGGTGGATTCTTTTTTTTAAACTGAGATCATGTACAGACCTACAGATTATCATCTACATTAGGAACCAACACTGGGCAGAGGAAAGGAAATAAAAGTGTGATGTTTACAACCACATTTATAAATGTGCGACAGCTATTTTTGGATGGTGGGTGAGGCACCTGTGATGAGGAAGTTGCCATGCTCCTCCAGCGCTTCACTGTACTTTCGTACGACATGGTTGAGGCCCAGATCTAACTCGTAGAATGTCAGGGTCTGCTGTGTGTTTGCGGCGGCCTCGCCAGTGGGGTCGTTATCGGCCTCCTAGGAGATGGGAAATACACATGAATAAGAACACCACATGACAGGGTTTGCCACTGCGCTTTAAGATTGGCCGGCTTGACAACAAATGCTCCCCGGACAAAATTCTGCCGAATACACAGTACAAGGCCCTTTTGCAAGGTGGCTGAAAAGCGACATCCGTTGGTTAAATATCTTAATGCATCATCCATCAAGTAATTATACAAGGTTATTTTTTTATTGGAAAGTAGTAGATTTTTCAACAGCTGGATAGCATACAATAACTTGTCGTCAAGTAAAGGTAGAATAATTAAAAGATTTTCAGAGTGCTGCTTGTTCAAAAATTCTATTAAAGCAGCAGAAAAGACTTTTTCAAACCTTAAAATAATGTTTTCAAAATCGTTTCAGTGGTCCATCAACTCATAACAAAGTAAACGATACTTGCTGCATTTGCTCTGCGGCCCTCTATCGGCTTTAACGGCACTAAACAAGTTTGTTCAATTGGATAGCGATCTGTAGTTGAAGTAAAAATATAATTTACTTGTCTTATGGCAAGCTTCCCTCCCAATCTGTAGAGGGTGTGATTTGCAAAACTGGTGCTGCTTTAACAAGGCAATTTGTTTAGTCTCTTATCAAGACTGCCGATCGCTAAAGGTGTTCTTGCTCTCTATGTTACCCGACACTTGTAATTGCGCCTTTTAAACAACTAACTCATGATATACTGCCATTTAAATGCATTGAATCTGAAACCATAACTCACTCAAGGTCTCTCAAAAGATGTTTTACTTTAAACAGAAGCACTGCTCACAAATGCAGAGATCAGAGGTGTTTAAATTCTCTCCATGAACTCAGTCAGAGAAGAGACATGAAAACCTCATCATTTCATCAGCACATCATTCTGCACTGAAAGATGTCAAACCAATACTACACAGCAAGGAGGGTATGTGAAGCCTTTTGTAAGTATGTGAAGAAATTGCTCCACCTGCTGTCTACTTTCTGAACTTTCATGCAAAAATAGGACACAAATGGCAGCCACAACACCAGCTGCAGGGATAGAGCAATAAGTCAAAAGTCTGCAGCATCTAGTCCCAGACAAAACACTACAAAATATTTTAGACCTCACCTGTACAAATCAATACAGTGCAACACAGTGCAACCACTCAACTGAACTCCCAGTTCTCACCTCATAGTCCATTTCCAGACAGGCAAACATGGGGTTCTCGAAGCCCACGTCCACTCCCACCACATGGTACACCAGTGTGTTGGCCTTGTGTGCCTCCAATGGAGAGGAGATGGTGAGGCGTGCTGCTGCATCTCTGTTCAGGATGTATACCAGCTTCTGTTTCTCTATGGCTCCTGTGGAGTTAAACAGGAAGGTGGGAAGGTAGAGCAGTCAAAAAATACATTCTACAGCCAACGCAATAATCCTGTCAGCCACCAGCTCTCAGTTATTGCAAAACAAACATCACAAACAGGCAAAGAACAAATCATTCAGAATTGAATCATCAGAAACACAGTTCACACGGCCACACCTTAGTTGCACCATTTGTTGGAGCCAAATGAAAAAGCTAGCTGGGATGTGAAAGTGGTAGTGGTGAAAATGAGTGACATGAACAAGAGGAACAATAAGAATATAAGGGACATTGTGATGCAAGTCATGTGTATTAAGTGGAAATAACTGTCCATACATGCATTAAGCTGTAAAATGCTGAGATCAGAGGTGTTGAAATTCTCTCCAGGACAGGTCAGAGAAGAGACATGAAAAACCTCATCATTTCATAAGCACAATAATCACAGCACGTGTCCCATGAGAAAGAATGGCCTTAGATGCACTGGAATTTACAAACCACTACTGATTGGCCGTATTAATGTGGTTTCACTGCACACACATGCTAGTGTATTTGACTCCCAAAAACTTACCGATCATGACTGCTCTGCCCTTTGGATCCACAGCGAGGAACTGGCCAGGCACAATGCGTCTGCAGCCACTCTTGCCAAAAGTCTCCTGGTGCACTTTCTCAAACATGTTCTTGGATGGGTGGTACTCCAGAATCACAATACGTCCTGAATCACTTCCCACCACTATGTAGTCTGTTCAGAGAACATCGATTTATTTTTTACAAAAGCATTAATGATCAAACTTCATCATAGTGACATTACACACCCAAGCTATACAAAATAAGTTTGAGCCAAGTATCTGTGGATTATTGTTATGAGGTCCACTAGGTTAACAGTAAACAATCCTTGGAAAAAATACTATGATAAGACATTACCATTCAGGCATTTTGACATCTCACTTAAAGCAATTGGATGTGTCAGTCCTGTTCACTCACAGTTTTTTTTTCTTTAGAAAAACATTGCACAGTTCCATTGTATTGTTATAATACTATTCTAAAATGGCTAAAACTAATAGCATCCATCAGCTACAATGTGATCATCGTTCACATCTGTGAACTGCCATCTAAAGTTTTCCCAACACACACACACACACCTTTAGTTCCTCCGGTAAGCCTAAAAGCCATGAGGGATCGTATGATGCCAAACACCTCCATGGTAAGCAACGTGTGAACTTTCCCTGTATTGGCATCTGGTCGCAGCAGTTCCAGAATCTTTCCTCTGGAAACAACGATCTCCTGCTGCTTGGTTCCTATGTACAATAAATGCAGATGTTAGCAGAAGGCTTACAAAAAAGAATGCTGCACATGTAGGTAATAGAGACAGGGAATAACCTGAGAAGTTTCCGTGGATGGCATGACTGATCCCAGTAGCTCGCTGCAAAGTCAAGTTGTAAAGGAACATGACGAATGTCTCCTCCTAGTCCTCTCTCAGTTGAGAAACTACAGCAACACCAGATGCTGGCAAAATGGAAACACGTCTAACAATTTAGATAAAGTAAATTATAACTTTAAAGGTTATCTCAACAACTACAATACCGGCGACTCGATAAAGGCAAAAGGAAAGAACAACAGAAAGAGAAACATTTAGCCTAGCTGGCTAACACAGCTCATACATAACTGCACCACTTTTATACCTCACACTCATGAATCATAATGGGGAACACATATAGGTTGGTAGAAGAAACATGGTGGTAAAAAAAAACATAAAGTACGAGCTATAATGACGTTTACAAAGGCTGCTCATTTACGGATTGAACTGCTAACTGCTAACAGGTTTGACCGGTAGGCTAATCACAAATCCCTATCATGTAACAGTGTAGTTAATGAAATACATTTCAACACACAATCCCAAAATACTGCATAAGGACCAATGCATTGACTCTGCAGAAACGCATAATTAACGGTAGCAGGAAATAAATAAAATTAAAAAATAGCACGATGGCTAGCTAACTAGCCCCTGTGTATCCAGTTCATTCATAGTTGATAGCAATTGTTACCCGCCAGTGAACACTTTAATCGATCGTTTACAATGAGCAACTTTAGAAATGATGTGGTTAATTTGCATTTGTAATAAATTATTTGCTGCCCGTAAATGCTTTACCCCTGTAGGAATCGGGATGTTGAAGATTTCAACTTGATTGATGATTTATATTTACACCATACAGTAGCATCGACCTGTTTCTGCGTTTCAAACTTCGGGAAACGCTTGCGCTTGTTCAACGATTTGTGGTCCTTATAGCTAGTGACGTACATAACATAGCTGCCCCATAGATTGCCGGGAGAGAGCTGACCAGAGCAAGTCAGCGAAAAGTGTTATAATTGCAAATTACCTCATGCGTCGATGCTATGTGCACTACCTACATGGACATTCATTCACAGATAAGTCACCCTAAAACACTTTTGGTTTTGGAAGATCAAATCTCTAAACTCGTTTTCCTGCATAGGGTTTACTTAACTTGTAAAATCAACAATT
Source organism: Limnothrissa miodon (assembly GCA_017657215.1). Taxonomy (NCBI): domain Eukaryota; kingdom Metazoa; phylum Chordata; class Actinopteri; order Clupeiformes; family Clupeidae; genus Limnothrissa; species Limnothrissa miodon. The sequence goes on from JAGFZM010000046.1 coordinate 776,776, forward strand.
TATTATTATTAAATTATTTAATTTAAACATTTAATTTAAACACGAAAAAAACTAATGGAGAAGTCGAACACAGTTTGTTAATGTCTAAAGCACCGAGTGGTCTAAAGCATAGACTGGTCTAAAGTAGAAAATATAGGACTATAAACACAGAGGAGCTGCGCATGTGCACCGGAAGTAAAGCACATGCGTAACGAAAATGCTGTGGAGACCTTGAAAACAACCGACTTGTGCACGTATTCTGTTGTTAAATTATGGCAAAGAGACTTTTGTGAGTAAAGTTTGTCAGTCGAATGGGTGTGACTGCACGCGGTTATTTAGCTAAATCTGAGTTACACTAGGTGGAGAATACAACTTCGCTGCTTTGCTAACATACTGACTGCTGGCTAACGCTGTCTGGCTTCTGGCTAAAGCGTTAGTTCATTGATTTTGTTTCTTTTGTACCACAATCGTTCTTTTGAAGATTTGATATGGCAAATGTATATGTATGTACCCGCTGGTGTTCTATGATATCGTGTCATTAGTTTACTAGCCTAAGGCTTAGCTTAGTAATTAGTTTGACTGTCGTGTCACAGTAATTTTGACATTAGACCGTTGATGGTCAGTCGTGATTGTCCTTGTCTTGTATGACATACTAGTATAATATATCCACCTCATGTTTATAAGTCAATTTTCTTTAAAGATGGTCATGGCTATAGGAAGGTTATAGAATGGTGTGTAGAATGACAACAGCGATGGCATTAGCACTACTCCTACACATTCATTTGGGTTAACATTAACCCAAGAGCAACAAGGGCAAGGAAAAACGAGAGAGAGAGAGAGAGAGAGAGAGAGAGAGAGAGAGAGAGAGAGAGTGAAGGGGCAGGGGACCTATTTCAAATATATACAGGGATATCAAGTCAAGTGTTTTTATTTATTATCAATTGAGCCTTATACACAGTATAAAGTGAGATAACACTATGTTTCACCGTGGATCCAAATGGTGATGACAATTGGGACAGTCTATGTATGATGTACAGACTAAAATTCTAATCTACAGGCTAAAAGTCTACTTAGTATGCTACATAAAAGTTAAGCTACATCTACTGCACCTACATTATTAATATACTATACATAAAGTGCATCAAGACAATAGATGGTCGACTAGATGGGGCATAGAAAAACTTTGAACTTGATTCAGCAGTCTCACTGCTTGAGGGAAGTAGTTCTGTCAGGGAGTGAAGGAAGAGAGGTCCCTATGATCCTCTGCAGGGCCTTTGTCTCTGCTGCTGTGCAGTTCCCAAACCACGCTGTGAGGGCACTGCTGAGGATGCTCTCAATGGTACCCCTATAGAAGGTTGTCAGGATGGGGGTGGGTAGGTGGGCCTTCCACAGCTTCCGTAGAAAGTAGAGTCTTTGCTGAGCTTTCTTTGTAATGTGTGTGGTGTTCTTCTTGGTCCATGTGAGGTTGTCTGTGAGGTGCACTACCAGGAATTTTGTGTCATAAACAATCTCCTCTGGAAGGTTGTTTTTGACAACAAGGGATGTGGTGTGCTTTTAATGTAAGGAAAATGGCTAACTGGTGATGTGGGAGTGGGAGGGCAAAATAGTGATGTTTGTGTGTGTGTGTGTGTGTGTGTGTGGGGGGGGGGGGGGGGGTAGCAGTGAGGGCAGTGTGCTATTTTATACAGTATATGATGTATATTGTACTTATGTAATCAATCTGTGAAACCTGTTAGTTTATTAGGTAATCATCAAACACACAGACACAGTAAATGTATTAGATTTAGCTCAATTTAGTTTAATTAATAAAAGAATGAACAGTAATCGCTGTATCGTGTACAGACTTGTTTTGTTTTGTGGTCCCTTTAGATACCCTATCTACCAGTATGGGAACCCTCAGCTGAGGATCTTCCGGCCTAATTGGTTCCTTACTCTCGTCAGGCCTGGCAAAGAGCAGCCACCAGATACTGTTCAGTTCCGTGTACCTTTGGAGTGAGTATTGTTTTTGTATGGCATGATCTCTGTGTCTGTAAAATCAAAGTAAAATCAAAGACACTATCAGCTTGAAACTAAATCAGCTGGAAAGGGACTGAAAGACTGGATTTGACATGCCGAAAGGCTGTGGGTGCTGTGTGCCACTATATTATTCACATGCTATTTTGCTGATTTTGAAGATTATCCCAAAACTAGTTGACTAATTAAAGCATTAGAATAATATCCGAAGGTAGGAGATGAGTCACAAAAGATTGCTCTAAAGGATTTTGACTGACTATTTAAATCTCTGAAAGGAGATTTAAAGTAGAAAACCTAAAAAAAAAAGAGACTGTGTGGAGGAACTCCCAAGTTGTCATGCGGCAAAGTCTCCTTACAATGTAATGCACATTTTCACCACTAAGTGGCAGGAGAGCCTAATAAGTTAGTGTCGAGTAGGCGTGTAAAAATCTAAGACATGTTTTTGCAACATTGCAATATTGAGAGGGCTGGAGCAATTCTATTCCTTTATTTCTGTCAGTGGATGAGAGAGTATCAAGTGAAAAATTGCTTACTCCAACATGTCTCACTAACACTTTTGACACTGAATGACTTTATAACTTTGTCTTTGGTGTTTCCGTTTTTGTTTTTCATGGCACACTTCCAGTGTGTTCCTGTCAGTCTCAGCTCTTGATTGACACCTAATCTAAGCCCTTTGATGCTTGCTCATGATTGATAGGCTCGTTTGTCCACCATAATGTTGTTTACCCCTTCACCCCCCTCAAAGGGGCTCTAGTCACCCTAAGCAGGCCTGGCCTATGAGCGACGGGAGTTATTGATGACGCTTACTCGCCTGTCACCAAAATGGACCCATAATTATGGTGCTGGGTGGCGTAATCTGAACCAGGCTTCTGGGCCGTTAATGAGCATGGTAATGGAGCCTACCGCACAAGGTGGGCTTTGTTTGCTTCCCTACCTGAAGGCCAACATCAGACAGGGTGACGCTGGTTATCCACGGCGATGTGGTCATTACATACGCACAGCCTTTGAACGAAAAACACAAACGTGAGCCTTCTCATCCTCTCTCATAGTGTTTACGCCGAAGTGAAACTGTGTTTTTCCAGCCTTCCAGATGATTGTGTGCCTAACAGAATACAACATTTTTTCTCTTCATTCCTTGAATTTGGTGTTCAAGGACAGTTCTCATGCATGTTCCATGGCCCTTAAATGGATTAACTCTTTTTCTTCGGTATCGCTGCTTTTGTATCTTGGTGCTTCTCGGCACAAGCACACACACGTCACTCCTGATACAGTTTTTGAGATCAAGCTTGGATTGTCTTGAGTGACGTCTCAATGATTATAGTGACACATTTACACAAATACATGCACACACGCTGTTTATGCCTACATACACACAAACAACACCAAGACATCTTATCACCCCTTTGAAACATTAAGGTGAGTTTACCTTCTAGCCTCACCATCTCAGGCACAGATGTATTTCAAGTAATATGCAGAAGAATACAAATTTTGCAGCTGCAACAGTTCAGACATGATTTAGTCATATGACCCTGACATTAACACAGGCAGGCACACACACACACACACACACACACACACACACACACACACACATTCCCACTACTCTCACACTGTTTCATGTCAGGCCTAGTTTGACCAAGTGCTTGGTGTTCTCAGCGTCTCCCTCCTAATGTCCATAAAGTAATACAAAGTGAAATGAGGTTGTGACTGCACAAATAGTTTAACCCCTAAGAAAGCAGCTTCCCACAGGGCCATAAGTTGTGATACGTTTTCTTATCATAAATATGTTCAGGCACAAATTCTTCAGCAGTTTACTGTCTCCTCTCATTTCCAAAGGCCCATTTAACTAGGGATATTTGGGTTTGGCTCTCAAAATTAGTTTGTTTTGTACCAGAATACTAGTGGGGTGTTCCAAGCACACGATGTTATGAGAAATCCGGGTAAGTGAACTCTGAGCAAAGCATGAAATGGCCCATAGCTTCATTAATGTAGCAAAAGAACACCGTACGACTCATCTGGTGAAGTACCACACTTGTATTGGTTTGTTATTCAACCCCTTTCTTTGAATATACTCCAAGCGTTTCCCGAAGAATAGTTACTAACCAGAAACTCAGTTGGTCAGCAATGGGCTATTCTGTTGCCAACAACTAACTGTGTCCTGGTCGCCAGAGCTGTCCTTTTTTGCATGGGAAAAAAAACGTACATCCACCCTTCATCTCCTCATGCCAGACCCCAACCAACCCCCTCCAGCCCCAATTCACCCCTTTTCCCTTTCCCATCCCCCCTTTGTTTGTGTTTATTCTTCTCTTCACACGTTGGAGGAGGGAGCATTGGCACGGCAGTGTGTTTAGCTCGGCGGCGAAGCCTTTGTGAGGGGCCTGATGATATCTCTTTCAGATGCTCCTCGACTGGGTTTTCCCCCTCCGCCGCTCTCACTCTCCCACTCGGCCTCTCACAAGAGCCTGATCCCTTTTTCTCGGGCGCTCTGGGACCTTCTTTTGTGCCGGCCGTCCAGGAGCGAGTGTATCAAAGAGCCGGGCCCAACAATGCCAGGGCCGCATTCCATGGCCTTTTCAGGGCTGGTTCTCTCTAGTGCTTCGGGTCGGCCCCCCTGTTTGATCTGGGCGAGTTTTTTCAGACCTCTGTGAGTCACTCGCTCTCAGGACGCTGAGGACTTTGAAGCATTGTTGTGTTTTTTGTGTGGGGGTTTTGTGTCTGTATGTGAGTGGGTGGGAGGGTGGTTGAATGAGGAGGTGGATGAGTGGGTGTGGGTGTGTGTATGAGTGTCTATGAACAGGCATACGCATGGGTTGAAAACCAGCTGGTGGACCAGTAAGATGCTTGATTAGATGGGATGACCGTGTGTGTGTGCGTTTTGTGTGTTATCTGACTTGTCTTTGTGTGGGCAGGGTGGGGTTTAGCTGGGAGAAGAAACCGCATAAAGCGGGAACAAGGGCCATTTCGACTCGGGCACCGGATCAGGTGAACATGGGCGTGAGGATCAGGCCTAGGGCTACGGGTCACCTGTCGCCACCCACTACACAACAGCCCCTCTACCTGTCTCAGGACCCCTCCATCAGTCTCCACATCTGTCTCCTCACTGCTCGATGTACTCCCTGGACCTCTATGTCTGTGTGGCCTGCTTACCGTAACTACAGTAGTCATGGAAAGATCAGTACATGATTATTATGACTCTACTGTATTTCTCGCTTGTCACTCACTGTCTGTCTGTGTGTGTTGGGTTGGCCATCATAATTTCCAAGATTAACTACATAGCTATGGGGACTATGGGGATGTATGTGTGTGTGGGAACATTGTGCCGTTTATAGCCAGAATGCTGTTGATAATGTTATGAAAGGTAATAGTTTATTTATTAATAATATAGGGAGTTCTTTGATAAATTCTTTCTGAAAAGACTTGCTTTCTCAGAGTTCACCAAGGCTGCCCCTACACACATTTCACACTAGTAGACTAGCCTGATTGAAGGAACTCCTCTCTGTAGGGGGGTGCCAACTGACTCCGCTAAGTGGTGTATCTCCATAGCAACCTGCAGCCGTTCAGCTACTGTACGCCTGTGTAAATACCAAAGGCTGCGTATTTGCGGTCAGTCTGGCCGGTTGTCAAGGCGATGCTGTTTTCTGACACTGTGAAGTTGTAAAAAGACAGGCATTCCCCTAACTTTATAATGATGTGCGCACACAGCTCAGCACATTTTTATAAGTCTGTTTACTGGTTTTGAAGTTGAGCTCCCCGTGTTCCTCCCGTGCAACTTGGCCTTCCCTTGGCTCACCTTGCAGAGCACAAGATTTTGAAATGGCCCTGTCGAGTTTACTCGTGCAAGCCTGTGTTACCATGGCATTTGACCTCCATCAGTGTTCCTGGTGGGGCCTGTTATGGGGATGAAGAGGGGTGCTGTGTGTGTGTGTGTGTGTGTGTGTGTGTGTGTGTCTGTCTGTGTGTTTGTTGGGGGTGAGGGGGGGGGGTTGCTTAAAGAGTGACTTTGGCGGCTCAGTCAGGTCGTGTCCTTGTAATGATGTGGAACAGACAGCCCTTTTTTTTTCTCAAACTTTCGAGAAAATGCTTGCCCGGTCATGCGCTGCAAACCCGCGCGCTACACACACATTTTTCTTTCCTCCCTCTCGCCATCTCTCAATCACACACATACACACATGCGCTTGCGCACGTGCACGCACACACACGCACACACACACACACACACACACACACTTACTCTTATATGCTGTCAGTAACTTTCCGAAGCTCTGTCTTTAACCCCTCTAAACCGTTTTTCTAGACAGCGGCCTTCGTGCAGGGTGAGAGCACTGAGTGATGCCTCAAGAGTGGAGCACTTTGGACTACCATCTCTCGTGTCTGCCTGGCCCAAGGAGCCTCCTTTTTTCCTGAAAAACTGGAATCAATGAGCTCATTCAGACCGACTCTAATCCACAGCGTCTTTAAACAAAAGCTGGACGCCTCACTGGCTTGTGCCTTTGCCGAAATCTGTCTCGTCATGCCTCATGCTGAGTGGCTATTTTGTTTGTTCGCCTGCCACTTTTTCCCCTTCGAGGAATGGGAAAAGGAGACAAACGGCACCGTAAACAAAATTCTGTTCCTCACCGTCCAAGCGGTAAACGGAATCACAGAAATATGCCTTGACCTTCACACCGCAGAGACCATGTGTAATCACACTGGAATAATCCAATAACACACTTTTGAACGTGTTGTGTCTTCTTCTTCCACTATTTGTCTTTTTCTAATGACTCTCACACTCCACACTCTTGTGTTTTCTCTCTCTTTCTCTCTCTCACACTTTGTTTTTTCTGTCTCTGTCTTGTATACACATGTGTCCTAATTCTCAGGATGACGAAGTATGACGTGAAGAACTACCTCCAGAGGATCTACAGTGTGCCAGTAGCTGCTGTCCGTACCAGGATCCAGTTTGGTAAGTGGGAATTGCAATCACATATTCACACACACACACACACACACACACACACACACACCTTTTGGACATTCTGTGATGTTGTTGACCACTTATGCCCCAAGATGTGATCAAGCCATCCAGCTGTTCGGCTTGCAGTCCCGGGCAGCTAAACACGCAGAAGTGGCCACACTTTTGAGCAGTTAGTCAACCCTGTAGATGTCAATGCTGGAGGTCCAGGCCCACAACAGGGCACACCAGGGATCTTTCCCCCGAAACAATCAAGTGAAGTCTGGGAGCGTTGACGTGCCCTTTCCATTCCCTTTCTTGCTCACTTGATTTATCTCTGTCAATGGAGGTATCAGTGAATAGAGAACTGAAGGCATCGGTTCCCACTCTCGATCATTGTCTCCCTCTCTCTCACTCATTTTTTCTTTCCTCTCTACTTTAGTCCCTATATTTCGTGCATGACCTTGCTCAGAAGTGCTTTGACACACTTTCCCAATGGGTTCGACGAGGTGTGAAATCCGAAGAAAGCAGCTGAGAGGGAGAGAATTAGCAGGAGAGAGGGAGAGAGCGAGAAAGGGAGGGATAAAGAGCAGTAGAATGAGACTGAAGCCTTCAGCAGCGGCTCTCAGCAGCAACCCTCTTCCACTCCACGAGCCGCCAGCAGATTGATTAAAGAGGGAAAGGAGCGCTTTGCGTGATCCAGACGCTTATCTCGCAATCTGCTGCTGCAGCACTCCGACCAGCAGCTGGCCCAGAATGCCCTGGCCCTTATTTTCTTCTCTCTCCCTCTCTCTCTCTCTCGCTTTCTTTTTTCTGCTTTTTCTTCTCACTCTATGTTTTTTCTTCCTCTCGCCTGCTCGCTAGCTCTCTCTCTTTTTCACACACACCAACAGTTTTTGGTTCTTTTTTTCCTTCATTATTTTGAACATTTGCCCCATTCTGGGCCCAATCTGAGTTACACAACTTGTGCTCCCCCCCCCCCCCCCACTACTGCAGGAGAGGTCTCAGTGTTATATCAGCAGCTCCACAGTACATATAGCTGACTGGGGAGGGGAGGAGAAGGGGGACATCCACTATAGAAGCAGGGCCATGGGCTATAGGAGCCTCAGCTCTGCGGACACAAGGGTGTGGGAGGGAGGCTAACTGAAGCCCAAACCTCTGGGAGCCCCTTCTCTGGAGTGCTGTGGGTGGTTGGGTGGGGGTGGCGTGTGTTTAAGAGGCATGTAGGGCTCCCCTATTTACAAGGCAGCTTGTTGAGAGGAAAAAACATTGAGTGAGGGGTGCAAGGAGGTGGGGGGGGGGGGGGGGGGGGGGAAGGGAGGGAGACAGGGGAGGGGGGGGGGGGGGCGCAAACAGCAGGGTGGTAGCTGGCAGGCAGCAGATGAAAGCTGCGGAGGAAAGAGGCAGGCTGGGGCGAAGGGGGATGTGGGAGCTGCGGGGCGCGGTGCGTCAGAGCAGGCATCCCTGCTTGCGTCAGAGGTTCCAGTTGGCTGCCACTGGCCTGAGAGGATGACTGAGCAGGGAAAAGAGGGGCTCCGTTGGGGCCCCCTGACTCCCAGGGCCCCTTTGCTTCCAGCGCCTGGGTCACGCCGGGGTATTTTGGAAGGGGTTTCCATGGATACCCCCCAGGCCGTAACATGATAGGTGCCGGGCAAACTGCAGTTTCCAAACGCAGCATTTTGGGGCGGTGGTGTGCGTTTGCTCATATTTCCACAAAGTGGTGGCTTTGTGTGAGAAATCTTCTTACCTGAAAGGGTTCCCGGGGGGGGGGGGGGCAGGATACCAACACCTCCCTCTAAATAAATCATGAGATTGAGGTGTCCTGGTTCTGCCTGAGTGGAAGCCTGGGGTCGTGCTCATAACTCACCACTCAACCATCACACGAGTGTGAGTTCAGGCAGCAGGAGCTGCAGGCAGGGAGGGAGGGAAGGTGTCAGGGAGGATAGGGGCGGGTGGTGGTGGCAGGCAGTGGTGGTGGTGGTTTTTGGGGGCGGGGTGAGAGTTTATGACTCTGGGGAGGGCTTTCCCTGGTTCCTCACTGCTGGAGATTGTAGTCTTGACACACAGAGACACACACACTCTCACACACATACTCACACTCACAAACAGCCTCTGGTGACTCATTGGAGCAGCCTGCGTGTTCTCCCCATCTTTAGTCGTTTAGGCCAGGATTGGTCCCAGTCGTACTCAGGCCAGACTCTCTGCAGTCTGTCTGGTAAAGGTAGACTAGAGTTTTCCCCTTCTTTTCTTCTCATTTTGGAGAATAAGAAGCCCTCCCCCCTTTTTCCTGGTGCATATCCCTCTGCCCGTTTTGGTTTAACCTCTCTGGCAGGCCTTGTGAGGTGACATCATCCCCACAGCTGGGAAATGGTTAACCTGCATTCCTGAGACAATAGCACGTCAGTCTGAGGCTTTGTGCAATTAAAAGTGCCATGTAAAAGTGCCATGCCAAGTTTTTGAGTTTTTTTTTCTTTTTGTCGTTAGAAGAAAAGTAGAAAAAATATATATATATATATTCTAAACATTTAGAAATTACCTAGAAAGATGTGAAAAATGTGAAGAAACCACCTTTTTTCCTACTGTCAAAGTGGCCATGTTTCTCTTTTCAAATAGCCATGAAAGTTTGAATGTAAAACGTTTGTATGTAAAAAGTTTGCCATTTCATATACAGATCTTCCCTATCCACACAACATTAGAATGTTACAGAAATATTTCTGTTGTTGGGCTGCGCAATAAATCAAATTTTTATCACAATATCGATTTTTGTGTCAAATGATCTCTAAACTCATTTCGAGTTAAAACAATTTGCCATTTTTCTGGGCCGCAGAACAAATGCAGCAAGTATCGTTCACCCTGTTATAAGTTGATGGACCACTGATTCGATTTTGAAAACATTATTTTAATGTACTAAATGGGTTACTTTAATCTGTACAAAAAGGCCCAATGTGATTGATTGATTAAATATCAAAATGTATTTTCTGCCATGGAAAAACTTGAATTATAAAATTATGGCATTAAATGAACATGAAATATAATTGGGTGAAATGTCCCTTGTCCATATGTTGGCACCGCACTTTCTTCAGGCCCCTGATAATGCTACTGTATTAGTTATTTGTGTAGACTCGAGATCAAAACGGAGCTCGACTAGGTATTACTAGGTTTACTGGGCCAAAGACACACACACACACACACACACACACAAAAAAAAAAGTGGCTTTGCCATTTTCAAATAATACTGTTCACATGGAGCTCCTGTTTCACATCAGCCAAGCCACACCTTACAACACCTTTGCTTTTCTGCATAAAAAAAATCTGAAGTTTGGTGTTATGAAAGAGTCTGTGTGTGTGTGTGTGTGTTTGTTTGTTTGTCTTGGAAGCAATGGGGATTTAGGCAGCACAGTGGCGTAACACTAGAAATGTTTTTTTGTGTGTGTGTCTGATTTGTAGACCACCATAGTCACTGTGTTCTTTCTGTAAGCGTTAATCAAGTATATTGTTCATAAGCCCCTTTCAGGCGTAAAGTCTGTTAATTACCTAGGCATTTGCACTCAGATATTACACGTCACACATGATTCTGAAAAGAAGTTCACTCATGGTACACCTGGACAGTTAATGTGAGTGGGACAAGTGCCAAAGTCCATTCACGCCCCTGTTAGATACCCGGGAATGGTACTAGGGGACAGGCAATGTCATGGCGGGTGTAAAATATCTAAATTTTGCTTTCACACATGCAGGCCTTCTGTTTGACTTCCACTAGATAATTATGTTTTTATGTGTGTGTGAAAGGGGCTTTGGTGTCTTTGGCTGCTTACTGTACTCGCTGATAGTAGTACCTACATTAGAACTTGGTGCACGCAACAGACATGTTTTTAATGAGGATTTATTTTCTTCCCCATCCGATTCCCCCTCAGGCTCCAACAAGAAGAGGAATCACCTGAACCAGCGAGTGAAGAAGCCAGATTACAAAGTGGCCTATGTTCAGCTGGTGAGTCGAAAGCCAGAAAGCCACAGATCTATTAGACACAAACAGACACACACACTTTCTTACACAAATACACAAGCATGCACACACTTTCTCAAAAAACACACCAACACATGCTTTATTGTTTGTACTCTACATGTTCTCAGTCATCCCTATGCATACAGAAGCATGCTCACATGCGAAACAGTGTGCAGCCACTTGCAGCCACACACACACACACACACACACACACACACACTTCCTCATACTGATTCATTTAGTGTCTTCAAGTGTCTTAGCTGGTGATACTGGTTTAATCAAACCTTAAATGTACATGTTACATGTACATGTTAGGGCTGGGACTTGTGAATGAATTTTTATGTTTCACTATTCATAAGATTATCAAACAATTAAACGACAACACCACCCACCCCCCACCCCACATGACCCTCACGCCCACACAAGAATTATGGTCCAACACGCAGACAAAAGGGCTGATATTTCTCAAAAACTGTTTTATTAATAAAAACGCTATTATGGAATAATGGAATATATGTCTATATATGACATTGATAAATAATGAAAAAGAAATCAAAGTTAGTCTAAATTTTATCCAGCAGGCTATGAAAAAAATAGCCTGGACCCCAATACGCAAGAATAAAGACAAAACATTGCTATTGCCGTATCAAATTATTTAACGGCTTTATTGTCAGTCCAGCAGCTGAAAAGAAAACATTCAGATGGGATGAAGGTTGCAGGTACATCAATTACACTGTGCCAATTTGCCAGCTTGTTTTTTGTAAAGCGTGGAAGAACCCAGAAGATGTTGCTGTTCTCATAATACGGGAGACTAAAACATTATTCATAGGGCATTGATTTTTAGTGTAATACATTTTTAATAACAATCAATCATTGTTTATTCATTACCAACCCTAGTACATGTATATGACCATGTTAATGTCAGTGTCTGGCACAGATTTTCAGATGTTATATCGGTGTCATCTTATCTACGTCTAATAACAGCTGGAACACGCCACCCTCAGAACCATCGGTGTGGTGTTGGTTTTTTTTTTAATTGGCCTTAAGTATGCATGCAGGTTTTAATGAATCACTAGGTTAGAATTTGGTTTCCCCCTTGTGTTGGCTCACCACTTCTACGTGAGTCTGTCTGGGTAAGGCCTGGGGAAAAAGGGAGTTGACGGCATTTGCAATTTTTTTTTTTCCCAAAGAAAAATCGAGTCAACATTATTAAACCAAACAAGCGGCCTAATGCATGTGGGGACAGGTAGGGCCGTAAAAGGCTTCGGCCTTTGCCTTCCTTTCTTCTCTGCTTAGTTGTGTTTTGTTTTCTGGGCTGTACCGTAGCTTAAGTTTCCCCTCCGTACACCCCGAGGCACAGGTAGGTTGCTTTGAGGTTGCCTCATCTTTCATGATTCTCCACCGCTACATTTTTTTGTTTACCTTCTGAAAGCCTCTCTCACATACCACCTCCCTTTTGCTCTACCCCTGTTTCTCTCTTTCTCACACACACACACACACACACACACACACACACACACACTCACACACTTGCATACACGCACACTTTCACACACAGGCTTTGCCTTGCTCCTGGGAAAGTGTTCCGATTGCTCTTTGGCCAGGTCTGAGGGCACTGGGTCATCTTTGGTTTCATGTCAGCCTTATTGCGGGAAGTGCCAGTTCAGACCACGGCTGCGAGAGAGGTGTGTGCTTATTATCCCACGCCTGGCAGTGGAAACAGTAGTGGCGGCAGCCATGGTCTGACCAGCTGGGTGGGGGGTTGGGTTGGTTGGTGGGTTCTGAGAAGGAGCGCTGTTTTGAGAACGCCAGGACCAGGGATTTGCAGGAGCGACACCCTGGCAGCTAGGGTCACACCTGTGGCTGGGGTGAGGCACAGGGCACGGCAAAGCTTACAAACCCTCTCACCCCTTGAGCACGCCCTCCACACCCCAAACAGACGCCGACTTGCAGACTGTTTTTTTTCTCTTATTTTTCTGGAAGTGCAGGGCATCGCCACCCAAACTCCTATACCAATATGTCGTAGATTGATTCCGTTTCCAGACCTGGTTGTTAAAACTTCCTTTTGGGATTGGTGTGGGGTGTCAGGTAGGGGGCTGTGTGTGTGTGTGTGTGTGTGTGTGTGAGAGAGAGAGAGAGAGAGAGAGAGAGAGAGACGTGGGGGGTGGGGGGTGTTCTGCAGCAGATTGTTTATCCTCTTTTATTTCGTCCATCAATCTGCACACAGGCATGAATAATTGAAGTTGTCAAAACATTACAATTTGCAATAGGATACATAATTGAAGCGCGGATGAATATTTTAGAGAGGGAAATGTCCTCCAGTCAAGCGAACTTCCTGTGGGCCTCCACACTGTCTGTGGAGCTGCGTCTGGTCCCGTTGCCCCCCCCCCCCCTCCCCACCCCACCCCCACCTAACCAGCAGGATTGGGGGCATTGATTTACACACACACACACACAGAGAAATGCACATTCGCTCTCTATATATATATCTCTCTCTCATATACACACACGCACATGTATAGAAATGCACATTTACTCTCTATATATCTCTCTCTCTCTCTCTCTCAAGTACACACACACACACATGCAATAAGTCACACACACATTCACACAATGAACTTCACATATATGCCCACATAATGCTCCCACACTTGGGCTCTTGCTAAAATATGCAAGAACTGAGCACGTCAGTGGCCATGGTAATGACTGTCACACTTGGCGAGTGTTTTAAAGGTCACGCTTGTTGACGTGCGAGGAGCATGAAGGCCAAGTGCTCAGCGCTCTCTTCAAATGTGTCGAGATTAAACCTTGTTTCCGCCCCTCCGCTGTTTGTTTTTTGAAAGGTCGTTCAGGTCCGCAGTAAGAGAAAGTTGTACTCTCACACAATAATGCACACACACACAGACACTGTCGTGCTCTCGCTCTCTCTTTCATTCTCTCTCTTTCACACACATACACACGCACTCACGCACGCACACACACACGCACGCACGCACACACAACCCAGAAAACCCTCCTTTCTTTTCAGCGGTGGGTAAAAAACAGGATTGTTCCTAATTGACACCACATGTGAGGGAGTGTTTTGTGGTCTGATACCCACAGCGGTTCCCCCTGCACAACCCCCTCACACACACACACACACACACACACACACCCCAACTACTCTTATCCCCCCCACCCCATCAACTAATATTCCAGGGTACTTTCACTCCTCCTCCCCCACCACCTTCCTTTCCCTTACTCACCCCTCTCTCCCTCTCTTCCTCTCTTTACAAACTCCAGGCTTGCGGTCAAGCCCAAGCCTCAAGTTTGCAGGGTCTCTCCATGGCCGCTTTTGATACAGACAGCAATTCCTGTGTGTGTGTGTGTGTGTGTGTGTGTGTGTGTGTGTGTGTGACTGAGGGCATGGTGGAGGTATGCCAGTGCAGCTAGGCGGGGGGGCGGGGGTAGATTGAAAGGGGGGAAGGGGGTTGCCGGGTTGTTTTGAGGAAGATGGAGAAATCCAAATCTTGAGAAGTATGGAGGCTCGCTTTCAAAGTCTGGCTCCACTTCAGAGGCGCCCATCCATCACTATTGCGCTCCATGTCGGGACCAGAAGGCCAGCATCTGATGCATTGGCTGTGTGTGTGTGAGCGCGTGCGTGTATGCATGCACAGGAGAGAGCAAGAAAGAGAGAGAGGGAGAGAGTGTCTGTAACAAAGAGAGTGAGACTGTCTGGTTGTATGTCTGTTCACCCCTGTGTGTACTACACTTGAAGCCTTCTGTGTGCCTGTGCCAAATGTGCTCCAAGTCCCATAGCGCCTTACTTGGCCATCAGCATTGATGTTTGCATGAACCTAAGATGACATTTCCTGTGGGTTATAGGGCTTAGATGGGGGTGGATGAGGGGGATTTTGCAATACAGTATAGCAAGCTCTTGCCAATTAATAGAGCCACTTTCATTTATGGCCGTCTGATTATGAAACATCCTCAGGCGTCTGACTGCATTCATTCATGCATTTACTCCTTCATCTGGCCATTCATGAAAATGTGTGTGTTGGCTTCCTTCCCCCCTTGGTGCTTTGGATTCAAGTGTCCTCACATGGCGACCAGGAAGCCAGGGGACCCCTGGTTGTTTGTCTCCTTCAGACACCCCCCCTTTTCTTTTTTTTCTACTGGGGTCTTATTGCATGCATCAGAGTTTTGGCAGGCCAAGGCAACTGTTGTTGTTGCTAATGGTTGTTTGTTGTTGTTTAAGCCCTTGTTGCCGAGCCTGCTGAACCCAGCCTGCCTGCGTGTGTGTGTGTGTGTGCGTGCCTGTGTTTTGTGTGTGCATGCTAGTGTTTTTTGTTGGCCAACCCAGCCAGTTATCAGGCTACCTAGCAGATTTTCGGTCACGCTGTTCCACCTGAGCTGGGGAACACTCTGCTCAATTGCCAGCCAACAAAACGTACTGTAACCTAAGCCTGGCACAGCTTAGCTTTGTTCCAAAAACTATTGCACATACACACACACACACACACACACACACACACACACACACACACACACACACACACACACACACTCTGTCTCTCACACGCACACACACACACTTTCACACAGAGGTACAAAAACACCTCGGCTTGTGACCTGACATGAGAGAGCTGTGTGGCTCTAGCCAAGAGCACTGTTGGTCCACAGCTGGAGGAAGGTGAGCTGCGGGTCCGGCCAACACTAGGTGGCACCGTTTGGCCTTGCTGCCAGGAGCTGCAGTGGATTGGTCTAGTGGAGCGCTGCCTGCCAGCTGGCCTGCCTGGACCCCAGACTCGCTGCCTGCACTGCCTGCCTGTCTGCTTGGACCCTGGGCTCGCTGGCTGCCAGGCTATTTTTCCTCGCTTTGACACAGCGTGGGGCTCCAGAGGGGAAAAGTTGGGAAAAGTTCCTCTCCTCCTCTCTCCTTTCTTCTCCTTTCTTTTCTTCTCCTTTCTTGTCTTCTCCTCTCTTTTGTCTCCTCTATATCCACTTCTTTTTTACTCATTTCTTCTCTTCTCTTAAACCCTCCCTCCATGTTTGTGTCTCAATGCAGAACAGTCTGCAGCAGGAAGTGGATCCCCTTTTGGACCCCCTACTCGTTCACTTTTTCTGTCATTCTCTCTTACACACACACACACACACCAGGCAGGCCCACACTCTTGTTTCCTGTTGCATTTTGAAGGCATGAGCAGTGTGAAACAGCAGCTGCTGAATCAGGGAATTCTGCTGGTGTGGATATCCTGCTATCTTTGTGGAATTTTATTTTTCTCCCTCTTCTCCCTCTCTTGTCCTTCTCTCTCTCTCTCTCTTTCTCCTCCCCCCCCCCCCCATCTCTCTCTCTCTCTCCCCCCCTCTCTCTCTTTCTTGCGTGCGCTCTTCTGGCAGGGAGGGTGGTCGTGAGTTGAAGAAGGGTTCATGTTTTTCATGTTCTCTGGCTGGAGCGAGGGGAGGGAAGCATCACCTCTAGCATTCCTGTCCTCTTCTCTGGTTTCCTCTCTGGCCAGCCTGTGTGTGTGTGTGCGTGCGCGTCTGTGTGTGTGTGCTGTGCGCGTGTATGTGTGTATGGCATTACTGTCATCAGGCTTTTCAAAAACTCTTCCTGTTTTGTTTTTTTCCCCCCCCCTCTCTTTTTTGGTGGAGCAGGTCAGGGGTCCAAGGATGGGCATGAGGTTGAGACAGTTGACGGTGTCTTTGGCGTGTGTGTGGCAGCAGTCCTGGCTGATAGTGGCTGGGCAGCCGCAGCTGTGTTGCCAGGAAGATTAGGGCGCGCCACCGGCCCGCTGGGAGCTAACCAGTCTCTGGCAATATGGCGGTTTTCGAAAGAACTCAGGCAGGAGAAGTGAAAGCTGCTCGCCATGAATTATAGAGGAGAAGGCACTGTCTCTGGCATCCTGTTGTTACAAGTGATCACACGCACACTAACACACATAATCCTCTACACACACACACACCCATGTAGACACCAACACTCGACTCCGCAGTGCTCCTTTGGATGACCGTTGTTGATGAGCTGATACTGCCTGGCCCGGTCCAGGCTCTCTGTGTCTTAAGATCAATCTTCCCCACCCCACATCACCCCTTTATCTCAACCCCCTTTCCTATGTCTTTTTCCCCCCTGCTGTCTTTCTCTCTCTCTCGCTCTCTCTTTGCCATCCTCTCGTCTCTATCCATCCTCTGCTCCTCCATGCTGCTCAGTGACGTCTATTTCCTGCAGACGCCTCTCGTTTAGATAGGGCGGTAAACAAGCCGTCTCCGCAGCCCAGTCTTTGATTAGGACTGACCTCTTTTTGGTCCTCTTTCAGTTCCTTTTGATGGGGGTAGGAGGGTGGATGCAAGGGTTTGGGTTGGCTAGGGGTGCTGGGGTTGGCGAAGGGGGTCGATGAATGGTGGGCGACACCACCCAAATGTGCCTCCTGAGTGCCGGGCCAGATTCCACAGATACCCTGCACTGATGCACTTCCTGTCCCTTGGCATTTCCTCTCAGAGCCACCAGCCACCCCACCCCTGCCGGGTGACCGCTTCCATTTGGCCTGTGTGTGTGTGTGTGTGTGTGTGTGTGTGTGTGTGTGTGTGTGTGTATGTGTGGTGTGTTGGATGGCTTGTTAGGATGGGTGGAGGACCAGTTTGCTCGCTCGCTCAGAAGGCCCGATAGCTGGTGAGGTCATTGGCCAGCGTGGCTGCCGCTACCACAGCTGTTTTATCTTTGGATGTGGTCAGAGGGGCCCCGCTTTGGGGTAGCTAGTGGAATATGGCAATGGGTGGCTGGTGGCTTGGGCAAGCCCCGACAGGCCCTGTATGGCTCGGGCTGTCACTGAGCAGCACAGGGGAGTGCTGGAGAGTCTGAGTCAGGGGCTCCAAACATGCCATGACCCCTGTCTTGTGGCCTGAAATGAGACACGCCGCCTAACCCCCGCCCCCCCCAACCACACACATACACACACACATTCTCCCACTTATCCATGCTATCTTTCTTTATATTAGGAAGGTGTTGTGGGTTAGGGTGCTGGGCATGGGGTCTGCCACAATCTGTCTCCAACTACCTACAGAGACCCCAGAGTTATGTTGGCATATGGAGAACGCAGCAGTATCCTCCCCTCCCGCAACTGTATCTGATTTTGACCACTGGGCCACACATAGACATGCACCTCACACACACACTAACACATATACACACACACACACACACACACTCACACATATATGCTCATGTGTGTTTGTCCCTGCAGGGAAGCGGAAGCCTGGTTATAGTAGGTTGGCACACACCCCGACAGGCATGGTCTGGGTCAAGTCCCGCTGAGACACTCCACGAACAATGTATGCACTTGGCAGGGCAGTCTGACCCAGAACACACACACACACACACACACACACACACACACACACACACTTGCATGCTCGTCTGCTTAGGTAAGATCAAATACTCCCCTGTTCTAATAGTCTGGCTGCTTAGGTCTGTACTCCCCTTAGTTGTGTAGTCTGGCTCGTGGTGATGAGGACCAGGGATAGCAGGGCAGCCTTATGGTCAAAGAGACATGGCTGGAAGGGTGTAACCTCACTCAGACTGAAGCTGGGTTTTCATTCAGCTCATGCTGTGTGTACATTCGTCTGGTTAAAGAATCAGTGTTACTGCGTAACTCGTCTATTTGTTGCAAATATGCAAGTTACAAATCTACATTGTGATAATCCAGCGACACAGTTGTTGAAATGAATCATTGAACGAATGTTTATGTTATTTTAAGACTAATCAATCGTTTCCTACTCTGCATGGAAGGCAAGCTGTAGTCACTGAGGGAATGTAAGCTGGCATATGGAGGGTAGGGCATATCCTGAAGCCTTGTGCTCAGTTCTTAGGCCTTGTGTTATATTCTAAGGCTTTGTGTTCTAATTCTAGTTCAGTGCTAATGTTTTGTGTTCTATTCAGGGGTCTTGTGTTCTGTGATAAGGCATTGGTTTCTGTTCTAAGGTCTTATGTTCTAAGATATTGTCTTTTCTTGTGTATGATCTCAGGTTTTGTCTTCTGTCCTGAAGCCTTGTATTCTGCAAGGTTGTGCGTTTTGTGCCGTGCTGATGTTTTGTGCTCTATTGTGTTCATTATAAGGCTTTGTGTTGTCTTGTGCTCTCGTTATTGCTCGTGCTCCAATCTTGTGCCTCATTCACGCCATAGTCTGCAATCGCAGTGCATATGATTAGGGGTGGGCGATATAGTCTAAAATTTATATTGTGAATTATTTTGAACCATAGACGGTAGATGATATATATCATGGTAGGGGTGGGCGATATAGTCTAAAATGTATATTTCGATATATTTTGAACCATAGACGGTGATAGATATATATCACCATAGATGATATATATCACGGTATTCTTTGGTATGTAACTTACAGCATAACAGTTTCTTAATGGTTACCATAGCATTCAATATGTACAACAGTTGTTTAGTCATCGTTCGGAGGTGTTGGACTCTCAAATTCACACAGAAGTAAACTGGTAAGCTGCATTTGTGTCAGGCAGTAGCTGTTCAATTTATAGGCTCTTACACAGTTTCGTTGTAAGAATGAAAAGGTGCTATCAATAAGGTGAAGCTACAGGTCAACATTATTTCACATGGTTGTGGAGACGCAATGAGCCTATCATGGTATGCCGATATGACCCAAAATCTCTATCATTGGCCAAATGCATATTGCATACGGTATATATTGTCTATATTGCCCACCCCTACATATGATGTGTAGATGATTTTTTGGAAGTTTCTGAGACCTTATGTTCTGTGTCCAGTGTGTTCTGTTACAAGGTTTTCTATTTTCTGTGACCAATGGGGTTTTGTCTTATGTTGTGAGGCCTTGTGTTTTGCTCTGGGGTCTAGTCTTATATGTATGTCCTTAGACATTCTCATGGGGTCTTGTCTTATGTCCTGAGACATTCTGTTGTGCTCTTGGGTCTTGTCTTATGCCCTGAGGCCTTGTTATGTTCTAAGATCTTGTCCCATTTCCTGAGGTCTTGTGTTGTGTTCTAAGGTCTTGTGTTATGTCCCTGAGGCCTTGTGTCTTGTTTTATGTCCTAAGGCGCCTCGTGTTGTGTTCTCAGCTCTTGAAGCAACAAAGAAGCATCATCACAACCAAGCTGCTGACAGCTAGTGCAAGCTGAGAAAATCATGGTCAAAATGATGGGAAATCAACAGTCAATTTTCTGAATTCTCAGCAGTAACACACACACACACACACACACTAATTAATGCATACACTATGTTTAACACACACACACACACACACACACACACACACACATATTCTCATAATCACATTAACATACAACTCATACGCCAGCAAGATGCTTAACCGGTTCGTGGTGGTGAAGGATTTTCACTTAAGGGTCATTCCCCGGCTGTGGGCTAAACACTGCAGGCCTGTGGTCTGTCTGAGCCACTCCCTCACTAGCCGCTGCCTCTCAGAATTGTCCCTGGGTTTGTTTGTGTATTTACTGTACTGACGTGTGTGTGTGTGGTTTGCTATTGCTTGGCCTCTCGTCTTGGATGTTAATTATGGTCAAGGCGAGAGGGGGAGACTGACCTGACCTCTGTCTCACGTCTGATCATGCAGATGTCACGAATACTTCTTTTGACGCTGCGTTTTAGTGAACGTTAATCACCAAAAGCATGTTGTGTACATAAACGCATGCGCGCACACACACACACACACACACACACACACACACACACCAGCCCCTAATCAGTCAAGAGTGGTATGTGTTCAAGCTCTGGGGTGGAGGGAGTCTCTGAAGGGAGACAGATGAGTGTGGCTTCCCCCTGCAGAACTCTCTCGTCTCCTCTTCTGTCCTGTCCTTTCTTCTCATCGTGCCCTGTCTCATCTTCTCCTCCCCTTTCTACTCCACTTCACAGTGTACTTCTTTCCTCTCCACTCCTCTCTTTACCTCTCCTCTCCTTTCTTCCATCCTCCTCTCCTCTCGTCTCTCTCCTCTCCTTTTCTCTTCCGTCTTAGTTACAGCGCTCCTCTCCTCTGCAGCTGTATGGCGGAGCCCAAGCCTGCAGGAAGCCAGGAGGGGCGGGCCACCCAGCGTGGCCGGCCGCGGCAGCTGTTTACAAGCTAGGCCCCCTCGCCACATTTCCTACACTCCGCGTGTGGGTAATGAACTTGTTAATAGACTCCCGACATTATGCAAACAAGGATCCCCATCATTAAGGGTCCGAAACGCAAGCACACACACACACACTCTTGCATGCTTGCTTGCTCTTTCCCTCTTTCTCTCTGTATCTGTCTCTCTCTCTTACTCACTTTCTCTCTCTCTCACTCACTCACACTCTCTCTCTCTCTCTCTCTCTCTCTCTCTCTCTCCACACACACACACAAGACCTTAATCCACAAGCACACGAGTAAGCAGACAAAAGAGCTCACGCATGCAAACAGCATGCGTGGCAGAGAAACACAAGTGGTTTAGATTTGCGCATTTCCTCCCGCGGTCGAAGTGGTGGTTCCAGATTGGGAGCGTCAGTGCGTCTTGCCTGCCGCTGCAGCTGTGGCAGCCCCTGCGCATTCTGGGACAGACGAGGGGAGGCAGCTGAGGAGAAGCGCACTCCTACGCCAGAGTGGGCGTGGCATTGAGGGTTGCCTCGTTTTCTCTGTTTCTCTCGCTCTTAATAACTCTCTGTCTTCACTATCGTTTCCTCTGTTTTACCTCCCTTTGTTCTTTCCCTCAAGAGAGAGAGAGAGAGAGAGAGAGTCTAAAGGGATGCTGAATGAGTCCAAGCCATTGATTGCCCTAGGCAGTGGATACTTAGCAGGTTCGTCATGCACTTATGGGGGCGATGGTGGCGCAGATGGTAGAGGTGCCGTTCGGTAACCGGAGGGTTGCAGGTTCGAGCCCCACTCCATCTGACTACATTGAAGTATCCTTGGGCAAGATACTGAACCCCGATTGCTCCCGGTGGCAGGATGGTACCTTGCATGGCAGCCACTGCCACCGGAGTATGAATGCATGTGTGTGAATGGGTGAATGAGAGGCATACATTGTAAAGCGCTTTGAGTGCTCGTAGGAGTAGAAAAGCGCTATATAAATGCAGTCCATTTACCATTTACCATTTACTTAGAGGCTCCAGTCAGTGGGTGAGGTTTGCCTAGCAGTCCTACATGAGAGTGCGGTACAAACAAAGTTGTTATTGCATGAGATGCTACAATTTTGCTCTCAACAATGAGAAGCTTAATTTCTCACAGCCTAACTCTTAAATAAACATGATGAATGACTACAATTTGCCTTTTATTCCCCCTCCCTCCATCGGAAGCATTTATGTCTCTTTTCCGACTTTATATCGTTGTGTTAACACACATGAGAGAAATGAGAAATGTTACACAGTACATTCTGTCAGAGTATGTGCTTTGGAAGAGAAAGCCAGCCTCCCAGCTTGTTGCTAGTTCATGTGCACACACACACACACACACACACACACACACACACACATACATGCACGCATACCTTGGGTAGACATCGGATGTGTTGCAGAGGTGCTGAGTCACCACAAGGCTGTGGCAGCTGGGGGCTTGTGGAGTGTGGCAGGCTGGACAGTACAAATAAGGCCCGAGTGTTTCCACACACACACACACACACGCACACACACACAGGCTCAAATACACTGATGCCCCCCAGACACCCCACCGCCAGCTGAGTCTGTGGCTGCTAAGTAACACCAATCATGCGTCTGACTGTCTGTGTGGTGTGGTTTGATGACAGATACACACAGCACGAACCCCAACCCCCCCCCCCCCCCCCCCCCCCCCCCCCCCCCCATGCCAGACAGACACCCTCGCGGGAAGCTCGCTGGGGTTCCTGTGGAACGGTTTCATGCAATTGGGCCCTCCGTACTCCAGCCCACGGGACTGGCCGGCCGGCTGGCTGGCTAGCGTTTCTCTTCCCTCCAGCTCGCTATATAGTTGCATCGCAAGCGGAAGAACAAAGGCCAGGCCCCGTAAGATTGCTCCGTATTGATTTCACGCGCATTCCTGGTCTGCTGGATACACATTTGTCCAAACAACATTCTTTGCTACTCAATATTATCAAACCTTTTTTTTCCTCTCTTCTCCTGCTCTCCTCTTCCCTCCTCTGCTCCCCCCGTTTCCCCTCCTCCTGTGCAAAGCAGTCCTTTTCTCTGTTTATCCCAGGACTTCTCCCTCAGGACAGTCTTATTCCTGATTTTGAACGACTCAGTGTTTTTCTCTGGGCAGGTATAGAGGGCTGATCCATGTGTGTGCGTGAGTGCGTGTTTGTGGGTGTGTACGTGTGTGTGTGTGTGTGTGCTTGTCTGTGTCTGTGTGTGGACATGCCAATGGGATCGAGAGATAAGCTTTGAAGATGCAAGGAGATTCTGTAAAGGCTGGAGTGAGAGAGAAAAAAGAGAGGGAAAAGAGGGAGAAAGAGATGAAGAAGAGAAGGCGGAGGAGAGGAAAAGAAAATGAGGTTGGGATGGATCCAGTGGAAAGTTTGTTTTTCTCCATCTTTCTTTCAGTTTAACTTTTTTTCTTTCTTTTTATGTTTCTTGTGTTGATTTTTTTCCCCCTCACTCTCCAGACGCCTTTCTCTCTCCTCTATCTGTCCTTGTGTTGTATTCTTTTGTCCTCCCCCTAAAAAGAAGGGATGATCGCCTGGGGTACTTTG
>JAGFZM010000046.1:800361-815370 GCA_017657215.1 Limnothrissa miodon
TGGCTTGTTTTTGTGCATAGTTTACCGTTGAGCCCCCCCCCCCCCCCCCCCACTCCCCTTATGACCAGACCATAGGGTATTGTGTACATCTGCGAGAAGAGCTCTTAATGCTCATACGATTCCCCTACCTCCTTTTCCCCCTTTCTCTCTCTCACACTCACTCACACACACACACACTTCCACACACGCAAACATGCGTGTGAGCTGGGGGCCACGGCCAGCAGTAAGAGGATTGTTTAATGCGCCTGGATGTCCTGTTGATCCCAATACACGCGGCCGCTCCTGCGAATGGCTTCCTGTTCGGGGGCCATTAATCCCCATCATTTCTGTTTACTGGCTGTGTCCAAACACCAAAAGTCAAATGGAGAAATTGTTATGGAGAGAGTTTGAGGAAGGAAAGGGAGAAGAAGACACGCTCATGGATTCCTCAAAGCCGAAAGAAATAGTGCAAGCCAGGCATTTTTTAAACCTTTCTCCGAGGGTTCTGCCTTTCTGAAATCCGTTGTTTTCCCACTGAACACACACACACACACACATATATTCACTCATTCACCTCCTTCAGTCTTTTCCTGCCTTGTTCGTCGCGCCTTTGGCCCCCCTTCAGCACTAGCGCCTGGGGATCGACCTGTGAGAACGAGCTGTTCACCATTAAACCCCCACCCCAGCCACCCGTTACGACCAGGCCAGCAACGCAGTTTTGTTTTTTACAGTCACGCTGAACTCCAGGGCAGCGACTGCTATGTGGGAATAAGAAAGAGGGAGACGGGAGGACCTCCACGTTGTGTTGACCGAAGTGTCAGATTGAGTGTGCAGGCCCATACAGGGAGAGAGTAAGAGGAGCCAGAGGAGAGGGAAGGTTCCTTCAGGGGGTCACCCTGTTCCTTGTCCCAACAATCCCCACCACCACCACCTCCTTCACCACTGCCAGCGCTTCAGTTTTCCTCTACTCCCCCAGTCCTCCCAATAACTGAAATACCAGGGAGATTTATTTATTTTCCCTGTCACACCTAACTGAACGTATTGCCTATTTCGCCGGGCTTCTCCTCCGCGCCCCTAAGTGGCTGTGACGCAATGCGGATGCGTTTTCAAGGCCCCGCGCTCTCCGGTTTCCTCTCCTCCCCTATTCGATCTTGTCTCTGGCTCTTGATCTGGGCCAGCGGTTGAGCGCGGCACTCTCTCTCCGACCTACTCTTGCGATCTGACGAGAAGTTAAACAAATAAGGGCTTGCACGGGGTGGATGTTATCAAGATGTTACCACGGCAAAGGTCATCCGTGGAGACCGGAGCGGAGCGGTGAAGGCACGGCCTCCCACGTTGTCTGTCTGTGTGTGTGTGTGTGTGCATGCGTGCACAGGGACGCTTTTGCTCCCATGAGCAGAGTAGCTCTAGTCTTCTGTGCATTTGTTGCATTTGTATACATAGCATAAAAAAATCTTAAACTCACCTATATGTTTTAATATTCTGAATCACAGTTTTTATTGTGTGAAAAAGCTTTGAGTGAATTGCCATGTGAGTGAACACGATGACTGATTTTAGTCTGTGTGTGGGGGGGGTGGGGTGTAGGGGTGCAGAAAGGGGCCATAGTACCATGAACTATTCATAAGGAATAATATGTTTGCAGCACAGATATTTTGTGTTCATACAACAAACCCAGGACCACTCCCCCACCCCGTGCCGTGCTTCATATAGTCTCCCATCCATGCATCCGCATGCCGTGGGCTCCATGTGTAAGCGAGTTCAGGCCCAGCACAGATTTCTCCCTTGATTGCTAAATGTGGGATGGTAACAGAGCCCACTATCATTAACTGTGGTGCATTAAGCCAGGCCATTCATGTTGGCTGGGATAAATAATGGATGTGGTCCTTGGCCTCTAAATAAATGAGCAACTATATCAGAGAAGGAGTGAGAGTGAGTGAGAGACCGAGCGTGTTTGTAGTGGGTGATGATGGGGGGCACTTTCTCTTTCTCTCTCTCTCTCTCTCTCTCTCTCTCTCTCTCTCTCTCTATCGGCAGTCGATGGCTTATTGCCCAACTGCCCACGCTTCCTGAGGGTCAGGGGTCACTGGCTCTCAGAGGTGGTCTTAGATAGGCACCCGTACACCCTAGCACACACACTCTGGCTGGACATGGCAATGTCCTTAACAGCGTTTGGTTGGCTGCCATGTGCCGTAGCCAAGAAGGAACAGGGACACAACCCAGTCAGAGAAGTGGGAGATCTGTGGCCCCCTAGAGATGAGTGCGGTTGGAGATTGTGGGGGTGCTAGGCTGGGGGTGGGGTGGTTAAAGGAAAGTCCTGCATGCGTGCATGTGTGTGTGTGTGTGTGTGTGTGTGTGTGTGTGGTTACAGTGTTGGTGGGGCCAAAGCTAAGCTAAGCTGTCCTCTCTGTGGCCATTTATTGTAATATATGTGAAGGGCCGACTGTGAGAACAGCCCCTGGCGGTCTTGCATATGGCACAGTTACCCAAAGACACAGGAAAAATGTTTCACACTTGGGTACTCTTTTTTTCTGTATGGTCTCTCTCTTTTTTTCTTTTTTCTTTTTTTTTGAACTCTAATCTCAGCCTTACTGAGGTTTCTGAATATTCCTTGACTTTGTTATTGCTGGCATGAGTTGTACTATAGATGTATGCTTGTGCTCATTCTTCTCTGTCTGTCTCCCTCTGTCTCTCTGTCTCTGTGCGCATATATGTCTCTCAGGGCCAAGGGCAGACGTTTGAGTTCCCCAACATCTTCCCGGAGAAGGATGCCAAGTCGGCTGAGGGTTCCGTGGAGGAGATGCAGGAGAAGTTCATGGAAGACGAGAAACAACGGCAGAAGCCTGACCCACGGAGGGGCGGTGTGACCGAGTGGTTTGGCCTCTGAAGAGACTGAATTTTGTGTGTGTGTATATGTATATGTGTATGTGTGTGTGTGTATATACATGTGTGTGTAGACCAGGAGCTGTCACCTTATTAGACCCTACATGTACTTCTGAAAGAGTCAGAACATCTTTGCTCTTTACTGTCTGTCTGTCCTCCGTCATTCTTACTTCTCTTCTACTTCTCTCTTCAATGTAGTCTTTACCAAGTATTTTACTCCCTCTTTGCCACATACTCTAGGAAGAATTCTCTAGAAAGCCCACATTTAGTCCACAAAGACAGCTCTGGAACACACCATTTTTTTTCTGACAGGCTCGGATATGTTGCAGCTTTTCTAATAAAAAAGACGTTGTGTATATACCCGTTGGTCATTTCCTTTTTTCTCTACGTGGAAATCATTATATATGGATTATATTTTCCTGGAAACGGAAAGATTACTCTAAGACCTGCACTCCACAAATGCCCCCTAAGCACACAGTGTTACGGGCAAAGTTAGACAGGTTTTGGGGTATAGAAAACCATCTGACTCAGTCTGAAAGCTCACACTGTACCTTCTGGGAGGATCCGTTTCAAGCCGTGACTCACCATCATGTTAACACTCTCGCATTTGTGTATGTGGCAAAGGCAATTTAGCAGCACAATAGCACCCATTGCAAAGACTCTATTGTTGCCACACTCAACAGTACACCTCTGTTGTATCAGTGTGACCCTCTCAGTGTTCAGTAGGGACACACACACATGCCTACTGTACACAAACACACACCTTCCCGGAGACGTTAAACCTGTACTGCGCCATCTGCTGCCAACTCCACCAGCCATCGTTGACCTCACCCAGCCAACAAGGCAATCTCTAGAGGGAATGATAACATCCACTATTGTCTTCTGCTAGGAAACGCTGCCCCCCTGCATTGCTATAAAGCCATTTGATTTAAGGCAAAACAAAAGGGCTGGAGAAAACACACACACAGAAATGCCTTGCGAGAAGACAGCAGATGGACAACAAAGGAGTGTGAAGGAGAATGAAAGACCACAGATCTCAAATTCCTCTCCGTGTTGCTCCCTGCCAGGAGTGACCCCCCACATGAAAGTTTGGAAATCTTGTTCAGTGTTTGCCAAAACCCCAAACCCATACACACACACACACACAGAAACACAATGAAACTCCATTATATTCTGACAGGCAATGAGGTTTTTAGGCACAGTGCACCACCCCAGCTGTTGCCTCTGCACCCCCCACCCCACAACTTGAAGTCATCTGCTCAGCCCCTGGCAGAGAGAGTATGGGCGGAACTCCCTGTGGTTGTCAAGCCCTGTGTCATTCTGAGAGAAGAAGTCCGCTCTCCTGGTCATCAGGACCACTGATGTGGGAGAGAGCACCTTGACCTCTTTGACTAGCGCTGCTCGGGGGTCCAGCCATGCTTTATAAATCTCAGCTTAGCACTCCTTCAGCTTGCGTCATAGATCGCCACTGGGTCTGAAACTAAAGTCTGGTCCCAATCTGTTTTGGGTTCCAAAAAGGCACAGTTTGTGTAGTGTCTTTCTTCCAACAGCCTTTAGGCCTATAAAACTTTATGGACTGAGATACATAGCACCTGTCTGTGGCTGAAGTGTTTCAAGTAGTTTCTTAAAACGATTACAGACTTGCAGCCTAGAGTTGGAACTATTAGCCAGTGGTTGCATGGGGAATGCTTATGAAGAAATACTGATGAACCTCATAAAAACCAACGAGAGCCTGGTGGCTGGAAGTGCATCTATCATAAAAGATTTATTATACATTTTGAGCATGCCACTACATATGGAAACCCCTGTTACTTCGGAGGCTGGCTGAATAAACTTGGATATCATGAAGAAGTGTGGCTAGGATGTCACCATTGGATGGGCATTAGCTAGCTTTGGGGTTGGGGTTTGGGGGGTAATTACTAAATGGAAGAAAAATATAATGGTTTTGAAAATAGTTTTAATGTATTTGGGTACAGCACTTGAGAGTGTGCTGTTAGTAGAAGGACTGTTGAACTCAGCAATGCAATCTCGCTGGAAAATGCTAACCTATATTTTGTGTAAAATAATTATTTTACCTACAGTAGCTTAAAGTTCAGTGTCTGCTTTAGGAGAGAAAACAGACATCAAATGTGCACACACACACACACACACCAGCCACCCCCTTTAGCCATGCTCCTATTACAGAGGCATCTGAAAATAAAGGGATGTAGACTTTCTTAAGTTGTGAATGAGAACGCTGGTTACGAATGTAACCGTGGTTCTATGACTGAGTGAAAGACTGCCAGGGCGGTGCTGAAAGCACTAGTGGAAAACATCTTTGTATCTACACGTTATCGAGAATCGCATACAAAAGTTGTCATTTCATGACGTATGACATGACTGCCTAGCTATATAAGGCAACACCCCACGTCATTTCGGTCTCAAGATCATTCTCGCGCAGTCCGAGTGACCAAAGACCCTGGCGGTCTTCCACTCAGTCATAGAACCACGGTTACATTCGTAACCAGCGTTCTATTTCCTTCATTCCAGACCGCCAGGGCGGTGCTGAAAGCACTAGTGGAAGACAAATACCAACCCTGTCACGAGGAATCAGGAAGAGCATTGCCACCATCTGGTAGAACTGCCGCACACAGCGATGGCATGGACACAACATTCAGTCTGTAGTACCGGGCAAAGGTACATGTATTAGACCATGTCGCAGCAGCACAAATGTCAGAAAGTGACACTCCTCTGAGAGCTGCCCATGAAGTTGCTTGAGCACGTGTTGAATGGCAATGAACTGGAGAGGGCACAGATCGCCCTGTGGATTCATAGGCATGGGTAATTGCCTCCACCACCCAACGAGAGAGCCGCTGCTTAGACAGGGCGGCTCCTTTGTGAGCACCACCATAACAAACAAACAACTGGTCAGTAACACGAACAGCTGCCGTCCGATCCAAATAAAACCTCAGAGCCCTAACGGCATAATTCTGTACGTACATTTGAGCCATCTGCCGGAATAGCTGCCAGCAAAATAGGCTGGTTGCTGAACTGGGGGGACAGGACTTTTGGGAGGAAAGCTGGGTTAGGCCACAATGAGACACTGTCAAACATAGGGCCCCAACAAAGACAAACAGCACTCATGGAGAGGGCATGTAGCTCCCCCACACGACAGGCTGTCGTGATGGCAAGAAGAAAAGCTGTTTTAATTGATAACCACTTTATATCAGCTGTTGATAGGGGCTCATAAGGTGACGAACAAAAAGACTTAAGCACAGTGCTGAGCTCCCATGACGGACTCCGTACCTGAGGGGGAGGACGAAGACGAAACGCCCCTTTCAAGAAAGCCATCACCAACCGGTGTGATCCAAGTGAAACACCTCCAATTTCTGAATGATGAGCTGCCAGCGCTGCAACATACACTTTAAGTGTAGCTGCAGCCCTACCAAGCTCAAACAGGTGCTGTAAGAAGTCTAAGGCTTGTGGGATAGAACAATTCAAGGGATTGATGTTGCGTTCCGTGCACCAATCACAAAAAACCTTCCACTTGCCTGCATATAAGCGCCGGGTAGACTCTGCCCTTGCATTTACCACAGTGTTCCTGGCCCCTTCTGAACACTCCAGTAATAGCCCCGGGGTCCCAGGGGCCACACCCAGAGCTTCAGGCGTTCGGGACATGGGTGTCGAATCCTGCCCTCCATCTGTGTGAGCAGGTCGGGCCTGCTGGGCAGCTGACAAGGAGGTCCCACTACCAGAGAAAGCAGGAGCTGGAACCATGGTCTGGAGGGCCAATGAGGGGCTATTAGAAGCACATGGTGGCCGTGATCGCGCACACGGCAAAGAGTCCTCCACAACAGTGGTAAGGGGGGGAAGGCATAAAGGACCACCCTCGGCAACTCGTGGGCCAGAGCGTCCTGGCCCACCGCTGCCGCTTCTTCCCCTAGGGAAAACCACATTAAGCAATGGGTTGTTTGACTGGTCGCAAACAGATCCACGGTTGCCTTCCCATATGTCTCCCAGATCTGTTCCACTGTGTCTGGATGCAGTCTCCATTCTCCCTGCAACACTCCCACGTGACAGAGCGTCTGCCACACTGTTCAGACGTCCAGGCAGGTAAGCTGCTCGTATGGACATGAGGTTGTCCTGAGCCCATACTAGAAGGCTGTGAGCCACTTGAAGCGCAGCCAAAGACCTGGTGCCCCCCTGATGGTTGATATAGAAAACTGTTGCAACATTGTCTGTGCGTACCAACACATGTTTGCCCCTTAACCCGTCCTGAAAATGGCGCAGTGTCAAAAACACCGCCATCAGCTCCAGTGTGTTGATGTGTGACGTGCGTAGTGGACCATGCCAGGTGCCGTTTACACCCTGTCGGCGCCAGACTCCCCCCCAACCCATGAGGGAAGCATCTGTCCGAATGACCTCCCACTCTCCTGGTGGGGGACCAAGTGGAACCCCGCGGGTGAGAAAGCGTACAAGGGACCAAGGTTTCAGTGCAAGCATGCAGCGGCGTGTGATCCTCACTCTCACATGTCTGTGTCGCACTGGACAAAGACGCAGTTGATGAAGCCATCTCTGAAAAGCCCTTAGCCACAGAAGACCCAAAGGAACAGCCACCGTGGCTGCTGTGAGTTTCCCCAACAACCGAAGGAGAGAAACAAAACGTTGAGTGCCCCCGGCGCGAAGGTGGTTCACTCCTGTGACAATTGAATTTATTCTGTCTGGTGTGGGACAAGCCAGCATGGTTTCTGAATTCAGGGCTATGCCGATGAAATGTGTTGCCTGAACCGGGATCAGCTTGCATTTCCTCCGGTTCACTCTAAATCCCAAGGCTGTAATGTGTAGAAGTAACCGGTGAGCGTGTTCCCTGGCCTGTTCGGGCGACGCCGCACAAACAAGCCAGTCATCTAAGTAAGGGAGCACTCTTATGCCCTCCATCTGCAGAGGTTCTAGTGCTACTTGGACGCATTTGGAGAAGACCCTTGGTGCCAGAGAGAGGCCAAAGGGGAGAACTTTGAACTGAAAAATTTTTCCCATGAATGAAAAACGAAGGAAGCGCCTGTGCTCTGCAGCGATGGGAATGTGAAAATAGGCGTCCTCGAGATCCACAGTCACAAACCAATCCTGGTTTGTGACTGCGTGCAGTACATCCGTGGTTCGGAGCATTCGGAAGGGAAGCACTTTCAAGAACTGATTCAACCTTCTTAAATCCAGAATCAGCCTGAACCCGCCGTCTTTTTTTGGAACTAGAAAATAAACTGAAAAGAAACCCCCGGGGTGAACAATGGGATCGACCATCTCTATGGCTCCTTTTTTTAGCAACAACTGAACTTCTTTCTCCAAGGCATTTACCTGCCCTGGATTGTGAATAACTGTGTGCCTCATTCCTGAGTGCATCGGTGGCTGGTGGCGAAACTGCAGGCGGTACCCTTCTGAGAGGGTTTTGAGAAGCCATTGGTTGGATGTTATTTTGCGCCAATGTGCTAGCTGGCCGTCTGTGAAAGCTCCTGCCACCGGCCCTGACCCGTCAGTGGTCCTGTCTACGTTTTTCGGTAGAGGTGGGGGGGGCAACGATGGCGGGGGGGACCCACCTGTCGGAAAGGACGAAAACTGACACGTGGTTGTGCGCCACCCTGCCTGGACGGGGCAGGTGGTGGATTGGGGGCCCGCTGCTGGGGCCGATTAGGAGACCTTTGAGTGGCTCTCGGGGCCACATGTCTAACACGTGAGGCAGCTGGGTTGGGCGGGGCCCTAAAGGTGGGTGCTACACTCACATGACGGGAGCGAGATTACGTGGCAGATACACGCCTGTCAAGGGCCTCTTGTGCCGCTGGTCCAAAGAGCTGTCCAGGTGCCAGCGGGAGATGTCTCAGGTTGTTCCTGCACACCTTTGGTAGAGGCGATTGAGCCAACCAAACCTGTCTACGGGCCTGCACAAGAGTGCCCAAAGTAGTGCCACACTGGTTGCCAATGACGCCTAAGGCCTGCAAGGCAAGCTCCAGAACCTCAGCCGCCAGTAGATCTGACGAGTTGCTGAGCGATGAGTGCAGCATCACTAGCATGTGCGCCAGTGAATTGGATACCCTGCCAAGGAGAGCAGTGGAGTTGTAAGCCCGAGAGAGTAGCTCATCTGTGCGGCGGCACTCAAGGTTAGGACAACGCACATTTTCACGGAGTGCTTCATCAGGAGACACGATGAGCGCGGCAACGCTTGGCTCAATTACTG
Source organism: Limnothrissa miodon (assembly GCA_017657215.1). NCBI lineage: Eukaryota > Metazoa > Chordata > Actinopteri > Clupeiformes > Clupeidae > Limnothrissa > Limnothrissa miodon. The sequence goes on from JAGFZM010000046.1 coordinate 809,426, forward strand.
GCATGCTACCAAGGCCGACCTCATTGGGGTCCTGCATTGCTGCCAGCATACGAGACATCTGGTCTGGGCGGGCAGACTTTGCAGCAGCCCCCAAAGCAGATATTACCACAGAAGTGAAGTCACGACACTGAGGAATGACCTGAGTGGCACGTTGAGCACGGCGGAGGAACAAGTTTTCAGATCCAGTGACTCCAGGACCTGGAGTGTCTAGCTGCAAACGTGCAAGCAGAGCCTTCAGTGTGGCCTCAACTGAGCCTGCCACTGAGGAGGATTCCCCTGATCTCCCAGACATGGCATCACTGCCTGTGTCATGGGGTTCGTCACCTGTCTGCACTTCCCCTGGTGGCTGCACCGACGAAGGAGCCTGGCTAAACAAGGTGTCTGAGGCAGCCACAGACATCACTTCCTCCTGATCAGGAGGTGGGGAATGAGAACCAGCAGGTGACAAAGAGGCAGGCGGTGCAAGCTGTTCTTCTGCAGTGCCTACCTGTGGTCCTGCTATGGGAGGGGGCCTCGCAAGCAGAGGCAGCAGACGCTCCACAGTCGATGAAAGTTGCTCCACTTTACGCTCCAACTCAGACTTTGATCTTTTGTGCTGTTTCACACGCACTGGCGAGTGCCGACGTTTACGTTGCATCTGAGCATCAGAAAACAAAACACTACCAGAACTACGCTCCATTCCGGCGAGACGCGCCTGTCTCACAGCGAGCAGCATTAAGGCACATGAAGGACAAGGATCAGTCATAGCCTCCCTCAGATGTTGAATACCAAGGCACTCCACGCAGTTAGTATGTGCATCCAGCACCTTCATTAGATTGGGGCAAGTGGAACACCTAACCGCATCCATTTCAGTCAACTGACTTTACAAACTTATTGTTAAAAAAGTGGGTTAGATTAGCGCCGCTAGCCTGGCAACCAGGGCTAAGTGTGTTTCACGCTAATGCTACCAGTCAACAGCTTTACTGGCAACCAGAAGCTGAAGCTAATATATCTGGCAAAAAATAAAACGACAACGACGGCGACACCGGTCCTCACTTAAATAGCTGTCAAGATAACCGTATTGGCAACCAACAGGTTAGCTTAACCAACAAACTTGCTGGCAACCAGACAGTTTGTGATAATTCGAACCTGAAGCTTGGCAACCAAGATTCAGTGAACTAAGATATTCCAATATCTGAAGTAACGACTTACCTTAGCGACGAAACAGCTCGTTTGAAATCAAATCCAACCGAAGTCCTCTTCAGTCATGGGCTGCACTGCAATTGTCGCAGGTATAGTTCCCATTCACAGTAATAAGTACTTTCCAAGTTTAAGTAGATGCGATCTCACGCGAGAAAAAGAAGAGACTGAAATGACGTGGGGTGTTGCCTTATATAGCTAGGCAGTCACGTCATATGTCATGAAATGACAACTTTTGTATGCGATTCTTGATAACGTGCAGATGCAAAGATGTTTTCCACTAGTGCTTTCAGCACCACCCTGGCGGTCAGGAATGAAGGAAATAGAATGATTCTTGAGAATGGAAACAAAACAACATAACAATATTAGCCTGGCCTAGCCTTCCTCTATTAATTATCGTATCCCTACAATGCTACACAATGCTCCCTACAATAGGATCTGGATTTGATTCTTGTCCCTATAATGCTAGTGTGTGGATTTTATCCCATTGCATTGAGCATTTTTTACTGCATCCAATCAGCCAGTTAAAGGCAGGCGTGGATAATGCTGTCAAGGGCTGTCCCAGTCTTTTTAAACCTACATTTCTCCAGTGTTTCTCACTACCGAATGGCCATACACTCTCTACAAAATGAAGTAAAGAAAGTGGGGTTGATTTAAATTCTAGGTTACAGTGAGTTAGCTTAAGTGAACGGCATAAGGACAGGAGAATCCAGAGATATACATGTATGCTAGACTATTCATGTTTAGAGGGAAAGAAACCTGCTGACTTGGCTTTTGGAGTAGGACTGCTGGATTAACAGAGCCATTATCCTGGCACACACACACACAGGCACACACTTTCACTCTCATTCCCTTACCTTTTCTCTTAGTCACTGTCCTATCTGTCTCTCTTTAATTTTTTTTATTTTTATTTTTTTGCTTTTTCTTAAAATGTACTGTACAGGTCTTGTCCATTCGTAGGAGGCTAATGGAAGCAGGTTGAATATTTTAAGCAGACCTCAGCTTGTGTCAGCACCTCCATTCAGTCATGTCATTGAGTGAGTGTGTGTTCACAGCGTGCGTGTGCTTGTGTGACCCTGTTCCCTCTCCATCCCTATCTTACTCTCTCTCTCTCCATCTCTCCCTGTCTCTCTTGGCACACTCCAAGTTTGGAAATGGCATGACATCATCCTCCGGTTTTAGCACTGGAGGTATAAGTTGCTACTGTGCGTGAGTCACAGGACGGTAGAGTCTCTATTATTAAATCTGAAATGTTAACTCAGGCAGTTTGTCAAATCTGTCATTAATGCGCTATTGCTTGATCTACAATTACAATTTATAGCTGTGTTGTCGTAAGTCCCCAGACCACAGAAGTAAACATAATGTCCTACATCATATTCAGATATAGAGTACATTGAAAATGTACATTATGCAGAGGCTTTTGTTTAGACCGACCTTTGACTATTAATTAGTTCAGGGCCAGTCTTCTTTAGAGCAAGAGGCATGTGCCTAGCTCAGGGGCTCAACAGTGACCGTGGGATTTGAACCTATAATTTCCTGGCTACTAGCACACGGGCCAGGTTCATTAACCACTACAATAACCACTGACCCCACATAAGCCCCAGACTGGATAAGGACTAACAGTAGCAAACTTGATTTATAAAGCTATTAGGTTTGTTTGAAAGCAAGTGTAAGCATGGGAAATGTTGGTTAATCAATCGATTAAGGTGATTTGAAGTCAGTTTCGTGGTTGCATTATTGTGGTTCTTCTTTCCTTTCTGTCCCATGGGACTGTTGCTGTACATGCTGGTTGTATTTTGAATGGACTCCAAGGGAGATCTAAGAAAACCCTAAATCTGACTGCATCTCTTCAATTCCACCTCTACCCCCCTAGGGTCTAAAAACGCACTCCCAAATGCTGATTCTCTAATATCTATTCACCATCATTAGTGAAAGCCTGATTCTCGTAATCTGTCGGCGTCACACGCTACCCTCATCCCCTAGTGCCCGGTCATCGGCTTTCGAGCGTGGTCTTCATCAGTCTTCATGTGTGAGCAGTGGGCACATAAGGGGTCCAAGGAGCAGTCAGAAGGCAGAAGGTAGCAGGTGAATGAGTGGCACAGAGGCAGCTTGTAAAAGCAGGTTGCCGAGGGGAGGGATGGCAGTGAGAACAGATGAAGAGAGATGGTGAATACACATCCTATAAATAGCCACCAGGAGAAAAAGAAGAGCAGAGACGGCCTTTTGGAAAGCCCCAGCATCCACACACACACACATATATGCACACATGCAGCGCATCACAGCACCCCACTAAGTTCACTAAGACAACCAGAGCAGGGGCCCATCGGAGGTTGCTGCAGAGTGCTGGCTCGCAGCCAGAGACATTTTTGACTCCCCTCAGGTTGCCCTTGGTTCATTTGAGCTCAGCCAATGCACTCTGTCACCCCTTAGCCTGTACGGAGGCCCCCAGCGCCGGCCCAAGGCCCCCAGCCCCCACCTGGGGGGAACGAGAGAGGAGAGGGTTGTTGATGAAGTGCCCGTCCGTGCAGCTGGAAGATAGTGGTGGTGGTTGAATTGTCGGGGGCCCTGGTTTCTGGTCTGGGCCTGGATCCTTTTTTTTGGGGGGGGGGGGGCGCTAGTGTCAGGGAGTACAGTACGGTAGAGTAACCCCAGGGAAAGGATTAGGCACGCTGAACAAATTAAAAAGCGGTGTGATTCAGGGAACTGCTTATACGCAGAATAATGGTTCCCAAGGAAGAACATGAGATCGTCTAGAGAACCCCCTGACAGAGACTTACCACAGTGCATATATAAGTGTGTTTTCAGCACATTTATTAATAAAAACATACTTATGGAAATTTCGCGGGATTTTCAGGGGGCTTAAGAGCTAATGCTAACCCCCATCCCCTCAGCCACAGTGTGTTGGCTGTTGGCTGTATGGCAGGGTCAGCAGTGGCCCTCGACGGGTAACCTCCCTTTGGGATGGCTGGAATCTGCCTCTCTCTCTCTCTCTCTCTCTCTCTCTCTCTCTCTCTCTCTTTCTCTCTCTCTATCTGTCTATCTCTCTCTGGCTTACAGAGGCCTGGGGGCCCCTGGGTGAACTGTGCCAAGCAGGGCTAAGCCAAAGCCAACGCCTGCCCCCACCGTGTGAAGGCCTTGCCAAGGCGTTTGTCTCGATTCACCTCGCCCATGTGTCAAGAACAAGGGCAGCACCTATGCCAATTTTACTGGAGTAGGGTGTGGGTGGCTGCAGACGTACGTATGTATCAACATTTCCCTTTCTGAACAATGGAGAGCTGTTTTTTTAGGTTATGGCTCTCGGTCCTAATAGTTTGTTTATGGGTGTTTTTGGGTAAACAGGAGCAAGAGCAGCAGCTGCTGCAGTGGCATCATCATTGGCGGCAGCAGCAGCAACTGTTGACGGTGGTAGCGTCTCATCACCCCCGCATGTTGTTACACCCCGTTAAAAGGTCACGAGGGAGGGATAGAGAGAGAGAGAGAGGAAGAAAGAGGGAGAGGATTGATGACGCGAACTGTGTACTGTTTGTGCCACTGATTATGTTTGTAAGCCCCATGCTGTGCTGTCTGGCTGAGAACCAGCCAAGAGGAGAGATGTGGAAAGAGGCTTTTGCTATGCCACTCCACCAGGGCTTATCTGCAGTCAACAATGCTTGGGGCCTACTGGGTGGTCTTTGTCTTAAACAGCTGTTGGTGCAAAAAGCATTTGCATTTTAAACAAGCTAATAATAATGATGAAGAAAGAGGGAGGAGGGTGGTGCAAAGGCAGTCTGATGTGTGGCAAAGCAAGAGGGAGAGAAAAAAGAGTGAAAGAGAGAGAGAGAGAGAGAGAGAGAGAGAGAGAGAGAGAGAGATGGCTGGCAAACTTTAAACAAGCCCAATTGTCATAACAGAAATCAGCTTCACTCTTAGTGCTGTGCGGCCACCCATCAGGAGCTCCCTTGCTTCCCCTGCACCTCCTTTGAAATGTCTACTGCAGCTCTGTTAAAAGTGACGCACTTCTAATCATTTGTGCGTCAATAGCTGTGTTTATTTTGCCACTTCACAGGGACAGTCAAGTCTTTCTCAGTGCGCACATTGCTTGCCAAACGTAACCTTGCGTGAGTTTATGCTTCTACTCACCCGTCCCCTAATCCATCCTCCCCTTCAGTCAGTCATCTTTCAATGTCTACATCCATCCATCCATCCATTCATCCATCTAATTCTTCTACATATCCAGCTATTCACCCAGAGAGGGTAATCCCCAGATATTAAGCCCATCCTCAGGGTGTCACAGTGCTTACTAATTTGCCCAAGTACACAGTACAAAATATAGTTGTTCGGCTGCTTAACCTAAATGTATCTGCATGTGTTTACATAATGTTTTGGCAATACTGCCCCTCTGCATTTAGATTTATACTTGAAGCAGCCTCATTAAGTAAATCCCTTTTGTGTCTATGGAAAGGTTTCAATAAACCAAGTTGACAACAAACCAGTGAGGACACAAAGATGCTGAAATAAAGGCAAAAATGCAATAGTAAGTGGCTAGCTGATATCGGAGGCTTGCATGAAGAGATTCTTGTGAGTCTGAGAATGCTGCAGTTTTCAATTTTATGGATCTCTGACGCCTCTTTGGCCAAAGTTTAACATGGATTGTGGGGAATGTAACTGTATTCTTATTTTTTGCAACTGTAAAACACACTCACACACCCTGTTGAGTGGAATGCTCAGAGGAGGTATGAGAGGGATTTGAAGTATTGGTGTGTGTGTGTGTGTGTCTGTGTGTGTGT
>JAGFZM010000046.1:815770-826188 GCA_017657215.1 Limnothrissa miodon
CCCCCCCCCCCCCCCCCCCAGCTTCCCCAAACCTAGAGCTGCGGTACTGTGCTGTGCTGGCACGCTGGTGAGGATGGGTGTGGGTTGGGGGGCCCAGCAGAAGAGACAAAACAAACTACAGTGATTGCTCTGGGGGCCTGACCTCACGACCCTCCGTCTCCCAGTTCAGTTTGGGGCGAGCTGTGGATTTAGGGGTGGGGAGGGGTGGGGCGGGGGAGGGGGTGGTGGTTGTGTGCGTCACCGTGGTGATGGAGAGGATAGGAAGCCAAAACTGCTGGGTGGGCTGCCGCCAAAAAGGCCTGGCTTTGCTGACGACTTCCTTTTCTCAGCTCTCTCTCTCTCTGTCTGTCTTTCTCTCTCTCACTCTTTCTCCTCCTTGTCAATGAAATGCTCACCCACTCACTTCATTCATTTATTCATTCATTCACACACTCACTCACTCACTCACTTAATTGGTGTTGTTATTAATGCACAAAACCTGGTGCTAATTAAAAGTGTGGCTGGAGCTAGTTACCCTGACTGTGCAGCACGCCACCGGACTGCGGCTAGGGGTGTGGCCCAGGGGGCGCCTGGCTCTAATTGGTCTTTCTAATCAGGCACGGTCCCTCCCTGCTTTGTTCTTCCCCAGCTGTAATTGGCTTTTGTTTAAGGTGCAATCAAGGCTTCCCGTGAATGAATGGGGCACATAGTGAAAGCGAGCGTGACAGATGGAAAGCAAAAGAGAGAAGGGGTAGCAAGGAAGAAATGGAGAGAGCGAGGTTTTCAGTGGGGGAGAGTGGGAGAGAAAGAGAGAGGAAAGCTGTGAGGAGGGGATGGGGAGAGAAAGAAAAAAAAGAGAGTGGTATCCTGTGAGTGGTGGTTCAGGTTGTGCAGCGGTTGAAGTCTTGGGTGAGTTGAGGCGTGGGGGTGGAGGTGGAGGTAGGGGTGGAGTGGGTGGTGCGGGCAGAGAAGTGACTGGTCCTGCAGCACTTAGATGGAGCTCCCACTGGGAGGTTTTAGGCTTCAAAATGGTTTCCTGTGACGTCGGTTGTATGTTTGATTTGCGCTTTGAGGGGTTAGTGTTATTCTCGGGAGAGAAGAATCTAGCACGCTTTCATTTCCGCTCCACCAACAGCCAGCGCACAGTTGGCAGAGAGAGGCACAGGGATTGTAAAGACAGATTTCTCCCTCCATGTAAGAAATGCTTTGTGTGTGTATGCATGTGTGTAGGTGTGTGCGCATGTGTGTGTTTCCGCTGAATACATTCCAAGACTTACACTGCAAGTTGACGAATCGTTCTTAATAATTGGACACATTCGGCTTGGAGTGTTTTTCAGGGTATCCAACACTGCCCAGTATCTGCTGCTGTTGTTGCATTTTTACACACCAGCATGAGACTGAAACCTAACTCTCCAAAAAAAGAGAAAGAAAGGCCAAAAAAGAAAGACAGAGAGAGAGAGAAAGAAAGAGCGAGAGCAAGCAAGAAAAAATGGAAGAAAAAAATAGAAGTCGTTTTCTTCACAATTTTCTTCTGGAGTGAAACGCCTCTGTACTAATTGTGCTCAATGGATACCGGATGGGAAATGGTTGCAGTACAATTGAGTCCATGTTATGTTGGTTCAGCTGGAGCTGTTGTGTGGGAACCCTTTGCAGTCCCCTTACAGCCTGATGGTGCCCAGTGTAAGCACGCTGTGTTGTGCTTGGAGAAGGAGAGAGAGAGAGACAGAAGGAGAGAGAGAGAGAAGACAGCGCGCGAAAAAGAGAAATATCGCTACACTTCGGCAGGAGTCTTTTGCAATGCACTGTGACAGCCACGTCAACTGCCCCCCGCATTCAATGTCCATTCCAAAGCATGAAATCATGTCACATGTATAAATATAACTCTTTTAAAGGCATGAACACTGAGAGAGAGAGAGAGAGAGAGAGAGAGAGAGAGAGAGAGAGATAAAGAAAGAGAGCTGTTTTGGATGAACTCTGGCTGGCCAAAGCGTTTTTGTGTTGACTCTGTGGATAGAGCTGGCGTTTCAGTCTGTTGATGAGTGCGCTTGCTTTTCTTATTGACAGCTGACTGATTGCCACACAACTGTTTCTTGCTGAAGCGGTTTGCCGCATGGGGAGAAAAAAAATCACGGTGATGGATGTTAGCTGCTAGAACTACTGACATTTGAAGTGGACTAGCTCACTAGAGTGTCTTCTCTGCCCAAAATTCTGTATACACTAGGCTTGAAAGTGATTTTAATGCCAGTGTGATCTCAATATCCAGTGCAAATTTTAATCAAGGTTAAATGGAGTGTCAACAAATAATCTCCACATGGTGATGGGGGTGGTGTTTGTCTGAGGACATAGGGTAAACATCATAATGTAGAATCATAACAATAACTAATGCATTGGTTGTAGACATTTTGGGGTTATAAGGGCATTTCCACAACATCACACTCTCAACCAACTGCAGATTTGCTGCTGACTGACGACACAGGTTTTGTTGGTCCTCACATGAACAACCTGAGCAGAGCAAACATTGTGGCCTGGTATTCCGTGTTTATGTAGAAGTTGATGCCGGGGTTCAGCAGGAAGGGGAGGTGTGTGTGTGTGTGTGTGTGTATTGGACATGGGGGTAATAGTTTTCTCTATAAATCTGATGCCTGATCAAGAGATGTGACTGAACATGCTGAGCCTCAAGGGGAGTCCTGAGTTAGCTGTTCTGCACAAACATTGGCCCGCGCTTTGGATCAAATCATTCTGTTTTGTTGGACGACAGACAAAGGGAGCAGATCCCAGCAGTCTGCGAGCAGAGCGTCTTACTGGAGTTTACAGGAAAGACCACACAACAACATCACAGCAACCAATCTATTCGTAATTAAAATGTTTTCTCGTTTTCTTTCTCCCTCTCTCACTCTCCCCTGTGATGTTCCCCGCCCGACAACAACAAACCCATCTGTTATGATTGGGAGTTGTTTTCCCTTTTGGATTCTTGCTGTTGTTTCTGCTTTCTTTCTTTTTCGTCTTCTGCTCCTTCTTCTTCTTTTCTCTTTTCCCCCTGTTGATTCACCTTCATCCATTTTTTCATCTGGAGTGCATTTGGGCTGCAGCATTACTATGCAGGATTCCTGGAAGCACAACTTTAGACAGCAGAAGAAAGAAAAGGTCACCATTGTGGCTGTTGGGCAGAAGGGGAGACAGAGAACTAGGCCTATAGAAATGCACATCCAGTCCATTTGTGTATATACTTTTTATCTACATTCTTGTACATTTCCACTCTTACAATAAAAGCCAAATGAATTCTTATCTTTTGGTGATTTTTCCAAGACGCTTTGTCTGGTGTCAGTTATGTATTACTGACTTGAATTACTGACATGTGTACTGTGTATGTATTACTGACATGAAAGACATGCGGCTGACTACAAATGCAGTGTTTGTCTGTGCAGAGCTAACAATGTACGAGCATGGTTTTATTATGAAAGACTACGGCACACACACACACACACACACACACACACACACACATATGTCTACACACAGGAGGCTCTTATAATTTTTTAAATTAGACACTTTTTATTTAAATGCCTTGTGAAAACCAGCCAGAGAATGCAAACATTCTATCATCTGATAGTGTTATGTGCTCCTCAGCTCTGACTTTCAAGGGTTTCCATTCTGTGTGGCATACCCCTTCTCCACTAATTGGATGAGTTGAGTGTTTGGTGTACGCCTAAGCGTAAGTGAGTAGGATTGCTCCTCTATCCAAGGATTCCTCTTTTTCCACAGTGGTTTCATAGTTGAAGTGCCTTGGTGATAGGCTGCCCTGTGTGTGTGTGTGTGTGTGTGTGTCTGTAGCAGTGTATGTGTATGTGTGTCTGTGTGTGCGTATATGTACGGGCACCAGTGTTTTTGCTGTGAGTCAGCTTTCCCCCTGTAAGCAGATTAGCGAGCGTTCTGCACCCCCCAAAGTTTTACTAGGGCATAAACTCTTTACTGGGAGCAAGAAACAACGTAAAAACTTGTTTCCTTTGCCACAACATTTTGTCTTCCATTAAATGTTAAATGTAGAAGCAGAGTGTGCACAGTCTTCCCCATGCCCCCCCCCCCCCCCCCCCCCCACCCCCCCAAGGAACACAACAAAAACACTGAGTCATATTTTTCATCAACCTTTCATAGATGTTCTTGATGAGACCCTCCATTCTATAAAAGCATTCAATTGAATGGCGACTCCCACCCCCCCCCCCCCCCCCCAAATCCAAACAACTTTTAGTTTACTGGTTGTGCTCCATAGTGATGTATAACACTTTTAAAAATACAAATCAATGTATTTTTACTCTTACTGGCCCAATGTGTTAGTTTGGTTAGTTAAACATCACAGGCTTCATTTCCGCTTTAGGGTGGCCTGGCAAAGTAAATGGCAAGAAATTTACTGTTGAACGGGTTTCTGATTTTCCCCTGATAGAATGAATCAAAATGTCACTTCCAGCCCTTTGGTACGAAAGTTGATTTGGAAAATGTGCATGTATTATCAGTCAGGCCTTACACGAGCACCATAAAAGTACTTGGCATGAATGACTGTACATGTGTGTGTGTGTGTGTGTGTATGGAAAAGAGGTCTTTTATTAAAGGTCATAAAGGTTTTCGTAAAATGGGGGGGTTTCTCCAGTCTTTTTTTTCCTCCGGGAGCTTCAACTTCAATGTGGCCAAGAGCAACTCTGTTTTACATTGGTATCATTGATAGTCCTGGAGATAAACATTTTTACCAACCTACCAGCTAACAGAATAATGCAGAAACTTATCAAGAGCCAACTATTTTCCAGGATCATTTTGTAACAGACAGTGCCAGATGTTAACTTCTGTGACTATGTTAAAATATTTATTTTATTTCCTTTGACTTGAAAAAAGAGATACTCATAAGCAGATGAAACTACTGCTACAGTATCTCTCGAGGTACCTGTTTAAGACACCTGTTTGAGATCCCCTAAAACTCTTCCTTCTTAACAACATAATGATTCCTGCAGTGGATTTTACCAGTTGAGGCTACTCCTAAGAGGTATTCCATAAGTGCTGACCTTTGTGTGCTGCTACTGTCCTGATCAGTAGTATGTACAGAATTGTAGGCTAGAGTAGGGCTAGGCCGCATGTTCATACGGTTTTATTGCACACACTGACTGGCATGTACCCATACTGTAACACTTATTTGTCTTGAAAAAATTCCTTTTGCTGACATGCCAGGCAGGTGTGGTCAAATTGAAATAATTGCTGAAGTGTGTTTCCTGTGCAAGGTTTAATCTGAGAGATTGCAATTTTGATTGTGCATGTGGAATTCTATGGGTGTAAATTTCTCTTATGTGATGATTCCTTGGCACCCATCAGGCGAAATAAACCAGCAAAGCAGAAACCATCCTAGCGGAAACTGCCATGGATCACACACACACACACACAGCTACACTCTGTCTAAGAACTCAGTCAATTAATGATTCGGAGAATGCATCACGTGACTGTCTGTGACAAGCCCGGAGGGACTGGTTGCTCTGCTTCCCTGTACCTGTTTTTACTGCGACACTACTACGCCTTCCACCTCCAACCCATCCCAGGAGGGACGTGCGTAGGGTTCACTGAGGAGTCTCTGGGCTGGAACGCCAGGTACTTGTGACAGCACTCCCTTAACGATCTCCGGGCTCGACGGCACGGAATGTAACCTTACCTCAGAGGCCCCTGACGAAGAGGGGGTAGATGGGGGGGCCCTGGGAGATCATGTCTTATTAGGACCAACTGGGCTGCAGAACAAACATCAACATCTATTTATAAGGTCCTGCCTCAGGGGCTTGTGAGGAGTGAAGAGAGCCATCCTTCATCTATCGTGTGTTTAAACAGTGAAGAGGAGGAGGAGAAGGGGGGACTTTTGAGGAGAAGATTCCCGTGTTTGGACACTTGCCATGGAGACAAAAAGCAGAGCTTACCTCCCAGACGGATGACCCTAGAAGGATCTGACTTTGACTCGAGGAGCTGTTGTTTCTGTCGAGGTTTACAGGGAAGGGGGAGACAGGGACCCCCCTGTGACTGGAGCCCGAGATGTTTGGGTGTCCTTAGCTCAACTCGAGCGGAGGCCCCAGGTCACTCTCCATGTTTGGATGTGTGCCTAACAGGCTAGTGGGTTCCTCTGCCTGAGGTCCTCCATCGCCTTCTCCTGATTCCACTTCTACATTCACAGACTCATGAGGTACTTTTTATTTCTTAATCAGTTTAATTGAACAAAATGAAAATGTCTCTAAATGTAACACTAACCCTAACACTAACTAAGTCTCCTTCAACAATTCACTGGCAAGAATCAACTAGTCCAGAAGTCATTGAGTCCTTGAGGGTTTAACACTTAGGATAGGACAATGCGGTACAGCCTGACACTATTGTTCAGTCAGTATGAAATTATAATATAAAGTATGTTGGATGCAGTGACTGTGTGAGTATATCTGCAAACATTCCCCCAGGAGTGGGAAACCTAATTGAGAGCTGGCTTTGTCATCCAGCCGTAGAGCTGTTTGGAACTAAATGGAAAGAGACTGTCATAGGAAGATGGTGAAGTCATAGATAGCCACTGGTTCTGCACTTGGCCTCTGTAACACTTCCAGTGTTTCCTTTTTGACGCTTCTGTACAAACTTAACAACGACACAACTGGAAGGGTATCTTAGATCAACATGACACCTTTTCTCCCTTCTTGCTTCTCCCTTGTCAACCACGAGCACTGGCTGCCATGTAAGTGAACCTGAGCACATTCCTTCACCGTGTACCGCCATGCAGGTCACACGCAGTGTTGCACATTCCACCACTCTGATTTCCTGGCTCTATCGAAGAGGATATCCCATTAAGCACAATCGCTCAGTCCCGCTGGGTTAAAGGGGCCTTTGCAGGCTGGGTTCTGAAGCAGCTGTGTCCGCCAAAGCCCCCGCACAGACTCCAGGATGTCAGACCTGTGGCTGGCGGGTCCTGTTTTGTGAGGATGTGTGTGTGTGTGGGTATGTGTGTGATTTTTGGGGTCCTTTAAAGATATCAAGGCTGCCGGCATGAACAAAAAACCCAGTGACCCACACTTTTGTTTTGAGTTCTTGAAAAGTAGTTATCGGCGAAGTGACACTGAGAAATCAATCAATACCCGGTTGTTTGAGATTAGCAAGTGCTGAAACAAACCAGAAAATTTGATACAACATAAATCACAAGCCGATAACTAATGTTTATTTTTTTAATATATATATTTTTGGGGGCTTTTTGCCTTTTTTTCGGAAAGTGACAGTGGAGAGACAGACAGGAATGAATGGGAGAGAGAGATGGAGCAGGATTAGCAAAGGACCACAGGTCGAAATCGAACCCGGGTCGCCAAAGTCATGGCACGACGCCTTAGCCCGCAGAGCCACAGCGCCTCCGCCGATAACTAATGTTAACTGAATGGGGCATAGTGAAATTAAACTGTGTTGCTGTGCCCCATAAATTGATTTAAACTGAATTTTTGCTGTGATATCCCAGCTCTTGTCTTGATTACTTGTCACTGAACATCTCTGACTGACAAAATACATTATTCACTCTGCACTATTGTCATGAACATGGACTTGAATCTATAGCTATAGCTAGTTTACTCAGAACCATACGGAAGGCTCTCTGAGAAACCTGTGCTGTTTGTACCAGAACATGTGGAATTTAATGAATGCCTCAGGTGTTCTATACTTATTTTCTTGTTGACTTTGTGTGGTTCAAAATATCACTCACAGCTATGTCAACATTCATTTAACTATGAGGTGTTCCATTTATATGACGTGTGAAAACACACCTCCGGTCCTACAGTGCTTGTAAAATTGGGGCAAATATTTCTTTTTTTTGAGGGGGAATACTCTACCACTTTACTTTTGTTTACTTGCTGGCATCTTGCTGAGGCTTTCCTCAAAGGACACTGGGATACTGGAGGAAGCCCAGTGCCTGGCTGTTGATTGACAGCCAAGGACAGCAGGAGGTCTTTGTGCTTTGGCAGGGCCAAGGCAAGTTCACAGACCCTTACAACTGTTAGTCCACAAATGTTAATGTCTTGTCCACGATCAGACAGGGGTCATGCTTGTCTTTGGACACCTTGTGTGCAAGCCATTAACTCCTGGAAAACAAGAAGGTATTTCCTTGTGTGTGTTTTGTGTGTTTGAGTGTGTGATGTCTATGGCTGGATGTTTTTTAGTCATCCAAGAACAGGTCAGCCCATCTGTTGTGACTCAAATGTCTGTAATTTGGACCTGGTGGGGTAGGGGGTAGAGGTTGGACTAAGGGGGGGTTTCTCTCTCTTTCAGCCCAGTCCTGGATTTTGTTGCTCACAGGATGATCAAACACAGACAACAGAAGCAGGACACCTTCAAGAAAAGAAAAACATATCCTCCCGCCCACTTTTGGAAAATCAGACAAAATGGGAGTCAGGGGGATGGTGGTGGCAGATTTTTTCCAAAAATATTTTCCTTAAAGGTACAAAGGTACAATGTGTAGCATTTTTAGCTGTTCATAATCTAATCATAATGTTACCCCTTCACAAATATGTGCTTTTTCATGAATATTTACAACCACCATCAATTTCAAGTATTCTAAATGGTCGATTTACATAGGCATGAATGGCTGGCGTTGCCGTTGGCATTCGCCATCTTGAAATAAATTAGCCAGTAAGGGACATAATAGGCTACATTAATACTTTGCCATTCGCGTTTTTCGCTGTCACGTGAAACTCAGGTAATGCTATGCGCCAGTCACCCGGCAAGTTTTGAAAAAGAAAACAAGGCGGATCACACATACTCAAAATCCAAATTTCAGGAAAAGGTGTCTTCTTCTCCCAAAAAAGAAAAAGGATATTGAAAAGAACAAGACCAGTGACATCGGAAAAAAGAGAACATCGGAGCTGCTAATTCTCCGTAACGTTAGATGTTGTGAATGACATGAATCATGAATGCATACACGAGGAAGAAACAAGATTGAAAGAGACTCTGAGTTTGCTTGCTTCCTTCTGGACAGATACATTATGTCTGAATTCAAAATATTTCATTGCACAATTGTCTAGTAGGTGTAGGCCTATGCTTTTCATCGTGTAACGTTAATTGAAACAATTTGCTCTTTGCCTGTGACAAGGCTATCAGGCTGAAGCTAACGTTTGTTCAGTGAGGCTTCCCAATGTTTAGGATGTAATAATGTTGACTGGGTTACCTGCAATGAATAACAGTACCAGAAGTGCTATTCGTTTTATTTATTCATTTAGCTTCGTCTAAGCTGTTTTACATAGCCTAATTTCATAGCCCCCTCTGTTTGTTAGGCTAACCCTTCTTTTTTCACGAAGTGGCAAGCTTAGTGTTAGGACCTATAATTTTATCTACGAAATGACATGCTATTATATTCCACTCTGCACTTGAATGTGAGTAAGCTGTGAGCTAGTTGTAATAGTTATAACGTTATAACGTTAGAGTAAGAGAGGGGAAGAGGGGATGTTCGTCAGATACAAAGCAGCTGTTCTTTCTTATTGAACCGTGGCTACAAAAGTAGCCTTTTGTTTATTTTCGGTCGAGTTGTGAGATACAGACCTATAATGTCAATATTACCACATCTCACTCATCTCATTCAAGGAAAAATAATTATTTAATTCCTCATTTATATTGTCACTTGTTGCCACTGCTTTTAGCTAGATGTTTGACATATTGGCATTTTGAATAGCGAAGGCTACCGTAGCTGTAATACACACTTTGACGCAGGATTAGCGAACGTCTTACATATAGGAGCTTTAAGAGTTTGCTACTGACATGGAGTTGTGTGTTCTTCATACATGACCCGCATTGAGGAAAACCCAGTGGAAGATGTTTTCTTTTTCTATACCAATCAGCATGCAATCATACTGCCTCTTTGAAAATCTTGAAAAGGAAGTGGCTTCACCCTGATCAGGTTTCTGTGGCCAAAAACGTGACATGATACATCTTCGCT
Source organism: Limnothrissa miodon (assembly GCA_017657215.1). NCBI lineage: Eukaryota > Metazoa > Chordata > Actinopteri > Clupeiformes > Clupeidae > Limnothrissa > Limnothrissa miodon. Next base: position 825,708 of record JAGFZM010000046.1, read on the forward strand.
CTCAGATTTTGATTTGTGGAGGGAAGTGAGGACATTATAGACCATGAAGCAGAGACAGCATTCTACAGAATTGTCTCTTCAGCTTCCTCCAAAACAAAAGGAGAAAGTTCCAGAAGGAGACTACAGTCCATCCGCCATCATTCCAGAGTGTTGACTCGCTATGCCATTGGCAGTCTGTGCTTTTCTCTCTTGTTTTTTTGGAGTTAGTTGTGTGTGTGTGTGTGTGTGTGTGTCGGAGGTGGGGGTGACACACATTGTGTGTGAGTCTGGAGAAAGGCTGGATGCTTGGGGTTGGAAGGCGGAGTTGGTGGTGGTGATGGTGTCTGCATATTTCCGAGCAATGTTTCTTATTTTGCCTCTTACCAGATACGTGTGTGTAAGGGGAACCTTTTATCGGGAGACAAAAAGTGCACTGTGTCTGTTATCCGTGTCACTCTGTGCTTGCTACTCTCCTGCACCCCAACCCCCTATTCCCCCCCCC
>JAGFZM010000046.1:843263-860454 GCA_017657215.1 Limnothrissa miodon
GGTTTTCTCAGTTTGATCGCCTTTGTGTTTGGGGCTCCCTGCCTGTAGCTGCTGAGGGTGACTGCTATGTGCGCAAACTCTCCCAGCTATGAGGAGATGACTGTCATCCAGGAATGTTCCATTGCTTTTTTTGCCATCCATCCACAGTTTCCTTCAGACAATAAACCATTTGCTCATTGTCTGTGGTGGTCGCCGAAAGGGAAAGTCTTTGATTTTTTTTTATTTTTTAAGGACATTGTGTTTCTTGGTGCTTGTTAACCTATTTGGAGTTAGGTGTTCTAGCACAGCAAAGCTCCTCTAATAAGAATCTGTGTGTTTTCCTCCTCGGAATGAGGAGATAAAACTTTGCCATTAGATCTCACAGCATGACAAGAGAGAAAAATAGAGAGAAAGAAAGAAAGATCGAGATAAATAAATCTACCAAAACATATTTTGAATAGATTCATTTTTGTCTTAGCCAAGATAAAGACAAACCGTCCACACCTCTGTTCTCTAGATATAATGAGGGGTTACTGAAACAGTAAAAAGTTTCATCATTGTGAAACACAGGGGCTCTGGCAGAGCTTAGAATATGTGCTTTGTTCGTCTCTTGCATCCTAATCAACTGTTATTATCCAAAGTTACTGGAGTATGTTTGTCTGAAATGATTTTAATTCCAAATGTCGACTGAGCCACTTAACTGTATTTAAAAGTGTTATCCCCTTAGCCAAGTTAAATATTTCAGGTTGCCTATTTGGCCAATTACAACAGTGGTTTGGAGACATTATAACAATAAGTTAAGGGGGAGTTATAGGGCATTCCTGAATTCTTGTCTTCTGGGCAGCAGTCCCTGTGAGCCTTTATCTGTGAGGGCTGCTGCCTCAGGGTCCCAGACAGTAGTTCTCTATGCACTCACCTGAGTGTCCATAATCTGCATGCATTAAGAAATGCTGGAAGTGGACTCAATTCAAATGAGTAAGTCGATTAAGAACAGCTATTATTCAATGAGAAGCAGAGCATGTCTTAGTTGCGTTGAAGTTGTGTAGAGGCAGGGAGTTCAGTTTGAACAGAATGTACAGGTCAGCAATAAGCTGTGCCTTCACCTGAAATGTCTCTGCATAACCCTTCTCTTGTAATCTTAATGTATTTTTTAAATTCCTGTTGTCAACCATCTGATGACGTTTTTAAGACACAATTGTGGCAAGGGCCTCTAAATACTGATAAAATGTGCTTTTTTTTATCATGGCATAATGCTAAAATCTGTCACTATTTAAGACATGGACATGACAAAGGACATGACTGTTTAAACACATCTCACATGTATGGAAGTATAGTATACTATAGACAATACATGTTATTATAGTACAGAATATCTTGTACAGTGGACAGTTCCACCAAAAACCTTTATGCCACATCCATATCATTAAAATGCCATGGTATGGTGTGATGTGATGATTACAGCAGTAGAACCTAAATAGAAAAAAATATCAAATTAAAACTAAAAACACATATGTAGTAGTTATTTAAGGAAGATTCACAGCCCAAGGTGCCAACCCAACTGTCAGGTGCTATGCAGAGTACATTCAGTGCAATATGCGATTATTAAAATGTGTTCATGTTTTTTGCCATAATAATTCCAAAATAACATAATATGGTGGTCAAATCAAAAGTGGTTGTCTGACGTTCTGACTGGAAAGTGTATCAGCAGCCAGGCACGACAGGGATCAATCATCAATCCTTATAAGTTCAAATGCTGTATGCAATTTATTGTACACAAAAGACCTACTTTAGTATAGAAAATAGGTCCTTTCACCACACATTTTAGACAGTTAACAAACATTATGAAACAGATCATTCAAACTGTAATAACTATAAAAATAAGAAATGACTAGGTTTTAATATCTAAGACTTAGACATTAATTTGAGTTATTAGTGTACAGTCATTAGGCTTAATTGAAAGGTATACCTAGGTACCATCTACATAGGAATAGAAATTAATGCTATGTTTCCTTATTACCCTTACATCCCAAGGTTAGCATGTAAAGGGGAAGTAAAAGAGACCCTAGAACTACACCTAGGGGTACACCATACTTAAAACTACTTAAAACTAGACCAAATACTAACCTCAAATGGTGGATGTTTGAGTATTCAATAACTTATTGTCTGTAACAGGTAAAATTGGCTTGCCTTTGACCATAAGAGAATCAGGGCTGTCTCTGCAACAGTACAACAATAAATACTGTTGGAATTGAAAAAACTGTCAAATAGTATAGATGGATGCTGGACCATTTTTGATATAATTAGAGAATAGGTAATTGCAGACTTTTGGTACTGATGGTTAAGCTGAACATTTATACTTTTACTAAAATCACTCGCTGGTCAATCTCCTCATCAATGGTTCCCAACAATGGCTCTTTCCTGTCACATCAGAGAGGTAGACGTTTTAGTGTGTATTTGCTTTACCCTTTAACATAGTAAAGACGTAGAGCATTTACACAACTCTAAAGAGTAAGATGTGTTTTCATGTTTTTTCCTATGTTCCAAAGGCTGTTCCAGGATTCAAGGGTTCCAGAATCCGAGGCTGTGTCTTCCAGTGCTCTAAAAAAAGGGATGAAGGTGTCACAACCACCCTATATGTAACTGTTGGAGGGATTGGTAGTAGTGGTGGAGTGCAGGCCAGCTATCAAGCTCGCTTTAATCTGTCTCTCTCTCTGCCATGCCAACATATCAAATATAAGTAAAAGAAAAAATAAGTGATTATGTTAAAATTTCTCTGTCTCTCTCTTCCCTCTAACTTTTGGTGTCTTTATCTTGATCTCCTTTGCTCTCTCTGTTTTTCTGTGTCAGAGGCAGTGGCTGGGTGGGCTGAGATCAACTTTTGCCAAAGCCATCCTTCTGTTTTCCTTCCCCTCTCAGCTCAGAGAGTGGTGAGCTTATTTATGCGGTGGTCATCTAAACACTGCAGCAACTCTCCCCCATTGACAGAGTGAGATAAAACCACACCACAAAGACGGCATTATTCCTCATTCACAGAAAAACACAAGTGATTCAGAAAATTCATTTCAGCTCACCACCCCTCCCCCCCCCCCCCCCATCACTGTTCATTGGGATGTTGGTGTGTGGGTTGGCCTAACAAGACAAATCTGCAATGAAAGTGTTGTGGGCCAGGACATTAGCCTTTGAACAGTAATTAAGTGCATTTTGTTTGTTTTTATGCCTGTTTGGAAACCAAGAGGAAGTCATAATTAGTCAGTGCTGTTATGGTACATGCAACATTTGTACATGCTTCAAGATTATACTCAGAGAACAGATGCAGGATGTAAGCTGGGTTGAAACAAGCCTGGGGACTCTGCTAGCTCTGTGGTCTGTAGTTTTCTAGCAGGCGCTCAATAGTCCTCTTGTAGCTTTCTCCTGGCTCAGACAAAACAAACGCATGTAAACACTGCAATATGGACCATGGCACTTTCGCCCCTATATGCATTTCATTTAGCATTTTGGTCATGTTTACATACTGCAGGCCAAAATCTTGTTTATTGCTCCCTCCGACCAAAACCAGCTGGACACAGAGAAGATGAAGCGTGCAGATGTGAGACAGGGTGAGTCACAAGTGATACCCACAACCATATGGCTGTCTCCCTTGCTGACCAACGCCAAGTAGCGGTCATAGGTACCACATGCTGTCTCAATGCAGATTGGTCTGAGACTAAAGTCTAAAAGGCACACACACACACAGTGTGTGATCTTTGTTGTGTCATCATGTCACAATTAATGAAAGAGTCCACCTCACTTGGTTGGTTCTTGGAAGGCAATTTGTAATGTTCTTTTGGAGGCTTATGATTCATTGGACCAGTGCGATGGAGAGAATTATGAGGAAGGCAAAAAATACAATCATCCTTTGCCACCACTTTAACTGTGTGTGTGTGTGTGTGTGCGTGTGTGCTCGTGTATGTATGGGTGCATGTGTGTGTGTATTCCCTAGCTGATGAAGACAATTAAAAAATGGAGGAAATATGATGAAAAACGATGACTTGTTGTACTCAAGGGAGATGCAAGTCACTTCCATACCCAACACAAATGTTTTACACGTTTGGAGTGTTTTTGTGCGCTGTGCCTTTGGAATGGTACCCAGACATGCACACACACACACACACACACAGTTAGAGCAGTGGCACGTCTTACTCATGCATTTGTTTGCCCATTTCCCAAATATTCACTCTATATCAGATTTAGCTAAAGTGATTTGCTGGCAATCTCTGGCTAACCATTTGGGTCCACTTACAGAAAAATTATATGAGGCCAGATGAAAACCGTTTAAAGAAGTCTTTGAGAAATAAACAAAACACTTTGTTTTAAAAGCTGCTTGGTAGTATATAATAACAAAATGGGTCACAGTCATGTAATCATGCCTGTGTTGAAAGATCCCTTCAAATGATAATTTTACTGTTGATTAAACTCATGAATAAAGCCATTGCTGCTCACATGTGCAAAGCGTAGGTGTGATTAATAATGTCTGGTGAGAGAATGTAAGTGTGTCTGTGTGTGTCCGTGTGTCCGTGTACGTGTGAGTGTCACCAGATGTGAGCTATGCAGACTTGTTCAGAAAGTCAGAAACCTTGAATGCTTTTTCAGAAGGTGGTTGTTATACAACTGAAGCTAACTTCCTTTGTTTTGATTTTCAAAGTTTGTTGCAAATGCGCCACTCTAGAACCTATGGATCATAGTTCTTCACTTGACCTGAATTACACTGCAGTGTGTCTGGTAATTTAGTTACATTCAGTTTATTCAACCAATACAATGTCATTGATAAACAATAAATTATTTATTGATTCAGTATCACTTACAATGAGTATGTTTCTTTACACTACAAGTTTCTTTTTCTGATACAGAACCACTGGCAAAGAATCACTCTTTTATCTATCGGAAACACTGATAAATATCAAATGAGGACCAGAAGTGTACTTCAATTTTAAGGTAAGTTATAATAAGGCAACAAGTTTTGGTACCAATTTAATGTTTTCATTTCATTTGTGATCATATACAGCAATATATGTGCTATCCAGAATATGTAGAACTACATGTACAACTCTGTAGGTATATCAGGAGAGCAGTGAAGCTGAGTATTCCTGTGGTTCTTTCCAGCAATTCCTCACTGAAAATCTCTATTCTGTACTCTGATCTCTTTCACTGAACACATTTGCCTGAATTGTTTACCTGCTTTTAGACAAGGGGCATTGTTAGACAGTGGCAGTTAGATTAAAAAATACTGGCAAAAACCACATTTAGGAGCAGTAAAGTTTTGTTTAATTTGGTGGGTTTTTTTTTAATGGGTGACATTTGAGGTTTTAATTTAGTCCAGCCTTTGGATGTTCCCACACTAAATGTGCAACCATCACCATAAAGAGGTCAATATGATGTGCGGATCACTGTCTGCACGTGTCTCAAAATGTAAAAATGGACTTTTAAAACTTGGAAATATCTAGCCTATTCATTTTATATGCCTTCAGCTAAAGAAGAAAGATTGTTGTCGTGAGTGGTTCCTAAGAAAGCTGACCACATGTGGCCAAGGTCGAGAAAGAAAAGAACAAAGGGTAGGGCAAAAAAAGAAAGCAGGCAAGCTAATCTGGAAAAGTGTTGTCTGGGTCAAGGGCAAACGTCACCATCTGTGTGTGCGTGTGTGTAAGCGATGGTGAAACAGTAGTAGTCATGCTGTTGCCATTTTGGTGTTTGAGAAGGTGAAAATCTAAACAAACTTAAATTGTCATCTGACTCACACAGTAAGAGGAAGAAAAAGACTTCAGACTCCTTGGGGGATAAAAGTGACATTGTGGAGCGTCAGGTCAAGTCATGGAACCAGTTGTCTCTTTCCTGTCTTTGCGTAAGACAACCACAATCCTGTTGACACAGGCGGAACAAATCACGTCATGCTCTGTCGCAAAATGTGTGTAAACAGCGATGCGGACAGTGGTGGGTGGGGGGGGGGGGGGGGGGGGGCGGGGGGGTCATGTAGCAGCCAATAACGTTATGATGGCCATTAACATCATAACTGATTGAAAAGCCTCATCTTCTATTTATTTATTAAATAGCCTGCATATTTAGGGCATGTTCTAGTGATCATTTTTATTTCTTTTATTCATCCAACCAATAATATAACAATCACATCAGTGATTGTTATATTATTGGCAGCACGGCAATGTGTGGCATGGCAGAACAATTCCCTACTGCCCCAGACTTGACCCAGTGACCACAGCAAGGGCCAGTAGGGAGGGACAGCATCTCCCGGGAGTGGGCGTTCTTGAGGTCACTGTTTAAATGCATGCAAGTGTGTGTGTGTGTGTGTGTCTGTCTCATATTCTCTCTCTCTCTCTGTCTCTCTGTGCATCCTGTCACAGTTTGGCTCTAAACCATGACAAAATAGAGAAATACAAGGGGTAATTGCAAGAATAATAAGAAATTTATTTAACAAAAGATAGACAGAACAAAACTACAAACAAAAACAAAACGTTTCATCCATCATCTGGCGACTGCTTTTCAATAACAGAGTAATGCAACTGATGAGAATTAAATTTCCACGGGTCGCTCCACACCATCGCCATCAGTTTGCAGTAACACAGCACCAGCTCCAACATCACTAGCATCCACCTGTAGTGTGAATGGTACATCTAGACGAGGAGCTACTAAAACAGGAGGAGCACACAAAAGAGCTTTCACATAATCAAATGCTCACTGAAAGGACACAGACTAGAAATACTTAGCCTTAGCTTTTAAAAGATCCGTCAGGGGTGCCTCCTGTAGTAGCCTACCAAACCAAGGAAACGCATAAGCTCTTTTTTGGTGGCTGGCACAGGGTACAGCTCAATCGCTGCAACCATTGCCTGCACCGGACGCACCTGCCTCTGACCCTCTTGCTTGCCAGGATAAGTGACCATAGCCTTGGCTAATTTATACTTTGCCAAGTTTACAGTCAAGTTTGCAGCACACAAGCGGTTGAATAGCTGCCGGATACATTCTAAGTGCACTTCCCATGTATAACCGTGGACCGCCACATCATCCAAATACACAGCATATCCCTCGAGACCAGACACTACCATGTTCATCAACCGCTGGAGTGTTGCGTATCCCAAAACTCATAAATGAATATGAAAATAAACCAAAAGGTGTAATAAATGAGGAGATCTCTCTGGCCCTGGCAGCCAAAGGGACTTGCCAGTAGCCCTTGAGCAAATCAAATTGGGCCCCCACCTGGTCAACACAATCCCCCATCCGAGGCAGCATGTATGCTTCAGGTTTGGTGATCGTGTTGACTTTACGATAGCCAGTACAGAATCTGGGGCTCCCATCACTCTTATTGACGAGCAGACAATGCAATGCCCAACTAGAGGAGGAAGGATGAGCAATGTTACTTTAAAGCATGTACTTGACTTCATTCTCCATAACACACCTTTTTTCTTCAGAAATCCTTTAGAAATGCTGACGAACCGGCTGGAACTCTCCCACATCAATATCGAAGTGTGTGTGAGTTCATCATTAAACAAACACATAATTTCCCTAACAAGAGCTGTCAACTCAGCAGAGCACTCCACAGGCAGATGTCAAAATAAGGAATCCAAGGTACACAGAGTTTCAGGCTTCCTGAGCCTACCCTGCAGTACACACTTGTCAGGTGAAGTCACACTATCATCATCCAGCACAGCCAGACTGCTAGACACATACCCTCTAATGGTATCAGCCATTAACACTGATGAAAGACAATAAATGGACCATGAAACTTTGCTTGAAAAGGGGAACTGGTAATAGGCAATGAAGCTAGAACCTGGTCACCTGGGCTAAATTGACAGACCAGCTTTTTGGTCGTACAGATGACTCTAGCCTCTCCTTTGCCAATTCACCAGCCGTAAAACAACCAATGCTGGAAACCATTAACATACTCAATCAGAATCCGAGGTGGGTCTGATGGTGTTACAGTCAAAAAATATAGCTAGAGGCCTATGCAGCGCATGGCCAAACACAAGCTCATTTGGGCTGAAGCCAGTGCTCTCTGGTACAACCCCTCTAGCTGCTAACAACAACCAGGGCAACCAAGCTCTGATGGTTCGTTCACTAAAGTTAAATATCATCGTCACCTGTCCCTCTAACTACCTAGCCAAGACAAATAACTAACTTACCCACTAGCTCTTCAGGCGCTCAGTGGTGGGTACAAACACCAGATACCGCAAGCCTGGTTGCCAACCAGCAATTGGCGACCTGCAGCTTCGGCTGTGCTCCTAAGTAAACACTCAAACCACCAATAACGGCACACTACAAACCACCCCCCAGGACGAACAACAAAGGCCATCGCCTGATAAAGCAGCACAAGCCACCCAGACAGCTCTCACAGGCGAGGTGAGCAGTCTCCAGCAGACTGGTTTTTGAAGGACACTACACCGGGCCTAGGTTGATCAGTCAATCAGCCAACCTGCAAACAGACACAAGACAAGGACAAGGACACCTAGTGCCCCGGTGGAGCCCTGCAGACTGGAGCAGGACAACAGCACAGGCACCCATGGTAGCTTCTGGCTACCACTCTCCCTCCCCAGGAAGAGAATAGAGAATTAGAGAGGAACAAGGGGATGGAGGAAGTATGGATAAGAGAAAAAAGAGGATTGAAGAAGGGACGATTGGCACGGCCAAGATGGACATAATGGTGGTGAGATAGTGAAATCAGATAGAGAAAAGATGGACATAGATGTAGATAGAGAAATGAGCAAATTTGAATAAAAACAGCTGTGAGTAGGTTGCTGGTCCACACTGATTGCTCTGGTTGAAATGATTTTCTGTGGAATCCACTGTGTGTTTGCATTCTATTCACATGTATACAAATTGCTAATACAGATGTCTGTGTATGAAATGGTGGCATAAACACCAGCACATTTGTGTGAAACCCTGGTGATGACACCAAAGCAGTTTCCAGGGTGTCATTTAAAATGTCAACACTTCCAATTGCACTCTGGATGCGCACATATCATGCTGAGGAACCCCTGCCACATACTCCCTCCCAGAACTGAGAACATGATGGATTGCTAGTGTTCATGATGGAATCCCATTGTAAGACACAAGCCACCAGCCCCATCACTCCCTGTCTCTGAGGAATACGGTAATGTTCCTCAGAAAATAGCCAGCCAGTCACAATAAGGAGCAATAAGGAGGTGAGAATGACAATGGAGATGAAATATTTGACAGTAACAAAAGTTTTATTGTATGTGTGTGTGTATGAGAGAGAAAGGGGAGGGGGGGCGTGCCTGTGTGTGTGTGTGTGTGTGCTTGTGTGTTTATGTGTGTATAAAAGTGAGTGAGTGGCTTCTGCCCATGTTGGTTATGTCACATATTGTTTATATGTGAACAAACAGTCAGTCAGTTGTGCGTGTCATTGTGGAAATTCTCTGTTTAAGCGGTTGTGTGGGTGTTTTCCAATTTATGTTTCCACTGGCTAACACTTTCTATGAACACAGTATTTATAAATCATTATAAGCACATTATTAATGATGCACTCATAAAGTCATAAAACTAAAGTTGTAATAGTTTTTATAATATCATTACTAAAAGCACATGATGATATCTTCTAAACCTGTATACTTGAAGTGTTACTGATTATTATTAGGCTTCAATTGGTATTCATATTCCTCATTGCTCCAGTTAGATATCAATCAAGAAATAAAATGTCAGAAAGTTATTACATTAGAAATATTATTGTATTATTATAATTATAGTTATTATGTTTTGGGCTTTATTACATAAATAGGCCAAATGTTTACAGTATTGCCAATTACATTATTGACTGCTACAAAGTACAAAGTGTGGCATGACATGGCACCATGATCCCCTACTGCCCTAGTCAACACAGCAAGGACCATCAAGTGTGTGTGTGTGTGTGTGTATCTCTCTCTCTCTCTCTCTCTCTCTCTCTCTCTCTCTCTCTCTCTCTCTCTCTCTCTGTGCACCACATAGTCTTTTCTGAAAGCACTAGGGTTTGCCAGTGAACAAGGCTGTTGGCTTGTGGGTGATTTGTTTTGGCTCCCCCACCCCAAGAAGAAAATGCAGTCTTAGACGGGAACAGAGGGATAGAGGGACTGTGGACAAGAGAAAAAGAGAGGCGTAAAGGTTGAAAGATTGGCTCAGACAAGACAGACAGTGTATAGACAAAGCCAGAACATGATGAGAAAAAGGTGAAAAAGGACAAAGACAAAAAAGGGTGGATGATTAAAACATGAGTGCATGTTTACATTACAGACAAAAAGTGATTCATAAGGCATTCATAAAGGGTTATACATAATGCACTCATAATGCTTTATAATACAGTCATTCTCACAACTCGACATAAGTATTTACAGCTGGAAGTGATCTGACACCAGGGATACCAGGTGATCTGATACCAGGGAAACATGCAACTTCACTTATTGTCTGTAATGCCCCTTTATTGATTTAAATGATTATGTGTTCATTACACTTACACGTACTTAGGGTATGCTAGTCTCTAAGGACCAAAAAAAACTTGAATGAATACAGTAATGAGAGTGAATAGCATTTACGAACTGTAATTCTATTAGTTACAAGTATGAATGTATTATAGACATTTATTATTAATTCTTTTTTACCTTTAATATCTTGCTAATATCACAATATGCTAATATCTTGCATATTGTGTCTTTATGCACATCTGTGTGTGGGGAGGTATTATGATGACAAGGCATGGGACAGACCCTTTTTTGCTCTAAATACAGGGGATGTCTGTTAGAATGACAGCTAAGATGTCCAAATGAGAAGCTGACTGCCTTTACTTTCACAGTCCACCATAGGAGACCCGGGCACATTCTTCCCCTCCGCCCACCAGTGCCTAAAATTACAGCCAGAAAGGGCTGATGGATCGCTGGATACTCGAGGCTGGAAGATAGCTCTAACCCTTTCTTGTGACGCACACACCACCCAAACAAATCACTCCCTGTCATGGAGCACAGACCAAAATGATCATATATCCCCAACTGCATGTTATGGGTGTAGCGCCAGAAAAGATTCTTTGCGTATTTTGTTGTCCAGGGAAACCAGTAGGGTTATGAAAACACTAAAGATGGAAAAACAGTGGCTTGCAGTGAACCAAGGAGAACACTTTTCACCCCGCGAATGTATGTATCTGTCTGCCAGTCTGATCCCAGAGGTGATGTCTGTTAGTGGTAGGTTGGCAGTTGCTTCATTTATTGTGTTTAGAAAGCATAGATGGTGAAACAAATCCCCATTCTCCTAATTCATTGATAAGTTTGGATTCAAAATCCACATGACTAAATACTGCAATCTTTTCAAGGGCAGGTTCCCTGGTTGTACTCGGAATCCCAATTTACATGAAGGGAGCAAAGGACAGCCTTTGGCATGTTTGGACAGCACAGGACATTTCGCTTCCCATGTTCTCGAAAAGTTGGTGTGATAAGAATTTTACTATTTGACCCAAATAATTAAGAATCTAATTCTTGGTCTTGTAGTCGTTAGATTATCATCCATAACATATCAATAACTAAAATAAAATAATATAATAAATATTTAAATAACTTATTTTGTTACAAATTACTTCATAAATGAAAAGAATCAAATGCCATGACAACAAAAAACCCTGAAAAAAACAGTTGTGCTCGTTATAGGTAAAATTATCAATTTTATGCATGGCCATGTATTTCCTGACTAGATCAAGTGGGCTTGGACTTGAATGAATGCTAGGAACATACCTGTCAAGTTTTGGATTTGAAAATAAGTGAAATATTCCGATGCCCGCAGTGAGCAGTCCCACCACCCCAACCAAGCTCCAGTATTCCTTAAATTTTGAGACAGGTGAGAAGAAAGTTAATCAAAGTCAAAGTCAGTTTTATTTGTCAATTTCTTCACATGTACATGACATAAAAAGGAATCAAAATTACGTTTCACACTTGTGCCATGCGTAGATGTTGGCGACAATAAAGTGCAGATGCACAACAAAAACAGTTCTAAACAATAAGGTAATGTGATCACCACTTGTCAACCACTTCTAAACTACAGTTGGCTTTATGCACAGCTGCACTACTTCCTAAACTTCAGGCAGCTCCTTTGTTTCCTGTTTGTTTCCTGTTATTGGACAAACTCATTAATTTCACATTCACATTCACACATTCATTTCTTATTGCTTTTTTGTACAGTTTGTCTTCACACTTACAAATCTTACAAAATGCGTCACTGTCCCCCTCCCTGCTCTTCTTCAGAAAAATAAATTAGTTGTCCCATTGATCGCGGTATTTAACCTAACCTGTAGTAGGCTACTGTAGGTGGCAGTTATCGCAAGGCTAGTGATAGAGCTCAATTTTTTTACACGCAGGTTCAGATACGGGATATTTACGAAAGAAGGGTAAATTATGGGACTTTCCCGGCCAAAACGGGATACTTGACAGGTATGGATAGGAGAAGGATGGGGTTGGGAAGGGGGGGGGGGGGGGGGGGGGGCAGGGATAGGTATTTGAAGAGTCAAGTCCAATTTCCACAGTGGTCAGTGTACAGCTCAAGGCCTGGTTCAGCAAGTTTAAAGATGACGTGCAACAGCCGCACCGCCAATCACAGCCAGGGAGGGGTTTGGCTCCCTCCACTCTGCTTGGAGACTGTTCTCCCTTAACTCTCAAGTTAATAATCTCCCCAGAACCCACAGTGTCTGCTGCGACTATTCAGAACTGCTAATCAAACAACCCCTACCCTCCCACCCCCGCCCCGGATTTTTCCCAGGAACGTGAGTCAACGTGAACCTCTGTTCATATCACGAGAGAGGCAAGGGTTGAGGTTGAAACAGATATGGACCATTTTCCCATGCATGGTGTGTTTAGTGGATGCAATCTGTGGTCCTTCTTAGAATAGAACGTGTCTGGCCTGGCATCTCTTCTCTACATGTGTGGCCTGGTCTATTATTTTTAGTCTTGTTCAAACCATTGAGAAGGCCGGTGGTGGAATGCCCAATGGCTTCTCTCAGAGCAAGTCAACTTTAACTATGCATTGTCCATTAGGAGTAAGTGCTCCCCACTGAGATCCCAACTGGCATCCCCTACTGATGCTGAAATGACTGTATATTGTTTGGAATCTCTTTTTAAAGTATATTTTTGGAGTTTTTTGGCTAGCTCCCTGTGACCACTTGGATCAAATGATGACAGGCAGTGCTGATGCCAAAACTTCCTAATGCTATCATTCAAATTCCTCTTTCATCCACTGATACTTTTCAGTGATGTCACACATTAGGGGAGTGGGGGTACAATGACAGCATCCCATAAACCACATAAAAGTACCACTGCCAACAAGGAACATGTTACGAGTCTGGATCACAGTCATTCATTTCCTTTTCAGTCTCCACTACTGAAAGAGGGCCAAAAATGTTATGAACAAATGATAAATGTCTGCCAATAATCCATTCATGGCAGTGATCAATTTACTCGTAAATATCCCCTCAGAGTCCACTCACCATTCAACCATTCAGTACCTTCCCATGCACTTTTGGCATGAATGGCGCCCAGGGGATATTTCATAATTCCCTACGAGTGTCAGTGATCTTCTCCTATGTTTGAGCTGAGCTCTCTTATCTGTGGGTCAAGTTAAAATGTTACAAAGTCATCCAGCTAAAACTTTACACTGACCAAATGGGCCAGGGATGGCAACAATCCCCAGGATAAAATCCCTGAGAACAAAGCAAAGGTTCAGAGGGTCCAAGTCAATGTTTGCAAAGGCCTCTGATGAATCTAAGGGAGGGAAATGTGTTTGCAACAGGACTCTTCCTGAACTTCTAAATTCTGGTAGGTTTCAAGATGTAATAAGGCCAGCCTGTTGGATATGATGTTCAAACTGATAAGTACATTTTCATAACATCAACTGTATTCTGTCTCTCCCTCTTTCTCTCTCTCTTTTCTTGATAGACACTGATGATAGCTTTCAACTTTGAGGAATGAATGATTTTGCTGACGCACAAGCCACACTGTCAGGAAGCACATCTCTTTGGCTGTGACTGCCACAGACTCCGAATATTATGTAAATCATCAATCAAAAAGAACAGGAAACCATTGCCAGTCTTGCATAACCAGAGTTATCATCAGATGCATAATTATTCAATCCGAGAGACACATGGTCTGCACGCTGAGCCTAAAGGGAGGTCCAGCATTGGAAAATGAATTCAAATATTTCCTGGCAAAGATGTGACTGAAGCCCACCCTGATCTGCTTTGTTAGCAGTGATGTTTGTTAGCAGTGATACCGTTTTACAAAACTGGTGAAATTAACTGCTGCTTAACATTCTCAGGGCTTGTCTAAGACAACTACATAACACAAAATTCTCGGCGTGGTTCCTGTCAGCATGTCAAAAGAGAAGTGTCTGCAATGCGACATTATTTGGGACACTTTGCATTGAGGGATACTGGGGGGTACAATCCTAAGAGCTCAGGTCAGGCCAAACCAAACCAGTCCATTATTCACTCAAGAGTGATTTATTTTCGGTTCTTGGCAGCACACTGAGCAGCACTGTGAATGTGATGTTCTTTGAGATAAGGCATCTAAAGCAATCTTCATTTGCTTTTCAAAGTACAGCAGGGACGGAAGAGACACAGACACTTCCTACGGAGGCAATCTGAAGCGGCTATCGCACGGGAGAACAAAGCCATGCAAAGGTCAGGTTGGACATCCCACTGCCCTGCAGTGACCCATGGCTGCCATGGATAAGATGGAAGTTCTGAGGGCCAGCCGAAAGAAAGATACACACATTATGCTTTATTTCAGGCTCTCATTCAAATGAAGTCCTGTTCTGTCCACAGGACATTTACAAGCCACAGTTTCACCACAGCAGAATAGAACAGGGCTTAGGGTCTGTGACTGTGCTCTTCCTGCACTCTCTCTCTCTCTCTCTCTCTGTCTCTGTGTGTTTGTGTGAGGTGAGACATTGAGCTGGCTGCTCTCCCCGACGTGCCCACAAGTGCAAAAAGACACGTGGGAGGGGTGTGTGTGTGTGTGTGTGCGTCTGTGTGTGTGTGTGTATGTGTGTAAGAGTGTAAGTAGGTGGGGTGGGTGGTTGGGGGGGGGGGGGGGGTCGTAGTGTTGACATGCTTCAGAACCACGGACAGCTCACAGGCAAAGGAGTCCACTCCAAAAACCTAAGTGGAGCCTGCCAGTCAGCAGTGGGCTGGGAGAATAAGGATAGTGGATGTGGTGAGAGTGGGGGACAGAAAGTATACTTGCTGAAGCTGGTCAGGTTCAAAGTATACTTACTGAAGCTGGACGTTTTATTCTGGATGGTGGTAGGGTTTAGGATTAAGGAACCTGGCCAGCATGCTAGGGTTTAAATCCTGCCCTTAAATATCGCACCTTGTTGCTCTAGGGGGCACTGGCCCTGAATCTCCTCAAACGGCTCATTCTCTGCTCAACAGGACATTGGGAGCAGATGTAATGGCTTTAATATGAGCGATTCTGGGAAAAAGTATGTTTATTACACCACACAGGAATTAATGGGCACGTGTGTGGGGAGAGGAATGTGTTTGGCCGGGTGGGCCTGTGGCCACGAATGAAATTTTAACCTCATAAAAAGGCAGATTCATTTCCCAAACTCTATAGAGGAAGTGATGTCACACATTTTAAAAGGCCTCAGTCAGACAACAGACTGGAAAGTCATATTAAAAGCTCGAAAGAATGATCTAAAAACTGACTGATCTGATCTGAAACTGGCCTAAATATGGAACCCAACTAAAAAACCTGCAGGGAGCTGTATTTCACTTTGGTTATCCTTCAGCAGCCAGCAATGAAGTGCATGTGAGTGTATGACAGCTGTCTCTGAGAAGTATGATAGAACGCTGAACAGCAGTACTGTGACCAACAGTATGCTGTCTGTGTACCTTGCTACACATCTGGTCATGTGACACTCTGTAATTACGTTTTATCACTCTGTCTGTTAGGACCTTCTCTTTATGTACTGTATGTATGCATGTTTGAGTGTATGTATCAGTGGACAGTATGTATAAGTTATGTATGTGTATATGTACAAACTATGTAAGCTATGAGTGTATGTGCATATGCATTGTATGTATGTGTATGTGTATATGTATGTTCAGTATATCCATAAAACACAATGCCATATTAGTATCTCAGTGATCATATCTGGCAGCTTGAGCAAGTCAGGAAAGGAGAGGAGAGGAGATAGCTCTTTCTTAAATGAAGAAATTGTTTTCTTTCCAGCCTTTCCACTTCCATTCTTCATAATGCTCTTCAATTGCTTTACTCTGTGAAGTTGGCAGCTGATAAACTAAATCCTACGTGTCAGAGTATTCTTACGATGTTTTTTTTTTCTCTGCTCACAAAAATAGCATTTGCTGTCCGTTTTTTTATCAATACTGCTTCCATTTTCTGTCTTTTTTCACATTATTCATGCACAAAGGTCACCAAGAGAAAGGAACCGAAATTGCTTGGCTTGGAGGAGTCCCTCCATTCTTGTTACTCAATTTGGAAAAAGAAAACTCAAGTCAGAAAAAAAGGAAGGAAAAGAAAAGAAAGGAAGAGATGGCGACAACAGACACTCGCCAGTTCTCCATGCTGGCAGTGCTTAACCTAAAATTATATTGCCAGTAGCGATTCTCAGAACATTTTCTGCTGGCAGTCCCCATGGGAAACTGTATTACTCAATCACTGGACATCTTGGCACAGTCTGTTATGTGCAGGCACGAAACAACGTAACTTGAGATGACGCACATGCTGGTGTGCCCAGGGTTAGGAGGGGGTCACACTGAAATGCACAATTCTTAGTGCTCAGACTCTAATGATTGTATTAATTTGAGCGAGGATCTTTCTTGTTGTTATCAATTGTACTCATTCTTGTGCAATCAAAAGAAGTGGCTTCCTACTACCACTGATGAGAATGATTGCAACTGAACACACCACTGTGGTTTCAGAAGACATACCAATGCAGTAGAGATGTCTGCTCTAATGTCTAGGAATGTGGGTGTTCACATGCATGTGTGTGTTTGTGTGTGTGGGAGTGCACTGGCACGTGTGTGTGTTTGTGTGTGTGTGTGTGTGTGTGTGTGTGTGCGTGTGTGCGTCCATGCCATCTGCTGTGCATCTGTCCACTGGGGGGAGCTTTAAAGAGAGCTGTATCTAACACCCCCTCCACACACACACACACACACACAGACACACACACACACATCCCCACAGTTTCC
>JAGFZM010000046.1:860464-902902 GCA_017657215.1 Limnothrissa miodon
CTTCATTACCCTGCAACATCTGCAGCCAATAAGAGGATCAGCGGAGAATGAATAACAGCAGTGTTGCGCAAATGAACGACATGTCAGTGAGTGAGTTTTATTACTGCTGATGACCAGTGCGCACACTAGGCCACATGTCAGGGCCAGGGCTGCAGCTCACAGGGGACACCGAGGACATTGCAAGGGGGAGGGGAGGTCCACTGGCAGAGTGTGTGTGTGCTTGCATGCATCTGTGTGTGTGTGTGTGCGGTGTGAGAAATTGTGTTTGTGCGTGAGTTCAGGGATGGAGGCAATCCCTTTTTCTGACCCATGACCCCGCGTGTCCCATGAGCAGAGTGACAAAGCCGTTTGGCTTTCTGCTCAGTGGGGGTTGGGGATGGAGATGGAGCGGAGGACAGGGGACGAGGAGGCAGACACGTCCAGGATCCCGATCAGCGAGCAGAGGGCAGTGGGTCACTCAGAGGCGCCCGCAGAAGACACCACACCAGATGAAAAAAAAACACACTGTTGAGTGTGGATGTGCTAGGGGAATGTATGTGTATGCGTGTGTGTGTGTGTATGTATGTGAGTGTGTGTGTGTGTGTGTGTGTGTGAACATGCGTGTGTGTGTGTGTGAACATGCGTGTGTGTGTGTGTGTGTGTGTGTGTGTGTGTTTGTGTGTGTAGGGGTGGGCTAGGGTTGAGTGTTGAGTAACAAGAGGAGAGCCAGACACAGATCTTGAATTCCTCTCGCCGGGGTAACCGGTCCTTTTCTGCCAGCACAACACCCCTATCCCACACCCCACTCCCAGTCTCTGCATCCACCACCCACCAGACATCCCCGACGTCCCCACAATTCCCCCTCCAGCAGTCTCTCCTCCAATCCTCTGTTGTTGCTTCCCTCTGATCGCTTATGAAGGACGCTTAGAGACTGCATCCACCAAAGCCTGGTCTTTAAATTGCATTTGATGCCTTACATGACCTCCTCTTACCCCCAAACACCCCCCTCCACTTGTTTACTCTCCCCATGATAAAAAGCAGCCCTGTTGCCTCGCTTCAGCTCGCATGAAGAGCTGCTGTGTGGGAACCAACTGTGGAGTGGTGATGGGGAGGAGGGGACGGTGGGCGAGAGAGAACCTGTGAGGTGATCCACAGAGCCAAAGCCGACCAAATAAAGTCAAAAGACAGAGCCTGAGCCGAGCCGAGCCTCCGCAGATAAAAACCCCATGCTCAGGATCCTGTGATCTGGTGTTTACTCGGCACAAAACCTCAAAACCATTTCCTTCTCATTTCCTTTACTCCCCTTCAGAGTGAGAGAGACAGAGAGAGAGAGAGAAGAGAGAAGTTGTGAGTCTGACTCCATCTGAAGTCAGCCTTACAAACGTCGGGGAAAGTGATGTAATTTTTATATATTTTTTAAAATGGCCAGGGTTACGTTTGCTCTGAATTGTTTTAATGATCCCTGGTTGGCCATAAGAAGGGCACATACATCTTTATGGACTGGAGGGACTCCAAGTAGTAACACAAAATGAGCATACCATTCTGGGCAGCTCGTAAATAAGAATAAATTTGATGTTATGAAATAACTCCAAAAACTATTAGCTCAGGTGATTTTTTTTTTCACTAAAGCATCATCCTATGAGAGCCATTCCAGTGCAGGACTGTATTTGATTTAAGTTCTCCTACATATTTTTGTGACCCAGTCAAACTTCTGCTGCATTTAAGACTATAGCTATATGAGATATATGAGATTGTTTTTGCACAAGGCAATCAGCATACTCTGTTTCTGATTTCATATCACTAAATCTAAATATTGAACCGTGAGTGTAATGTCTCCCCGTGGAGCAATTTCTCCCCATGAATGGATACAAGTGAAGTTTACAAGGTAGTATATATTTTTTAATAACCACTGGGTTCCCCCAAAAAATACCTTTTTTCCCCACCAGGTTTCAAATCCTGTTTTCCAACAGGATTTCAGTCAAGACACCTAGCAACAAAGGGCCACCAGGGCATGTCAAAAACACATGGCTTTCGAATTACATTCTCTCATAAATTCTCTTTTCTCATAAGAGACGCTCAGATTTTGACAGAGCTCCGATAACTTATCATGTGATGTTGACAAGACATAAAAACCAAAGGGATGACAAAGGAAATAAATTGTGGGGCAGTTGTCTAAGACTCTTTCATTCACTTTTCTCCCCATTTCTTTTTGCTCGTCCCAGCCTTACCTCCCCCGTCTCTTCCACACACAATTAATTCAGAAGTTACCATTGACAGGACAGAATGCCAAACACAAAAGCCTTGCGGCATCTACAGACACTGAAAGAGGGGTGATGAAGACGGAGAAAGACAGAGAGAGAGAGAGAGAGACTGCTCAAAGCAATCAAAGGACTGCAGAGGCATGTCCAAAGGAGGGATTAATTAGTCCTTCCTCTTCTCCTCTCCTTCAGTCTGTTCTCAGGTTTTCCTGTTATTTTTTTTCTTTGAGTCCACACCATCCCCTCAACCACCACCACCTCCAACTCCACCTCAACCACCCCCATCCTTTTCAGCAGCCCAGCTTGTGTGTGTCAGTGAATGGAAGACGGGGACAGGTCGGAGGTCACTTATTTAGGAAACTCTAAACTGCAGAAAGTCTTCAAAGCATGCCACCCGTGCTCTGAAAAACTAAAAAAAAAACAAGACAAACCAGGAGGTTTTTAGAGGGGCGGTGCAGACTTTGGCATCATTGAGGCTGAGCGTCTGATGTCATAGGTCGCATTCCTGTGTGGAACTAGGCCAGTCCTCAGTATAACAGCACATTGCTGACTAATCAAGGGGGGCTGCTGGGGGGGATGGGGTAAGAAAGAAAGAAGTTCTCTGTCTTCCTCTGAAAATGTTCCCGAATAATTTTTCCTTTTGCATTTTTTTTTTTTACAAAATGTACCTGAATGGTTATTGGTGTGTGTTTTGTGCACTGTGCGAGTGTTCACTTTTTAACTTTTACTATCACAAAGCAGTTTTCAAATTGATGAATTGTAGTAGACCCTCTTTTAACTTTAGGACTTTGCTGTCAGTTAAACCCTTTTTTAAACTTCCAACACAATGTTGTATAGGCTGATTGGTCACTTTGGTGGTATAGCTCATAGTGGGATGGATGAAGCCTGTCTCAGTAGCCCCTGGTGCTGCTAAGTGCTGTTACAAGGACTTGCAGTTTGAAAACACAAACCAGTGAAAACTGAACTAAAACGGAATGAACCCAAAATCACATTTATTCCCTTAACAGTCAACATATCTCTTTAAAAAAAGATCATTGCTGGTTCCTGTTTTTTGGTTTTTGCAAATCAATCCATTTTTGAGCCAGATTGCCAAATTCGGCCTGTCTATACCACTCAAGGGCAGTAGTCCTACTGTGTGCTAGCCTGGGTCTGCCCATTCTTCCTGTGACGCTACGTTCAATTTCGCGAGCAAGTCAGTATGGTCATTGTGCCGATTTAGAGGAATTATTTTTCCCAAATCTGTGGGCACCAATGAGAAACAAGCTTACACATACGTCATCGGAATGAGTGGTCTAATTGGTTGTAGATTTGTATAGAGGCATCTGATGGACGCTGATGGACGCCTCCCAGAAGACGTTTAGTAATGTAGGATGGCCAGACTAAGCTCCTATGAGCTTTGTCGTGCAAGCCAGGCTAATTGTGTGCCACACTAGTGATAACATTTCATTTTGGTCTGTACTGGTAAACAGTCCAATTTATGTTTTCTAGAGGCCTACACCCTGTAGATGCGATCCACTGTAAGATACACTGAGTAAAATCACACCTTCATCCACTCCAGTAGACCTCTATAGTATTTGCACTGAAATGAAATGCAATGTTTTTCAATATACACCCATGAGGGTTTAATAGGTAGAGCGTCCTAAAACTGTCCATGTTAACATTTAATTCATATTCAGCAAAGCTAGAACTAGAAAGACAAAACTAGAAAGAGTTTAGATTGAAAGTGTTTGGAAAAGGTTATAGAAGTACACTATAATCCCCTCAACTTCACTGCAAATGTATTATTATTCTTCCTATATAATTTATTTGATCCGTTTTATTGTCAATTTGTACATGTACAATGTTTTCTATGTGATGCTACAGAAAAACTGACCCTTTATAGAGTACAATGGTACAATGTAGTGCAACTAAAATAAAAAGTTTATGAAAAATTATGTTTTTCAAGAGATGGGAGTAGAACACATTTGATGTGTTAATGACTTTATGTTCATGATTCTGGTGATTTAAAATGTCAATTCACATCACACACTTATTTGTGTGACATTGAAGAGCTGGAATGTTCTGGAGACAGAATACTGCAGTCAGCCTATGTAGCAAGGCAGAGGAGAAGCCTACTGAACATGTGATATGAGCATTATTATGTCTATACTGACAATGACAATGATTTACTCTGACCAAGATAGATAGGAAGGAGAATATATAGGCAGTTGTCTACAGGCTTTTTGCTCTCCATAAAACTGTGTTTATATTTGCAGACTACTGCTTTTTTTAGAGAGGCGATCAATTAATCGCTGAAGATGCATTGATTTGACTATGCAATTCAGTCCCACGCATCATGGATTTGAACCTGCAAACTAGCAGATTAGGAATTTGACCTGCTGACAAGGAAACTAAAAAAAAAACAAATATTGATTTTTTTAGGCAGTACACAACAAATAATTGTACAAATAAACAAATAAAAAAAGTTTGGAGGGTTGATTTCAATTGTGAAGTGGTAAGTACTGTATATGGGGCTCCAAATAGGCTATTGCATTGAGCAAAAAGAATAAGATTATCTTGTAGTTAAAACTATTTTTAAGCAGCCGACATAACTATAACTTCTTTAGAGATTTTGAATCGGGCCACATGAAATGAAGTTGTATCTGACACTCCTGAACTACAGGCTCCATTTCATCAAGGGGTAGCTCCAGCACTATTTGTAATGATTGAATGGGATATGGATATGGATATGAAACGTGTCCCAAATGGTTTTAAAGCACTGACTAAAAAATTGTGGTTTTGCTTACAACAAGTTCCTGTTTCTGTGGGCATAGGTGCCTGAGAGAGGGAGATCTGTCTGTTGCAAGTGTTTTTGTTGTTGTTATTGTTGTTGTTGTTTGCTTTTGAGCTGGTGCTGAGGGGAAAAAGATTAAGATGGAGAGGGGAGCACAAGAAGTGAGGAAACTAAATAAAGATGGGGGGGGAGCGAGGGAAACTGCAACCCCCACCCCTTCCCTCCTCCCACTGTTTTTTAAGGGAAGCATTTAAAGATGAAGTGAAAGTGACATGCTGCTTGGGGAAAGGTCAGCCAGTTGAAGTGAGTGAGCCGAGAGAGGGCATGTGGGTGATATACTGAGTGCCATACACACACACTCACAGAAAATAACAGAGAGAGAGAGAGAGAGAGAGAGAGAGAGAGAGAGATGCAAGAAAGACCACATGCAAACAAACACACACACACACACACACGCACACACCTCTCTTAAAAAATATAGAAATTACTAAAGAAATAATGCAAAGTAAAACTACACAATAAACAAACACAAAAAGAAAAACAAAGAAGGCCACAACCACCATCAGTGTCAGCTTACATAACAACCCTGCTGTTAATGTTGTTGATGTCAAGGACACACTATTAAAATGGTGTTTCTGATGGCATGACATGAGATCATTGCAGATGAAAAGAGCCTTCAGATAGAGAATTCCATACATCTCTTTTAGATAAGTGTTCACTCAAAGGTTAATGTGTTCAGAGAGGGCAAAAAATCCTAAAATGTTCAGCTGTTTGATGTTATAAATGGAAGTAGATAACTCAACTTGAATGAGTATTTTTGAAATGATTTTCCACATTTCAACATAATTGGTTATTGTCTCCTTTCATTGAAATGTTAGCAGATATAGAGTAATGGAATGTGGGAGTAGGAAAATCAGATTAACCCCATGCACCCCAGCAGGACATGTCACATGTTGTGGTGACATGGTCTAAAATAATGTGGGCCTTTTATTTTCTAGCAAAAAATAAAAGTTAAAGAGTTAATAGATAATTCACACAGAAAAAAAACATTAACTCAGCGGACAAATGTGTCTTATGGGTTTAAGGTGTCAAATCAGTATCAGGTGTCAAGGCATGTTTTTGCAGAATGTGTGAAAATATGACACAAATACACACCCAGACACACACCGACAAGCACACGCACACACACATTCTTTTAGTGTTAGAGCATTTCCAGTGTTAGCATGAGGATTTATGGCATCTGAGATACTCTTCCAGGGTATAAGTCTTGAATTGACTCTGCTTGCTGGGAAAGTAAAAAAAAAAA
This sequence comes from Limnothrissa miodon, assembly GCA_017657215.1. Classification (NCBI taxonomy): domain Eukaryota; kingdom Metazoa; phylum Chordata; class Actinopteri; order Clupeiformes; family Clupeidae; genus Limnothrissa; species Limnothrissa miodon. The sequence continues at coordinate 866,781 of JAGFZM010000046.1, forward strand.
GTGAAAATTTCACCAGAACTTTTACACTTGACTGCATTTCCTAGCACAAATTGTGAAACACACACATACACACACTGTAAATACAGATGTCTTTAGTTCAGAGCTTGACATGCAGGAGGTTAGGCTATGGACAGCCGTGTCCCCTGGCAACTGGTGCTGGTGAGATCACCATGCACATCGGCTCCCTCTTTTGTTTTCTTTGGCACCTATTGGCCCCTGGGAGGATGCTCATGCCACTGGACTCTTACAGTAATAAAAATGCAATGCTTAACTCTCCTTGCCACACACTCATTCACTCACACAAACACACACACACACTGAGAGCCTCCTACGGCTCTCATACTTTCCCTTTCTGGAGTTTCACTCTTATCAAGGCCCCTGGGTATGGTGGTATGTGTGTGTGTTTATGGTGACAGGGGTAGTGGGGGCTGGGGTCAATAAGTGTGAGTGTTTTGTTTGTGTAGATAATGTGTATATTCTGAATTTGTGTGTGTGTGTGTGTGTGTGTGGTTGTGTAGACGTGTGTGTTGAGGGGGTACACATCTGATGACGTTTCCATGATTTGGAAACAGCACTTGGATATTTCCTGGCAGGTCAAGAACTCTAAACGGCTGTGGAATGTGTGCTGTAATGCAGACTGATACAGGGAAAGTGATGAGCCACAGTCAGTCAGTCATGGCATAGCTCAGCCGTGATGGAAACCAAACGAGGCTTTCGGGAACCAACACTCTCACGCTGAGTAATCATGTTTTTGTCTGCAATTATGTCTTTTTCATTGCCTATATGTTTTCTTTTTCAAATAGCTGGAGTTCTCAGACACGTTTTGTAAGAAATACTCAATGACTTCTGGCGGTTTTATGACTGTGAGTCTATCAGCGCACGGTTCAAAGGTAGTAACAAGCCTTTGGGACTCATCACTGATTTGTGAAGATCAGGCTCAATCATTCGCAGCCTAACATCTTGTCCACAGACACACACAGATGTCTTTTACTTTGATCATGGCTACAACACTGACATCATAAACTCAGCATGACTGCAACTTTAGTTTTGTTGATTTACAAACAAACAGAAAACAATCCAGACAGAAGCTATAAGCTACCTAATTGATACCTACTGTACAATGTTCTATTATCTTTCTTTGGAATATAATATGCAAAACATCTGACATTTGCAGGTTGCACATATAACCTAGTCAGGCATGACTGTATGATCATGACTATTCCGTTTCCGTTTCAAAACCAATAGCATCACTGAATCAGTAGACAGATGGCGATGACTGGATATTTGGTGTTCTCCTTGTAGGGGGGTTTTTAAGTGAAGCTCAGGCTGGCCATGGCACGGGACACCATGGCTCATGGTCTGGCTCAGTGTTTCCATGACGACTCAGAGGAATAGGAAGATAGCTAGCACCTGCACTATTAAGGTCCCACTGAAAACAAGTCCAATAAGAATAAGTGTAAGTGCCAAGTAAAGATGCATATCCTAATAAGGTGAGGGCAAGAGGCACAGGCATGTGCCAGAAATGACAGTGATAACTTTGAGAGGCCCGGATTCTGAACAGGTGCAAAGCCAACATGAAACCCCAGCCAGAATCAGGTGGTTGTCGGGAAGACCCCCTCTGGGGAGTGTGTAGTTGTCTCTCACCTACACACGTCGCCACAGCAGCCTGTTGAGCCTTCTGACATGTGGCCGCGTGTGACAGAGGCTCCTCTCCCCTGACTCTATAAAGGTCACCATCTCCTCATCCTGCGCACCACTGTCTAACTCGGCTCAGAGGTCAGAAGGTGCTAGAACATGACATGCTCATGGGGGAAGATGACTCAACGGGTGCCGCCAGCCATGTCTGACAGTGTCTGCTGAGTTGGGTGTCATTTTTCGACTGCCATTTGTGCCTGAGAAACTTGGACACACTGAGATGCTCTGTGTTCTGGCACAAGGAAAGAACGACCAGGAACAACACATTCATCAAGCTCAGTTTCTTCCTCTTTCTTCCTCTCAGATGTTGCACAAACCATTTCAGTCTCTGGATGTGAGGGAACTTTTATTACTACTGCTTTTATTCAAAACAAAAATAAAACATGTTTATGGACACATTCATATTTTAAGCAAGTTTAAAGCCAACATCCATGCCTTACTTAACCTGTTTTTTTGCACATATATGTGTCTGGTCAGGAATATGATCTGTGTGTGTACAGTGTACACACCACGTGCTTGCAGTTGCTGCAGCAAGCCTTTTCTCTCCTGGCAATACTTAGCTCCAACGGCTCCATCTCTAAGCCTCTCACACTAATAACACACCTGTGGAGAGTTGCAGACAGGTAAACACTCACACAAGGGCCCCAAATTACACTCTTGATGTGTGGCGTGCGCACACTGTCTGAGGTACTGGCCCATAAATGTCTGTTAGGCAGCCTCTAGATGCTAATCTGGGCTAATCTGTTGAAGCGTGGGTGGAGGCAAAGGATTCTGTTAAATGTTCTCTGAACTCCTCTAGATCAGGTACCACTCTTTGAACTGCACATGTTAGTGGACAATATACACATTTGCACCAAAGAATGACACATCAAGTGAAACAATTTCTTTAGTTACCAATAGTTCACCCAAAATTGACCAACATGTCTTGACTTCTCTGCTGGACAATTAGAAATTTGTCCAATGACAAAATTATATTATTATTATTATTTGGCAAACATGCCGGACATTAACAGATTGAATAGCAAAATGGAAGGCTGGGTGGAAGATGGGTCTGAGATACAGGAAGGTCCTGGAAAAGAAACATGTGTTGGTGGTGTGTTGGTCTGTGTTTTGAGATACCTGTGTGCAGAGAAGCATGCTATTGCGCAATAACAAACACACATACACACACACACACACATATAGCCTACACACACAAATGTGCACACACACACAAACATTGGGATGATGGATGGAGCTATCGAGAGTTACTGTAGGTAGGACCTACTGCATTAAAGCCTACATCTCCACTACATCAAACACTACTACCTGTAAGACTTTTTAAAGATGGCTCTGTGGCTCAGCAGTATGTTATTGGCTGCTGAACCTCATATGTCTTTTGGATTTTATTACAGTGATGAAGGCTGTCTAAACAGCAGTTTATAAAGTATGCCCTCCAAACCATGTAATCCATTCATTAAACCAGCCAGGTCATCATCAACAGTGTGGTCTAGCCTATGTCAAATACTGTAAATAAATGAAATAATAATATGAGTGTTTTCCTAAATATTTATCTTTTTACTAGCTCCCTCCGATCTGGTATACCAGACTATATGATATGTTCCCTAAATTCCACATTCATCCACTACGATTAAACACTTTTAGGATAACATAATTAACTCACATAAACCAACGTGTAATTATTTTTTCTTGCAAAAGTAACTCATAGGATAGACCTAAGGTAACTTCAAACGGATTGAGGTTCACACTACAGATTAATCCCTGCATGCATACTGTAGACTGAAACATTTCAGCACTCCCTGCCTGTGAATACAATTGAGTTTGTGAACAAGTGCTTTGAATAAGGTCTTACGGCTGTGACTGAGTAATCTTTCATCTGCCTTTCCCCATCACTGTCTGAGGTATGGGAGTAAGCTGTGATACAACATAAAAAAATTACATGAATGCAACAGATGTGCAGTAGGTCGACTTGTTCATACATGTTTTTCTCACATAACACATACTTGAGTCCATATGCAAATCACACAGTCGCGATAAACTTAATAGGAGTTAAGTGTGGGAAAATGAGGCTTTATTAAAATTACAATGGCAAAGTAGAATAGAGGAAAGATGATTTTGCTATCACAATGGAAAAAAAACAGAACTCTGAGATGATCCCTAAAAAACAGTCCCCAAACTCTGAGAACTCTGAGATGATCCCCAAAATCATCCAAGACAACCTATTAATCTCAGGTCAACACATACTATTGTGCTGTCCCAAACTTAGGAGTAATTGTTAGCATTTAGCAGGAGAGGAAAATCCCTCCCCTAGACAGTGACTGTCAATTTCATGCTGGCAGTTAAGCTAGCATTGCTAATGCAGACAGCCACAGTTTGGTGTTAGCCACCCACAGAGCTATCTTGGAGGTCTATAGGCACTGACACTAAGGGGCCAGAAACCCAGAGAGACAAACACAAAGCTAAACAATGAAAAACAAAGCAGGAAATGTTTTGCAGCATTTTTGTTAATAGCCTCTGTTGCAGTTGGCTGGTGATTCAGCCATTCTGGTAATGCCAATCTCTGTGCCACATACACACACACACAGGCACGCACACACATGCTGCCTCCCATCATTAGTACGAAGGTCTTGTGCAAACAGAACAGACGTTGTCATTTACAATGTGCTAGTGCTTTGGCTTCCCCGGCGCTGAGGTACTTTTGGATGCTGTCCTGTCTGTATTACCGAAGCATTAAAACGAAATTGACAGTCCTTGGGTGGAGAATGGCACAGGCGGACAGAGCTAGCCTGCCAGACTCCTCAGAAAGTCTCAACAGGCAATTGTTTGGGGTAGCCAAATGGCACCAATGCAATGTCCTTTTCAAGCAATTTCACCACAAATACTTGCGGCATTATTTGTTTGTCTGTGTGTGTGTGTGTGTGTGTGTGTGTGTATGGATGGATGGATGGATGGATGGATGAATGAATGAAAGAAAGAGAGCAGCAAATAAAGAGAGGGTGAAAGATAGATGAAGTGTGGAAGCTCTTTTAGGTTGTTGACTTGGTGGTTGAACCAGTCCTCCTAGAGTGTCATTTCCCGACAACACTGCTTTTAAAAGAAACATTGCTTATTTTTGTCTTCTGTTTAAGAGAACCTTGGGTGTCTGGATGTTCAGAGAGTGACAAAGAAGAGACTGTCCAGTCTTCCAAAATAGCTAGGAAGCACTTGTTGGCTATAGAAGTGTCCTGTTCAACTGGGGAGATTTGTGGGTGGACATGGACAAGCAGGAAATGAAAGCACAGAGGAATGGCATGGTCCAAAACATGGGAAGTGAGGCATTGTGCAAGAAACTGTCATCAGAGCCCTTTGGTATCCTCAAGATTGATGGGCAAAGGGCAACAAATCTTTCCTTAGAGAAGAAAATAGTATGAGGCACTAAACTACTATTAGGATAGAACAGAGCACCGTACGGCATTACTAATCTGTACATACAATTTGAAATCCTGACATATTTTAAAACTTAAAAAACAAAATACAAAATAACATGGATATTACTGTGCTGTAATAACCAGAACTCTACTCCTGAAGACTCCTCAATCTCCTGTTTCCACGATCTACTCCTTTTAAAAAAATGTTTATAGAAGGTCTGCAGGTATTGTAAGAGTAAAGTGGTAAAATGCGTAAATAATTGTATTTGGTCAGACTTTGACTCTGCCTTGACTGATAGCGTTCTAGCTTTGTATTGACAAGGCTTGCCTCTGTTTGCTGATTACATCCAGTAAAAATGCCTCCTGAAACATAGAGGTCAATGAAACAAATCTCGACTTTGGGGAGTTTGGGGCTGTTTGGGGAGATGATAATTGAAGGAAATTAAGGCACGACCAAGTTAGACATCACCCTTTGAACATGACTTTTTCAGCAAGGCCAGTGGCGGTTTTAGGCATGGGCGAACGGGGCAGCCGCCCAGGGCGGCATTACGTGGGGGGCGGCACAAGAAGGGGAAAAAATCTGTGCCGCAAGCGATTTTCTATTGTCTATGATGCGCTACCTGTGCCGCAACTGCCTGCCGCTGAAGGAGACGCACAGAAGCTGAGTGAGCGAGAGGGGATGAGGGGAGGGGATGTGGGCGCAGAGTATAGGCTACAGTTCACCTCTCCCAAATGAAGAAGTGGGCTAAACCAGGGGTCTTCAACCGGGGGTCCGCGACCCCTAGGGGGTCCGCGGAGGTACTGCAGGGGGTCCGCGAAAATATTTCGTCTGAAGCATTTTTTTTCTCTTCCAAAAAATTTAATTTGTCATAGTTAACATAATGTTCAAAAGAAAATTGCTTCATATTCGTTTTTAAATAACACATTGTAGGCCATGAATCATGCATGTGATCATGTGATCCCTGCGTAACATTTTGCTAACCTATGGCAAAACACATTAGCATTCATAAATGTACAAATACAGGTCACCACTTCAGCCTGAGCCTGATGTGACATTGCCTCGCAAATCCCATCAGTCCTAGAATAGAGAAGCTCTGTTCCACTCACCAGGTTCAGTGCTCTCACTAGGACCTGGTAGCTGATCAGTTATCTTTAATTCTTCGTCCCACTATAATAAAAAATGTGACCCTTGTGATCTTTTTTTATTAGAGTTGGATCATCACGATTAAAGAACACTTCCCCCCGTGCGTTTTAGTTAAATAGCTTCGTATTCAGCAAACTCGTTCTTTTCATTCCGGGAGATAAATTACGTTTGATTCGTCTGTTCAGTGTCGGGACTGATGAACCCTGAACTTTGCGGGGTATTTGTTCTGTGTGATGTTTTGCTTTGTTTTTTTTTTTTTTATGAGAGTCTGCGGTGTTTGCACTTCAAGGCGTTCTGCGCGAATTCATTCATCCAACGTTCCATCACAATAAAACGATAACGATAATCTCATGAGTGTGTTTCCTTCTGAAAGACGAAGTTATATTTACACAAGAGGAAGAGGCTTTCTGTCTGTATCAGTTTGAGCTTACGAAGCTTTGCCTGAATTTAGCTGAATATATCCAGCTAGTTAACCCTTGTGACATTCATTCTGTTATAGGGCGGATGTAAAGAAACAAGGTGTCACCCCCCTGTTAATAATACTTCCTGTTTAGAATGTGTGCGTCCGTGTGTGTGCATGCGTGCATGTAGGCACTCATAACTGACGGTCCAAATGATGGCAGGATTTGAGGTGGGCCAGGTGTGTATGGAGTAAGATAGCTGTCAAAACTTTTCTCAACAAGTAATGCCTGTGAATGGGGCGATGACGTATTTTGACAGTTGAGTAACGTGTGCGAAGTCCATAATATTTAGAGGCGTATTGAAATTTTGATTTCGTACTTGTAGTTTTTGAATTCGTATTTTTTATGCATGACTGAACTCATTTGAGAACTCACAAATGTTTATTTTATGCACAACTAAATACGCACGTGTATCAAATATATGGACACAAATATTTTGACAGCAATCTTACTCCATAGGTGTGGGGGTCCGTGCTCAGTCTTTCTCACAGCCAAGGGGTCCTTGAGCTGAAAAAGGTTGAAGACCCCTGGGCTAAACTATGTCAGTGAAACCTGACTTTATTACAAATAACGCATTTATTTCAACATATTACTTAGAAAAAAGGAGAAAAAAAACTATAAACACAGACCAATAAGTAGCACATTTTATTTAAATTGCTAATAAAAATAGGTAGGTCCAATAAAAACGATTATGATGTGGAGGTGAATTGGTTTAGTCTTGACTTACGGTCGTAACTGACTGCAGAATTGCAGATGGGAAATCTGTTGATTGTGGATTAGGTGTAGGCAGGTAGCCTACCCAATTTAGGGAAAAAGAAAAGAAAAGAAGACGAGAAGAAACGGGCAAAGGCTAAAGGTATGCAACAAGGTTCTCTCTGTATGATTTTGGTAGTGGTGTAACGTGTAATTCACGGTACCCATGCTAGACCCCGCAATGTGTGTAAACTCAGAACGAAGAAGTTGCCGACGTTGAAATATCGTGAAATTGTCAACGTTTCTTGAAACGGAGGCTAAAAGGTAAATTTGAGGACTTGTGAAATTAAGCTGGGAGGGTTGTTCAAAATATTACATTTGCCAAGGGAGGGTCATTTCAATTTCCCTGGCTCATAGGCTAAGTTTCTACGAGATGGTTTAGGCTATCCTCCGGTGGACCAGTTCAACTAACGAACTTCCTGCTATACTTTTGCAAACACAACAAAAGCATAATATACAAACCATCACAGAAATTCTAACATTAGGCCTATGTAGTGAAACTTCAAATTCCTTATTTTAGTGTGTTTTGGACACATTTTTTGGGGGAGGGGGGGGCGCCGGGAGGTAGTCTCGCCCGGGGCGCAATTCAGCGCAGAACCGCCACTGAGCAAGGCACATTCAGCAGCTGATCTTGAGACTCATTACATCTCACTCTGCCAACAGTTTATGGCAGAGGCAATCCATCTTTGATCTGTGTGGAACAATTACTCAGCCAACCCCTTTTCCTTTGTGATTTTTCGTCACTAAAACACTGCTGGGCCAGCAAATCTCGGGCTGGCCTAAGTGTCCAGAACTAGAAGTACACGCAAATGTGCAAGAACTGTGCAAATGTCCTGATTTTTCTCATTATATTTAATCCAAGAAAGACAAGTTATGGCACTGCTGAAACTGTAGACCTTAAGCCGACTAATACCATATAGTCACAAAGTGAATCAGTGGATCCCTCATTTTGAAATCATGATTATGTTGATGTTGAAGCACGTTGAGGTTCAAAGTTGCAGACTACAGCTTCACTGTAGATGTTGTCTGGAGCGAGAGCGCACTCAGAATTCCATTCAACCTTTCCTATCTGGAGGTTCAAAGGTCAGACATGGTTAGCTAGTGCATGGCCCAGCCAGAGGGCTGAAAGCAGTTAATTTCCTGCTTCTTAGGCTTCTGGAATCTGTGGTGGTAATACTATAAATTAAATCAGGGTGTTGTGCCTGCTTTTGGAGCTGTGCCAGGACAAGACATATAAACTCATAGGACAGTGAATGGAGTGGTGCTATGACATGGACCTGTCTTAACAGTGAAAGTATGACACAATTATTTCTCTTTTTCAGACATAGTTTTTTTTTATTTTACTACAATACTACTTCATTAAGCCTACATAAATACAAAAGTTCATTTGGGATACAAAAAACTGCATATAATATACACTACAACCCTTTACAGTATGCAGCATTTTTACATAAATATTTTTAATGAAAACTTGCTATCACTTATTAAAAATGATTGTCACACCAAGACGCCTTTCCTCATCCACAAGGATTGTCTGTCCGTTACTTTATGCTTACAACTATTTTTACAACCCTACCAACATCCTTTTGTCTGGTTGCATCTTCCATGTTACTTCCAAGTTTAGCATGGTTGTGGTTAAATGCAGTTATTGCAGTTTTATTTTTAAAGTGATATCACTGGCCAATTAATTACAAGAAAAAGATTACAAGAAGGAATACAGAGGGTCGAAACACAAAAATGTGTTTATTTTTAATGTAAGAAACACATTCTTGAATTTGTGTGTAGAACTGGAATCCTGGGACAGTAAAAGAAAAGAGAACAGTCACACTAAAATTGGTGCATTTGACACCACTAACTAAATGTCCCTATTTTTTTTTCTTTTTTTTTTTTTTACTTTGTTTTTGTCACGCTGTCCTGGGCTGGGCAGGTAGTGATTTGCAATGTCAGTCCTCCCCACCCCTTCCCAAAACATTGTGTTTTTCATTGTCTGAACTGCTGACGCTGTAGCATATCTGTTACCAGGCGTATTTGTATATCTGTTTTTAGGTTCAGTCAAAGGTATAGTCAGTAAAATATATCAGGTTATATATTAAGTATATAGACATATAAGTATCAGGTTTCTTGTTGAACTAGTTTACCTGATGGTCTTTCCAACACAGGAGAATTTTATTACCCAAAGTTAGTCTGACTAAAGTTCAAATCAATATGCACAGTATTGGATCTTTATAACTAAATATTATAGTTGATTCTCTGCCTTGCCTTCCTATATTATACCTACACATCTTGATTAACTGCACATCTTTCTGATATAAGAAGAAAGAAAGTGACTGTTAGAAAGGTAAACATTGCAAGCATCATCACAGCTTCACCATCCACACCCCACAGTCTCTCACCACTGGCAGATTAGCATAATGGCAATGTCCGCAGTTAATCAACTTATATTACTTATGCATGAGGTTGCCAAGAGCTGCAAACCTCCAGCTAACTATGTAAATGGACCACAGCAAAATCAAAACTGAAACGTTTTGAATTAAATTTTCATTCTCATATATTCTCATTCTAATTCTTAGTAACAGCACTTAACAAACCCCAACAACAGGGATAGGCCCATGGGTTGATTGACTCTGAGGCAGCGGCTTCGGTAGGCCTGTTTTAGGCTGCCATCAGCCCACAAAAAATATAATATAATAAAAATATAATATTGGATGTTTTTTTTTTATTAATTTACAATATTTGAAATAAGTGCAGATATGCACTCATCACAAATCCACAAGAAAATGAATAGAATACATGAATAGAATTAGCCCTAGCCAGGTAGGAGGAGCCAGACATGATTTCAGGCAGGAGTTTGTCTTTGCTTGTTTGAGGCCTGCAGAATAAGAGGACTAAATTCGCAGTGATGCACCTAGTTATATGGTAAAATGATGTAAACTGCTTAGCATTACCTACGTGTACCAAAAGGGAATGTCAGGCAATATAGACAGCACTGTCTGATCTAACATTAATTTGGGCAGCTAACATTATGAAAAATATTAGCCACAACACAATACCAGTAGGCCTATAATGTTATAATCCTCAGTTTTTGAAAAACGAAATGGCATAGTAACATTAGTTATGGTGAGATAAAATTTTGTGTCCTTGGCTAGACAGATATACAAAGATTATTTTTTAAAGCATGATGTGTGATGAGGGATCTTATGCTGAGGAGATATGCTATTAAGGTCAATAAAGGTCTAAAGAGAAAACACCGATGAGTTCAATCAATAGACTGTTTTGCTACATATGATGCAACATATGAATAATGAACCAGCAGCTAACAGAATGAGACACATCAGTAAGTTAATGTGGCCCTTTCAGTCTAAGCTCAGGTTCAGTAATGCATGTTATGTCAAGTTTTTGGTTATGAATTTAAACATGGCCAAAATGTTTGGGAGTACACGCATCTTGAATTTCCCCTATCTATCTATCTATTTATCTATCATTTACAAATCTGTTCAAGGGCTTACTTAGAAAGCTAGTGACATCCTTGGCTTGAGGTTAGCAACAGTCATCCATCTTTCTCAACAGGCAATCACAAATATCAAGAGGAAAAAGTTGAGAAAAGTGTGTCAGCAGAATCATCTGCGTCTTGACCTTCTTTTTAAAGATATTTTTTGCCTTTTATTTGGATTGTTATAGTGGAGAGACAGACAGGAAATACATGGGAGAGAGAGATGGGGCAGGATCGGCACAGGACCACGGGCCGGAATTGAACCCAGGGTCGCTGGAGTCATGGCACGACGCCTTAGCCTGCTGAACCACGTCGTCACCTATCTTGTCCTTCTTACCTACTGAGTCTGATATCAGAGGTTATTCAAAAAACGGAATAAGGTTTTGTTGGCTTGCCATGGTGTGACTAGAGTGCCTTGAGGGGCCAGAGGGGTGACAACTCCGTTCACTGCCAACAGTATGGCTGATGTTACCAGCTAGACGTCAGCAAAATGGGAAAACATGTCACAGACATTATGGACAAACAATTTACCTTGTTGAAGAGGTTATTAAAAAAATGATTTGAATTACATCTTGAATAAGGTTTTGCAAATGTCACTATGGAGGTCTATCCCTAATACTTTGGTTACATGACGAATTGTTCTATCTTCCAGAACTGGTGTGTAAGCCTAGCAACTAGGTTGTATTCACTTTGAAAAAGTGCAACAATTTTGAAAGAAAAATACGTAAATTGGTGTGCAACGACCTTGGGTGGTGTGAGCGGCTCCAGCCCTGCATGGCTCCGGCTTTATGCACACAGCTCAGTGTGTGAGCTGAGGAGTTAGTTGTGGTTGGTCGGACGCACGGGATGCTGGGAGGCTCTAGCCAAGAGCTTGAGCCAGGTTGGCAACGGAAGACAGAGGGCCCGGTGGTGGGGGTCTTAGTCTCTCGAGACCCAAGCGTGCTCATGCATGCCTTGCCAGGACCCGCAGTGCCTCTAATTGCTCTGGTCTCCAATGAGGAGGGAAGAGGGGAGAAAGGGGGTCATATCCCAAACCCGCGCTGACCTGAACAAAACGTTCCTAAGCACAGCAAACAGCAATGGCTTGAATAATAAGAGCAAAACACTTTTCACTTTCTCTCTTTTTCTCTCTCCCGTTCTTTTCCCGTTCCTCTATCTCAGCTCCCTTTTTCTCTCTCTCTCTCCTTTTCTTTTTCCCCTAAAGCCTGATTTCATAATGAAATCAATTTCACTCCACATCCCCGCCTGTTGTGATTGTTTGAGCAGGACCACAGCATAAAGAAGAGATTGTATTTCTTCAGTGCTCCACAAACCGATCTAATTGTCAGTTCCTAATCAACCAGGAACTGCGAGAAGGGTTTTCTAATTATGTAACCATAGTTTCTGACGTTTCGGACAATAGTGGAAGCCTGTATTATTGATGTGTAAAGTAAAATCATGTTCAGAACCAAGGGTGAGTAGATGTATTAGTAAGGGGGGAAGACTTTATAATCCTACCTTAACTGAATTTAACTAACTCCCCTTGGGTTAGACAAATTACTTATGTTCTCTGAACATACTGAACCAACAAAGTCACCTGGCTCACAATGTCAAGGTTTTTTTATACACACACATACACACACATACACACACACACACACACACACACTAATCTATTCGACAGGTGACCTCTAATTAGATAATCTTAGGTAGGAAGTGATACAGTGGAAGCTCACAAAAGTTTGTGGTTTGAAATGTGGTTTATAACGAGTTTGTCAAGAGAAGACTCGATTGACCTGAGATGTGAGACCTAAAATATTTACTGTGTCTCACTGAGAATGCTAATGGGAACAGTTTCGAATGGAAGTGTGTTAATATTTAAAGCATTGTGTTTCTCTTTAACGAAACAGGTCAGTGTCTTGCAACATTTAAAATACCTTTTTCCCCTCTATGATCTAGATGAAGATTTTTGCTTGCTTCCTTCCTTCCTTCCTGACAAACACACACACACACACACACACACACACACACAGGTAAATGCCTACATTACTTTTCACAAGTCATATTGAAATGCCTCACTTATGAAACCAAAGCAGTGGATGAAGTTTTCCTCTAACTAACACTTATAACTCACTTAATAGTGTTACCAGATGCACAATGCACTGTAGAAATAGTAAATGTTTGTACAATGATTTTTCCCTATAAAATCATTGATTTTACCTAAATCCTCAGTATAGTGAGCAAGCCAGTCATTGTCACACTATTCCAGGTAAGCAAATAAGTCATTGCAACACTGTTCCTGGTAACATAGCTGGCATGTGAAGCAGGAAGCATTGAGGTGTTTCCACCTATGTTTTAGTAACAGTGAATTTCACAGAATCATGTGGCATTGAATCATAAGTGAGAGAGGGATGGGAAAAAAGTACAATTATACAATAATACAATACCTTCACATGTCCAATTTGGCAAAATTTGGCCTTTTTGAAGTAGAAAAGAAGTGCACTAATTCACTAATGTGCACTAAAGTTATTTTTTTCTTACATATGTTTGAAGTGCTCTTTGTTCCAAATATATTTACATTAAAACAACAGCACACTGGAGTTGCAATAAGATACAGTTTAGAGTGATTACAAATTATAAGGGCTTAAGCAATGTAACTGAAGTGTCCCATAAACGCTGCTAATGCATTAAGCTGTTCCTAGGGATTATCTAGAGTGACTCAACCTGAAGTCCTGTTTTTTCTTATTGCTGAGCACTTGGCAGGTGTGAGAAAAACAGAATTTTGTTGCAACGTAGACCAAACAGTGAATCGGCAGCATACGCTATCAGATGAGGGCACAAAGCTTCACTATTGTCTACTTCTTTCTTTCTTAGCTGTCAGTTTGCAAATTTGATCTACATTGTGCTGTTATCTTAATCCCACCAACAGCACAGAACAGCTGACAGACTCTGGATTTTCTGTATGTTAGAATCAATACATACAGAAACGCTTTTAAAAATTTCTGAATCCAAGACAAACATTTGAAAAAATGCCATCTTCTGCACACCAGCCTTCCCCGTTCAGAAGCTGATGCTCAGATTGACATTTTAGTACTCCTGGCATGTTGAAATATTTTTAACCATGCACAGTAGAGCACTTTTTAGCTTTCTATCATTGCATAGACTCACTCAACTAACTAACTAGCAAGCTAACCAGACAGGTGAGAAGTTTTATCATATACCTGAAGAATTTCTACAGCATTAACTTACACCCCTTTCAGAAAAGCCATTATTTTCCCTCATCATATTTTGTTCAGTCTCTTCTTCAAAACCTTGATGACATAAGGCAATCTGCCACTGAGTCCTACATTTGTACCCATTTAACAGCAACGCACACACACACACTTACACACACACTTACACACACACACACACACACACACAGTACACTGCTCACACATATATACACACACACTGTCCTGTTCACTGACAAGAAGCTAGGACAAGTCAGCATCTCCGATGTCTATTCCCGAGTGCTGGCTTGACAAGGGCCCCTGGCTGGCAGAGGGCTTCTCTAGCGTGCAGAGAGGCGGGTTGTCGTGCAGCAGCTCACTGGGAACAAGATCGGTCGGTCACACTTTGGGCCCAATAATGCACACAGTGCACAGTACACGGTGCACGGTGTACAAATTTGCTATTTTTAAAAGTGAATTCGCCACTGACTAGAAAAAACCTGGTCAGGAATCATTCGCGCATTGTTCAAAGGCTATTTTATGAGCGCTTAGTGCTTTGGGATATGGAAGAGTGCAGGCACAGGCTGCTTCTTTCATCAGCAGCAGCAAGCAGCAGCCCAGTCCTTGAAATATAAAATTCAAATGTACATCACATACATCACACCATGGTTATTTTATTAAAATATATAATATTTGCAAACCTTAGTTGATTGCAGTAAGCACAGAGAATTAATAAGTAACTGACGGGCTGTTTGACCACCATAGGGATATACACCTTTCAAGCGAAATTGTCAAGAAACAAGACTGTACATATTAGGCTACACCACCAGAACATCATTTAAGTTAATATTTTGGTTATATATACTGTAAATCTCCCATGCCTTCACTGCGCACATATTTTGTTCACATGAAAACATTTTGGCAATCATAATACATAATACGCTATGGAACATGGAATGCGTTGTGCGCCGGACTTTTAAAGGGAATGAGAGTCTGAACTGTTATTGGATTGTAACATGCTATGCCCCAAACACACCCATGACTAATTACTCATTTAAGACAACCCATTTGAACTATGCGCCAGGCGTGATGTCCACTTTTCCTACAGGCAATATAGGGTTCTGCGCTGGCCTCTCCCCCAAAGAGAACTGCGTTTTAGACTTCAGACTATGCGCGATTGAACTTGAAAATCGGGCCCTTTAAGTGCAACTTCTCTCGTTGGTACACTTTCACAGCACCAAAGATGCTAAAAGCTCTAGTGAGCGACTTCTTTGTGGGAATCGAGGTCTACTAAATGATTTAAGCTGCATATCAGGTTTGAGATAAAAAAGAAAATGTGTCCTCACTCACACACTCACACTCACACAAGGGCATGCACTTTAACCATGAAAAGAAATCTCCAAAAGACTAAAAAGACTTTTGATAAAATGTTTTTTTATTGATATTAAAAATGAAAGTACATGAATTGTGCATTCGGACGTTCTAGCGTGCAGAGGTTAAAGTAATGAAATTGGCACAGGATGAAAAGGCTACCAACACTAAAATCTTGCCACTGAAAGGCAAAAAGATCCCTTCATATTCAGCGTGAAAAAAATGGTTTTCTTCAACGCCTTTCAATAGAGTAGTAACCTGTTTAAACACAACAAAAATGAATGCAGTCCTAGCAGTAGAAACGTACAAAGAAATATGTTGTAATGTCTCTTGAAATATGGTATCCTAATAATAATAATAATAATAATAATAATAATAATAATAATAATTGCACTGCTTTGTTATACAACTGAAATGGGATGATGGAGCAGATGTAGTTATCACAGCTAGTACGTGGCCTAGTGATGCAGAGTGGCTCACCAATGACTTTGAGCAACTGGAGCAGCAGCCCAGCATGACAATAAGAACAAATAAAAAGAGAGCAGGTAGTTTAAACAGTAAAAGACAGGACACAGGCTGGACATAGGCTTAAGTCTGCCGGACCCCTAACGAGCTGTCAGCCTCATCAGGTTTAAAGAACAAAAAAAGAAAAGAAAATTAGATAAAATGAGCGAGGAAATAGATGCACAACACAAAACAGCCTACAAGAGCTATGAAGCTATGAGGCATTGTTTGGGGTTGGGGTGGGGGGCATGAGTTGGATTGGGATTGGAACTGGGATTGATGTTGTGCTGCTACACACATTGAGAGTGGTGGCCCTACAGTCTCTCTTGAATCTCTCTGGCAGACCATATTGTTTCCTGAGTATATCAACTGCTTAAGATGAGGATCAGTATGGTAGCCCTTCATCGAATACACAATGATGTGAAACGGGATGCAAGACAAGGCCATCCCGGGTTAAAGGCAGTTTATAAGATTTGGGGCATGTTGTTGATGGGAAAGAGAGATTAAGAGAGACTCAGAGGAGAGAGTGGATGGTGGACGGGGACGTTCTCTCCCTCTCTCTCTCTTTCATTAACTCCATAATGAATGCATGGATCACCTCCATATTACCCTCAGATGAAAGGAAGACTAGAGTGGCTGTGCTGTGGAGCAGAGATGCTCTATCTAACATAAGACCATGTGCTGCTTACAGAGTAGGTACTGCCATACTGCCCATTGCTCACACCTAGCCACATACTGCACAAAAGATACACATCTCTCTACACAACAGTCTGCAAAAGAAATCAGAAATAAAAAAAAAGAAAAAACAGATATACAGATAGTATTACTGTATCACCATGATTGATACTGAAGTGGCTTAAACTGTAGTTAGTTGAGTACAGTCAATGTACACTTGGAATAGGTATGTTTGGATAGTTGCTACTGCAATGGATGTAAGTCAGGCATTGTGTTTTTTTTTCCTTTCCTTTTAGCAGAAACCCCATTTGGCAGATCATGGAGCCATGCAGAAAAGAGTATTCAGAATATGTGCCTATTTTTGTGACATAACATGCCTAAGCAATCCAGGCTACTGCTGCTGTTGAAATATTCATTTAAAATCGCTCTGTGGCAAACCATAAGGAAAAAAAGGAAATATTTTTGGTACAAAGCATCTACAAAAAGCATTACAAGTAAATCGGGAAAAAAAAGAGACCATATAAAATAAATCCGTCAGTTGAGCATCAGTGCTACGTATATTATTTGGACCAATTTTCATATATATTTTTTATAACAAAATAAATAATGCCTTTATACAGTGCCCTTATTTGTATTTAAACAAACAAAAAAAGCTTTGCGGCTCATTACGCATGATACAGCTCAGACTAAAAGAATATAACATGACGTCCCTGGAAACTAATTATATATATTTATATATATTCAAGTATTGTTTTCAGGCAAAAGCATGTGAATACTACTGATATACATTAAAAATATATTGTTAGTTGACATTATTGCGTTTTTTCCCTTTGAATTGAAATTTGTGCCTTTCTTCAAAACTGTAAAACAACATTACCACCAAAAACCAGGAAAACAAAACCAAAATAGGAATGTCACGGTACCAGAAACTGACAGGTTTTTTTTTCTTTTTTTTTTCCTTGAAACATATCCATGATGAGGACAAATAAATGTGAATGAGAAAAAAACAAACAAACAAATTAAAACACAAACATCCCACTTGTTCCATGTCTTTTAAGGTTTCACTTCCTGAAGTGCAAGGTAGGATACTGTGGCGCAGCCAGCACTAACAGGAAGAGTAGTCCATTCGCAGGCGTGATGCCCTCCCCTCACAATCCCACAGTGCTCTGCTCCTGCAGGCCTCATGGGAGCAGCCCGGACCAGAAGCCAGAAGCATTGCCTGGTGTATGTGTGTGTGTGTGTGTGTGTATGTGTGTGTGTGTATACCACAGCACCAGAACGCACCAACGCACCACCACTGCCACCGCAAACAGTAACTTCCCCTCTCTTGCTGGTTCAGCCTATAGACGCTCCTCATTCTCTCTACACTTTTCTTAAAAAGAGTCACACTTTCCTTAAAACGGAAAGTTTTAATAACTATTCAAAGGAAAAAAAAACGTGCTTTTCAATCTCCTCTTGTTATTGTCCATCCCCAAAGCTAGCACCATGACATTTTTTGAGCTACACGTTCTTAGTCCATAAAAAAATAGTGCCTTTTTTATTTACTTAACAAGAACTTTGACGTAATCCGTGGCAATGTGCAATTTGCAGACTTTTTTCTGCTTTTTGTTTGTGATTACAAGGTGCTGAAACAGGAATCTAATTTTACAAAATAATTCCTTACAGTGTGGATGTTCCTTTATAGTTTTAGGTGCAAACTAATCAGAAGAAGGACTAAAAGAGACACTTTTGTCTCAGGAGAAATGGTGTGGAATGGATTCTTTCATGCTAAGCACATTCTGGTGTCCTTGGAAATCACAAAAAAACATCAAAAGAAAAAAGTCTCCTCTTGACACTTGCAAGCCGTACAGCTTTTTCCATTCTCCTTTTTGAGTTGCTCTTCTAGAAGGATACACCTGAATAGTATTCAGCCTTAATTCCACTGCTAACTTCATTCTCAGGTTGTCGTTGTTCTTGTGTCCTTTTGTGTTTTGAATGACAGAGCACAAACGGAGATGGGGGAAGAATGTGAGCATGTACATATGAGTGGGTGGGGTGGGGTGGGGGCAGTCTCAGGCTTGGGGGTGACAGGGAGAAGGATACTGCCACAGAGATGACGTCAGAGACAAAGCTTTAATCCTCTAGTCTGTTTTTTTTTTTCTTCCTCTTCTTTTCCAACTCTTCTCCTGTGCAAACTATTCCCAAAAAAATGCAACCTCATTTGTGGTTGACGTACTTTTCCGTATGCATGAGGACTGGAGGCAGTTTGCTGGGAAGCGTGATGAGGGGCCGGTGGAACTGGGCCTGCTCCTGGGCCTTGATCAACTCCGCCTGTCGTCTGAACTTCCTGGTTCGCAGGATAGCTGGGACGCCCCTCCGGAGGCGCTGGGCGGCCTTGCGCTGCCACAAGTCATATTTGGAATACTTCACGGTCACATATTTTCTTGGGACTTCCTGCAAATGGTCCAAGTGCAGCCCGGAAGATGGAAGAAACAAGAAAGGGGAAGCTGGATTAATTCAAGTTATATGCACACATACACTTCTAGTTGTCTAAATACATCTGTGGTCTTCCTCTGTGTTTTATTTTGGCAAGTAAAATTTTGGAATGATCTAAAATTCCTTGGGGGGTTACATTAGTGCATTGGCCTTTTGGTGAGGCTGTACTAAAACAAACTCCTCTATGACCCCAACTTCAAAGAATTCAGGGTTGGGGTGGTAGCCACGTTCCCAAGCCCTTTTGACAGTACGTAGACGAGATCAGTCATTGTTCGCTGACTAAACACCTTTCCCAAAGTGCCCTGTTAACCACACACACACACACACACACACACACACACACACACACACACCACTATCAACATCGTAAACACATTCCAACTCAAAACCTCTTTTCCTGGCCAGCAAGTTCCTCAAACAGTGGATTCAGACTTGAAAGGTCCCCTAAGGGAGAAAGAGAGTACTAGGATTAATGCAGCATGGGCTCTTCTGGTGAATGCCTGCTTTCATCCTGTCTCTTAGTAGAGAGCCCTGTGAATGCTGGTCTCCTTAGCCCGGCCCTAGATCAACTGCGGTGTTTATTTCTTTCGATCTCTTCACAGACGCTTTGGGGGCTTAGGAACAGCTGGCCGACAAAGTTGTCAACACTCGAACGAATTCCCGCACCATGAGCTTGAGACCTTCTTAATGGAATGAGAGTAATGCTTCTTTTGGGGCTTTGCGTACACTAATGACATCATTTAAAAAGCATTTTCCGAGCCCTGCCAGCTTTGTGTAAGAAACTGCACTATATACACGCTTCTGTAACACAACCACTGCTGACAAGAAAAAAGCAACCTGTTGTTTGTTTTGTGAGATGTTTACTGTTTAGAGTGTGTTTCAAAAAGCAAAAACCTGGGTCGCAAAGGCCATCACCCTTCAGATGTAAGCAGACAGTGACCTGCCCTTGGAAACCTGACGTTGACTCCTATGAAAACCTGATGTTGATTGTCCCTCAGTGTTGTCTGAAGTCACATTATTTTCCATGCGCGTCAGCAGTTTTCACGCGGGTCAGAGGACAATAACTTGCTTAGTAGCATTGGTTTTGTGTGATAAACACACTGGCACGTATGTCTACGAGATCCCGCATTCTAAATACACCTGGGGTCAGCACAAAATGGCGTGCTGGAGGGCTCGATTGCAGGTGAGATAGAAGGTGTGTGTGAAACTGGGAGGTTCTCACAGGCCACCTACCTGTTTCAGTACTGGCAACACAGGTATGACCTGAAGAGACGTGGCTGAGACGTCCCTCTCTGACTTGGCGGGCTTGGCGCAATATTGCTCCAGAAGATTAAGGTCACAGCTCCTGAAGCAGCACTCATCTACGATCCCTCGGGTTGGGGAGCGTGACCTGGCATTCCTGTTGTTTGGTCTACCTGTAGGACAAAGCAGGGGACAACAGTTATGCACCAGCAAAGCAGGGGAACTGCTACTGTACATAAATCACATATGTCTCAGGGGCTGAGACTGATGTAACTTTACTACTATAGGCTGATATGGCTTTCAAGCACTAATCAATTGTTGAGTCAGTAGTGACATTCTTTCTCATGTTTTGGTCTGATCGCAGCTGTTCTGCTGTTACTAGAATTTTTAATACACGTGTAACTTAAACACACTAAGAAGAACATTTTGCGTTCTACTTTCAGAGAGGCCTCTTTCTCTCTTCCTCTCTTTCTCTTTGTCTCATGCTACCTTGCTTTGAATGAGTAAATAATCAAAATGGAGGATATCCTTTGACCTTGTCCCCTTGCCAGCTCAGCAGAGATAAAGAGAGCAAGGTAGAGAGACACAAGAGTGAGGCGAGATGGGACAGGCACTGATAGGGATAGCGAGAGAAGGAGGGAGGGAGGGAGGGGGCAATATCCTACAGTTTAAGCACAGAGACTAAGAGTACAGGGGAGTGGACACTAGTCAGAATCACAGTTTCTTCTATGAAAAAGAAGATGATGACATATGAGTAAAGATTGACTTTAAACAGAATGCAGGAATGAAGAGGGAGCCAGACAAGCCCAGTTCAGTAATCATGTGGTTGAGAATACAAAGACTGTTTGTTGAGAATACAAAGTCTGTTTGTCAGTACATGGTGAAAGACGCCAAATCAAATAGAAAATCAACCATAATGCATGTGAATGCATCGGCTCCCTAAAAGGGATTGGACGAAGGCACAAGGAAACAGTGTTAACACAGTAGAACAGTGTTAACAATCATGCATGTCAATAGAGCACTGCAATTAACACCACCTCCCTATTACAGTTTGTGACTATTGTTATTCCACTGTGGCAACACTGCTGATGAATAGTATTGGTAGTAATGATAGGCTAATGGTAACTCCGACTCCAATCACTCCTCTGACTAGACAAACAACTTTCCAATTGAGCGTAGCCTGGGAACATTTCTGGGGAGCTGAATGGAATGCCACTTGGGTGCTATTACTTTCCCTAGTGGAATGTGCAAGTAAACAAACAGGCCATTGTGGCTCATTTTGCGGAGCGCGCGCGGCCCCTTTCATATGCAACGGGGAAATATAGGCAGCAGAATGCGCGCAGTCAGCACTCATACAGGCCGGCGTCTTCGCGAGTTCAGCTAGTGCTCTCAAGCTAACTGTACCAGACTCAGTACCAGACATGGGCCCAACAAGTCACCACTTTCCTCCAAAGCATTTACAGGCAACATGTAAGCATTATAGTGTTTGTTTACAAAATATCAAACTACATCACTTGGTAGTAAGAATGTGTCCACCTACTAAAGTAGAAGCCTCTGTCTTCGCACACGAACTGCAGCGCATCCACAAGCTCTCCTCCGCAGAGTGTTTCTGCCGAGGCAACTTGCACCGTGTACAGTGCGAGAGCCAGCGCGCACACCAGTACCCGGTTAGACGTGGACATCCCTCTGATCTGAAGAGATAAAAAAAGTACATGTTAGCCATATATCGTATTCACTGTGGCCCAGGTTTTGAACCCATTAACAGGAAGAAATATGAGACTTGACAGTCTCATAAGTAAGTAACTCATAAGTAACTGACGAATAAACATGAAAGTAGAGAGTAGATGAAGGACAGTGAATCAAAAGTTAACACTGCGATTTTATGGACAGCAAATTAACACTTGCATTGCATGGTTTTCAAAAATCGGGGAATAATTTACTTTTGTGTGACTCCTCTCTTTTTGCAGTTTGGGTCGTCTGTACCAACTGAACAGTCCAATCTTCATGTTCTTGCTTCTCTTTATTGCACCTCAAGGAAATGATTGCTTGTAGCGGGTCGCTTTTTATCTACGATGTCCCACTGTCTTACACAATGCTCAACAAGTTGCAAGGCTGGCTGCTCAATACTCATCTATCTTAAATCACCCGACTCAGCATAATGGACTCTCTGCTGGTTCCCCGCCTCTGTGTAAAAGTAGCCCCTACAGTGCCCATGCCCCCTGGCGGCCAGCCGGCTCGCCGACGTCTCCGAGTTCAGAGTGGAGACGCTCCAACAAACCCGTAGCCTACAAGCCGCTTCTTGAAGAACCTCCACCACCGACGTGCATCTTAACTGTCAGCTGGTTAACTAGTCAGTTAAGCCCTGCTTGTTCCCTAAAACATCGTATTCCTTCCTCTACGTTTGCAATTTACGGTGCAATTGCAATCATATTTAGAAGCAACTATAAGCTTGTTTACATCAGCAAATACTCTGTATGCTCCGATAGTACAAAGTAAAACTAGGCCTATTTCACTTTCTTAATTGACACAGCTTTACGACTGTCCCTGTTGAGAAATTAAGAAAACCCATTTCCTACCTTGTTCTTGCAAGTCTCCGTCCTTAGGCAGGTGTAGCATACTGAGAGGTTGCCTTGTTTGTGTTGTGCCTCCATGTCAGTGCTCAGGGTGGTCGGTTGTATTTGGTTAGAAAAAAATCAGGTGAAATGACTATCCAAGCTGCCGAGGCTACGTGGAGATGTTGTATGAAGCTGTCCCAGAAATCAGGCGACAGGCAAAAGTTGTCAGCGTTTGGTATTATATACCAAAACCCGCCCCTTAACCCCCCACCTCCACCCATTACCCCCCACCCCATCCCCCTTGCGCATGTCGCATGAAGAGGTTACCGGTGAGAAGTGGTCCATGAATCTAAGCAAAGCGTAGCCAAGAGTCATCAAACAAGAAGAGATTAGACGTCTAAGTAATGTTTATACTCTATCATCTTCAATGCGAATAAATGGACCAGTTGTCATTCTGGTGCCAAAGGTTTGCGAAAATGTTATTCTCAAAAGGGTCCGGAAAACTTCAACGGACAACGAGCAAGACAAAGATGTGTTCAATTCCGATTGGTCCAGTAGATGTGGTTACCTCGGTATGTCTCAAGGGGAAAGTAAATCTGACAGATCTTTTTCACCGCCGATGATGACGCTTAAATGTTTCGTTATTTTCAAATGGAGTGCATTAGGCTACATCGAAGGCTTATATTGAAAGGCAACCACTTACATGACTAATGACTAGGAGAGAAGTTGTACACATTTACATTAGGCGTCAGATGTCGAGAACTATCCATTTTATATCCATTTACGACAAAATACTAATGTAACTTATAGCATCATGCCAGTGTGAGCGCTTGAATCCAATTTATCGTAAAATACTTACGAATTGGGAGTTTCATGAGCAGATTGAGTTCTGGTAGTAGGCTACATGCAGGCTAATCAGTATGAAATAATGTAATCCCCAAATCCCTTTTACATCATGTTGGCTTACAGAGATTTATTTCAGAGACAGATACAATAGGGAGGTGAGTGTGGTCTACTGTCCCCCAGAATAGGCTTTTGTAGTGCAGGTATCATTCACCTAGCCATATGTCTGTTTCAAGCTTGACTGGAACAAAATGCATATTTCACATAGTTGTGCAAAATATGAAACTTCACCACGTTAAGTGCTTGAAGAGGCTGTATCTTTACCACATTAAGTACATTAAGGGGCTGTGTCTTCACCACATTAAGTACACGAAGGGGATGTATCTCCAGGAGCTTGAGGGAAGGGCTTTTTTACTTAGTGCGTACTAATTACTACGATATTCAGTTTCATTTTCTGCATGTACTGTGCAAGACTCAATACAATACTTTACAGTTACATGGGTTATTAGGCACATGCACTGTTTAAACTAAGAATGGATTTACAGTTTACAGTTTGTCAGACATAGACTGTCGGAACATGGTATTTTTTTTTTTTGCAATTACTCACTGACACTCATTAATTCCCTGCTTTGTTCATTCCCATTACAACAAGATGTCACTGAGAACAAAACAACCATCATGTGTTGTGAGACTAGAGCCATGAAAGAACAGACATGCATGCCATGGAAGCCCTTTTAAATGAAATGGTGATGTAAAGGTGAAGCCATAGTTATGTAACGCTCTGCCCTATAGGACTGAAGCCCACACATCCCCCAGATACATTCATCTTCTAGAGGCCCTTAGTATACAGTATGGACCCCCATACTGGTGAGGGGTGACCAAGTACCTATGCTACAGCACCTGACAGATACCTTTGAGATGTTAAATAGCCCACCCTTTACCCTCCACTGATGCTGTTTTGATGGATCAGGGTATTTTGGGGAGATTAATATTCACTTTTCCCTAAAGCTAGAGAATAGCTGGTTTACTGGGTCCATTAAATTTGTTGGTATTTAATCCAAGACATGCCTTTTTTAACATGGGAATGGTTTCGAAGTTAACAGAAACATGCTTTGGGACACAGGCAGACAGACGTTTCAGTCCTTTCTTCTGTCTGATATTGGACAGAATCGCTGATGGACATTGGTAGATTCTTTGCTGTTAATTACGTGACAGGAATTCGCGATGGTTAGCAAATGACAATTTTATGTTTTCAGATCAAATTAACACTTAGGACGCGCGCGCACGCTAAATGCACATGGTTCATAATCATCACATCAGAGATCGCTACAAATAACACTAATACGAAATGGGATGAAAACGCAAATCTGACCTTCATAGGAGACCACTGCAGTAGGCTGGATAATGATGGGCCCAGTTAACATAAATAATAAATGCGAGGATTTACCGTAAGCGCAACCTCAAAGACATCAAAACTTTCAGCGGGGTTCACGAATCGGTAATCAATCAGAAGAAGCAGGAAATCCTTATGGCTTGGCATGAGCCGCTCATGAATCATTCACCAGTTCATACGCTAAGCCGCATTATGATTTATCAGCGTTGTCATCTTAACTACATCCGCCAAAAGGAGCAGTGAGTTCAGCTCACTGCGCAGACTTTGGCACTGTGGGTAAGCAAGGCAACGCAAAATTTGGCTGGTGGACAGGTTTGTCTGTGTGACAGCGCCATGTCACGCCATCTATGACCGCACAGTGCGTTTATTCAGTACTGATGCTGTTATTTGACTTCATCAATCGGCAGATTCACCCTTTGGCCTACATAGACGCAATTACGACATTCGGACAGCCGAATCGAGGGAGACCACCCGTTGCTTGTATGGCCAAAATTAGCCTATTCCTGACTGTCATTTTAAGCCCCACTTACTAATGCTCACAGTAAATCATTCTCTATAAAAAAATGTGATGATGGTCTTTGATCATTTAATTCTGCAATGTCCATGCAAATCACAAAGCCAAAGACTTAGATGTTATTTACTTGGTTTTCTACAAACTTTTCAGATTTGTAGACACTACCATCTAGTGGATGTGCCAGTACAGCAACTGAATAAAAAGTATTTTTTTGGATTCATGTTGCTTAGTTGGTGTCAGTGTAATACTAGTAATTGACATGTACAGAACATTTCAAACAAGAAACACATGTTGTTCTTCCTAGAGTGAACGTATTCCCTTTAGGCTATGTGATCTACTTGTCTTGGACAGCGTTATAGACTACAATTATATAATAATCCAGGCAATTCAAGATCCAAAATGTTTCACATCTGAGAAAATGAAAAAAGTCTGATCTTTATATGCTTGATCTTAGTATCAACATTGAGATTTAAGAACTTGCAACATTACCTGAAAGGGGCACAGAAAACTGAAAGGCTTTCTATGCTCTCATTAGGTTAGCTGCTGTTTCACTATTTGGTCCTTACTTTCTCTATTTTCTCAGTCTCTTACATCAGTCTTGGTGTCAAAGTGTAGGGATATGCATTGTTTGACTTTTTCTATAAGAACTTCAGTTTTTCACACACAGACCTTTTTAATAATTGTACTGTCTTAAATTTTTGGTGTATCTTTGAGCATTGGTTAGTTGTCTGTATTGATATAGTGGTTGGTTAATGAAGGTGCAAGTCTTTACAAAATTGATGTATATCCAAGTACCGGTAATTAATGTTGTAGTTGCAATGGTGTAGCAGCAAAGAAGATGACATAATGCAATGATGAAAATTTGTCATTTAAATGTAGATTTATGCTACATTGCACAGTCATTTTTAAAAGTATAAATACATACTATTATAACAAAGTTATTATCATGTTATAGAGAATAAGGTTTTGATGTTATAATAGTTGCATTGTGCAATTCAAGGCAGAATTCAGCAATAATAGAGATGTTATTTCCCAAATTAGGACATGCCATTCCAAATAACTGAAGCTATGATATTTAATAAAAAAAAAACAGTTGCATTTTGTTGCTTGAATGTTTAATAAGGAAAGGATAGACAATTCTCATGTGGTAGAAAGGGTAGAAGCACAAGTAGCCTATTCAGTAAGTCATATTGCATAATTTACAGAGATTAACCATGCCAAATTGAGTTACTAATGTTTGCACACAGTTTTTTCTATCTTATAAAGAACTACACATTAAACTGTTAGGTAGACATCTCTGGAACCCATGAATTGTTTTTGAGTTAGGGTATATATATGTCTGTTAGGGTATTTGTTTGTATGTTATAGTAAAAGGATATTTTTGTAACCTCTCATGTTATTACAACTGTCTAGCACTTTGATTGCAATTTTGATTAGGGTGCATTCCTATAGGTCCAAAGGAAAGGAAAAGTTTGTTCTACTTAAACAAAAGTGGAAGTGTGAGCTATTTGGTGCCTACTGTGACTCTGGTTGGCTTGGAGCATGTGGTTATCAGTTGAGGTCCACCTTAAGAGCAGCAGAGGGAGCCATTGGCTTCTGCAGATGTCCTCAGGCATCAGCACACACACACACACACACACACACACACACACACAGGGTCTTTGCCTACACCTCATCATCAGCAAGTTGTTTGAAATAAATGTGGTTGATTTTTCTATATTGTTAATGCCCCAATTTATACACTGTAATGTAAATACAAAAAAAATAACAATTCATAGTTTAATTTGATTCTAGATTTCTAATCTTATTTTGTTTGTGTGCACTTAATTCCCAATTGATGACTTTTATCAGCCAGCAGAGTTGACCAGACCAATCTGATCTAAACTTGCGTTCATTAGATCTCAAATTCCAAGAGGAATGACCTCCCCTTCTCTTTAGGTCTGATAAAGAAAGAGACTTGAGAAACCACCTACTCTCTCGATGTTCAGTGTGTGATTTCCTCACTCGATTGAGGGTACGGTGAAGGATGCTGTCATTAGAAAGGGGGAGGGTAGAGTCAGAATGGGATGGGGTGGCATCAGAGGGCATAGTCACTTGTCCCCGCTGGCTGGACTCCCAGGTCACCAGGTCCCTGTTAGTTTTTAGTCCAACGACCAGCTGACCCTGATGACTTGATGTGTCTCACATGGCCCCATGCAGGGTTTCCCAGGCACAGGCTCAAAAAGAATGTGTCTGTCTGCCTGGTCCCCAGTGAAAGCAAATGTGTTTCGTGTCTTGTTTGACTGCTCAACAAGTCTGTGTGTGCCATGTGAGCTCTTTTTTAGGAAACACTAGGTTCACACTTGGTTGAAACTTATACACTTTTATGGGCGAAAACAAGGCATGCTTTGGAGGACTGAGGAAAAAGGTTTCATAAAACTATGCTTTGCCTAAGTGCAGGAGATCATTTCAATTCCAAATTATGAGTTCTCAGATCCTAAGAGGTTTTGCACAGATTAATGTAATTTGGAATAAAATGCAATATATCTGTTTTCCTAGAAACACCACTCTTCATCTTATGAAAAATTTATAATTTGATGTGAGTTTTCTTTCAGGTCAAGGAAAGACTTTTGTGTGAAATCGTATCCTGACATCTCATTACAGCTAATGTTAAATAAACCTGTCACCTCCAGACAATACAAGCCATTCCCAGTATGGGAAATCAACCATCGCTATGTTACAGTCTTTTTTTTCACAAAGGCACTCTGAGACCTCGACTGACCCTTCTTCAAGTAGAACTTGCAGAGATGCAGAGCGCTGATGTAGTATATAGGCGCAGCAGCCAGGGGCGGTTATGCTTGCGGATGGTTATGCAGGCAGCGGGGGGACCTCAAGGCTTTGGGGTCTTGACAGAGTGCCAACTTGTTGGACTGGAGGACAGGAGCAACACGAGAGCTGGTCCGCTGCAACATGACCCCCAGCCGGTGCAGCCAAAGGTCTGGTCACACACTGTTGTCCAACTCTGCCATTTATAGATCGAAAGTAAGCAGTTTGTGCCTGCAGTTCCTTTTCAACGTGTTTTTTAAATGGGTAACTGGAAATAATGTTTACAGCTTCAGGCACACAATTGTATTATTTAATATTCATTAATAAGACACATAGTCAAAAGTAAATCCATAAACACTGGGCATAAACACTGTCCACACATACAAATAAGGGCCTTCCTCTTGTAAGTTTCTGCTGCAATTAAAGGTAATGCAACTTTTATAACTGTGTGATCAATATATTTAGCATTATTCTATTGTCACATTCCCTGAAGTAATATGCAATACAACCTTACATTCCATTTATCTTGTTTTATGTGTATTTTCTTATCTTTTTAGGTTTATCTTTAAATTGTTCTTAACTATATCATAAAAGGTTGAATTTAGGTTTCTTTGATTGTTGTCATTCATTTACATACCCTTTTTGAACATATATGGGATTTCTTTTGTGGACAGGTACCACCAAAAAATAAGTTAAAATATAATTAGTGCAATATTTTGATGTTGGTAGGTAATATGTTGCATTTTAGATGGATTACAAAACAAAGCAAATTGTTATATTTTGGCATTTTGTTTATGAACTAAAACACAAAATGGAAAGACCCCATTGCAAAATAAGACCACAAGTCTTGAGACAAACACATTTTTTTTAAAGCTTTAAAACAAGCGTTTAAGACAAACCTGTTCATAGGTAAACTCTAATGAAACTATGACCTACAAAAAATATACTAGGGGCTAATAGGGGCTAAGCAACATTCTGTTTTTTTTCTCTCACAAGCTCCCTCTAAAGACCGCTGTATTGCATTGTATTGCACTGCATTCTTTCGGAGGCGGTCCGCGCTGCTGAACATTGCAAGTGCTGTATAGGCCACGGTGGCGCATTCTACACCGTTTGTTCGCCGTGTAATGACTCATTTTAGCATCCTAAACAGTATGAATTAAATGAAAAATTGCATAGTTGCATAGTGGACCTTTAAGCTCAGGAATTATGTTATAACATAAATGGGGTAAAGCTATAACTTAAGAACAACTTAGTGTTAAAGGCCCACTATGCAACATTTTTCATTTAATTAATCCGTTTCATACTGTTTAGGATGCTAAAATTAGTCATTACACAGCGAACGAACGGTGTAGAATGCGCCACTGTGGCCAATAGCGGTAGATACAGCACTTGCAATGTTCAGCAGCGCGGACCACCTCCAATAGAATGCAGTGCAATACAATGCAATACAGCGGGCTTTAGAGGGAGCTTGTGAGAGAGAAAAACAGGATGTTGCTTAGTGCCGGTTTAAGAAGGTTTTGGGAAACAGGCCATTTTGTCATGTTAAAATTTTGAGCCACATTTGGTGCCCTAGTTTACCAAGGTGGCCTATGGTATGGAAAGTGCTGAACGTCTCGAGGAGGAGACAAGAGGAAAGAGGTGAGCAGGCATGGGGCCTGTTTCAAGCCAAGCTATGCCGCCAAGAGCGAGTGGAGTCGCATGCTTGGCCGTGGAAACTTTCCTGTCTGGGGAAGAAAGGGGCCTGTATTAAATATCCAAAAGGAAAAGGGAAATTGTAAATTGAAGACCCAGACGGGAAGACGGAAAAGTTTGACAGCTGAAGTGAATAGTTTAGCTTGTAAAGGCCACCAGCTTTTTATTGTTTTTGTCAAGCAGCATTTATGTTTCCTCCAAGTGGGGCTTAAGCAGGTCTGGAAGGTCCATATGCCTTGAGTGTGATATGATACAGTAAAAAAAACAAAAAAAACATACACACATTAAAAACCTTTTTCCGATCTCCAGGCACTAATTAGTGTGGTGATTAGCCAAGCAAGGTGAACAAAACAAACAGGGTCCAGTTTCCTTAGTACACTAGAAGACTTTAAAGCTGAAGTGTTCAAGTACTAAAAATCATCATCATGGAAAATATTGGTCATGGTTTGGTTTTTAATTTTGTATTTCAGTAATTCTTGGCCACATTTCAGTTATGTTGATTTTAATGTATAGAAATAAACAAAACATAGATTCAAAATTAAAATTTAAAGAAAATTTTTCTTTATTTCTTTACTTCTTCAGAAGTCTTGAGAGGGACATGGCATGTGTTCATCTAAGGAGAAATAAAGAGAAATCCGGTGCAATTCAATCCATAGCCCTGTTTGTGGTCACAGAGAGCTGTATGTTGGAAAAAGACTGAGAAAATCTGATACTGCATAGACTGAAAGGCAAACTGACAGCTAATGTTAACTGAATTGAAAGAGAAAGTACGCATCTGTGCCCCATTTAGTTAGTGATAGCTGTCTACAGATGTTCTTGTTCTGTTCCCAACCAACAGTCCTCAGTGACCCCAAATAACAGACATATTGATTTACATTTCTCCCTTCAGCAATGTACATTTCAAGGAATCAAGTTATAGCCTTAAGATTGATGTTAAGACACAATTGAAGAACAAATTAGTGTTGAGAAGGCTTCAGGAAAGTGGTCAAAGATTATTATTTGGATGGGGACGATTGCAGATTGAAATGAATTATATTGAATGGAGTAATTTCATGCAATAAAGGGATTTTAGCACCAGGTACCTTATGGCTGCGTGACTGAAAGCCTGACGTTTCAGAAGTTAGCTGTTTTCTAGTTTATGACAAAATTGGTGAACTACTTAGAAGTGGCACCTATAGGCTAGGTAAATAAAGTTATAGCTCTTCTAGAAATTTCACCTTCCTCTGTGTCAACCAAGACAGGCTAGTCACCAAACTTTCTTTAAATTTCTTCAAGCTACACACAGCTTTGAGCAGTGTGACATGCAGAATCTCTGCTTTCCAGGTCACACTATTGTTTATTCAGCGCCAATGATAACACTGGATCAAGCACATGCCAGCAAACACTAAGTCTGTTATTTATAGGGGTTCTTAACAGACTCATGAGGACGGGGGGCATAAGGGTGGGGTGAGGTGGCACAGAGCAAATAGGGAAATATAGTCGTGTAAATTTAGATCCTCCCAATGGCCACCTCCCTGATGTCACATGGGCCGCCTTATAAACAGGCTCAACTTTGACCCATGACCTGTGGATAGTGCCTACCTTTGAACTTGAATTTGAGAGAATTTAAGATTTAGTTTGTGTCAGTATTTTAGACCTTTGGCCCTATACAGTATCTATGTTTACAAATTGATATTCTTATAGCCGTTTGGGCCTTTCTGGGTATTTCAGAATTTAAAAAATGGCTGTAAAAGTGGAGATGGAAAAATGCTTTCTGTGCTCCACTTGATACATGTAAATAATGAAAACAGATAAAAATATCTGTTTAAAAAAATATCTACACGTACATTTGACATATTTTTTCTCATCTTCTAACTCCTAATCTGAGGTCTGTGTGTGAACCATTTACGACTGCTGAAATGGCTTTCTTTATGGGTTTTTTGGGTCCATAAAAATGAATTTAACATCGAAGAGGTTCAATTTTATGTTTCTGTGAAGACCATCAGATCATTATACCTCTTTATAGTCTAGCCTTCTAGCGTGAGGGAAGGGAGTGTAGAGACATTTCTGTGATCATTCCTTAAAAGTTAATAAATGTTTAGCAGGTTGCTTAATGCATTAATGTTGGTCTGTATGCACCAGATGACAATGCAACCATGTTTATGTATACGTAAAATATCAAAAGAGACTGAATGGAGACGCAATAAATAATAGTCGTTTCACTGTCACCCTGCAGGGTAAGTAATAAAACGCCTGACGATGACGGTGCATTAATCCAAACCACACAGCAGCTGTACAACAAACTAAATGGCAGACGCGTTCTTTACAATCTATTGTGCAGGCCGCATGCAGACTGACTGTTGACAGATTGAATAGATTAGATGCCACTCCTGGTCATCCCTAAGTCATTTATCTTCCAGCGGCCACAAACGGTTTCCTCATAGGCTAGCCAGCCTGCTCCATTTCTTCTTTTGTAGGGACTTACATTTTAGGCTATGTAATTAGCTGTAACAAAAAAGGAAAGCCCTTGAAATCTAACCTTAATAGGCTACATAGATCCGCCTTAATGATGCATCCTATTATTCCTGTCATTAGCAAATCACAATCGATTCGTTTTGAATCCTGCAAAACCTTGGGGTAGACTTCATAGTTGAAGATAATAGCATAATGGTAAATAATTGCAAATATTGGTAATTCATATTCTTACTAAAGTAGGCGATAGTCCACTGTTTTTACTGATGTTTAGATATTTGATATTTAGTATGCACATACAAATTATTTATTTGTTTATCCTATAATCCCTCAAGGTGTAATTTCACAAAGACAGGACTATACCTTCAGGGCAGCGCAGGTTGCACCATTAACGCGCAACAGAAATCTCTTCCATTTAAATATTTACTTATTCAAATCAGTTAAACTCCCGAAGTCCTTATTCCATTATTTTTCTAGTGACAGCCTTTTCGCTAACCATATGTGTAGTGTGCAGACGCATCATGAAATAGTTTTTAGCGTGCTGCTTTCGTTGCTGCAACTATAGATGCGTCCTCGTGTTCCCTTGTTGCCCCAGCCGCAAGTCAGGAAACCGCCAAGTTGGTATCTTCATTTGTTTCTCCTGCACCTTTTTGAAGATGCAGTCTGGAGTTACGTCAGACCCGGGACAAAAGTGCAGGGCAAGCAAATAAGCGGCTAAGGAGCTATTCGTAGACAGAGCTGCCAAACCCGGGTGAGAGAGCCTCAGCGCACTTCTCAGAGATTCCTACTCTCATTGCATTAAGGGTTGTGTTTGCAGCATGTGGTAAGTCACTTGCTTTCTGCTAAATACTGGGGATCTTGACAGTTCCTTTTTCTTTACACTCATGACAGGTATTCGGCACAGGGTTAGCGCAACAGAAACTCGTGTTGGACCTAGCCTAAATAAACTTTTTTGGGGGTAAACTTGACATGCATTGACATCATGGAGCATTTCAAATTTGGTGTCTGGAGAAGCTGTTTGACCCTTTTTGACTAGACTTCACATTAATCTCAAGTCAGTATGCCGCACTCTCGAAATAGAAACCCCAGCCCTATCCCAGAAGTAACATGGGACACGGGATTGAAAGAAATGAACGAGACTTGGAAAGGAGCAATTGCCTGCCTTGGAGTCGCGGTGTTTTTTGTCATGACTATTGGGATAATTTATTGGCAAGTTGTGGATCAGCCTAACAAGAATTGGATCCTGAAGGGGAGTTTTAGCGGACTGATATGGGAGAGACGGAGTCAAACGCTTGTGATACAGACTCTGACGGAGGACAAGACATTTGTTGAAATTGATGTGGGCATCGTTGGGAACCCCGACACAGAGGTGCCGTTTGTGCGAAACTTGTGTTGGCTCAATAAAACCGAGTTCTGTTACACCTGGGATTCCGTTGCGGATGTGAAGATAACACTGGATATACCTGACATGCTCCACCAAACGGAGTGTTACAGCATGACATGGACCCCAGTCCACTGTCACGTACATCTGAAGGTAGGTCGCCGGTGTTGTACCAAAATTATGTCAGGCAGAAAAAGTGTGAGAATCAGTGAGAGTGGGTTCAAATAGAGACATTTAGAAATTTCGTGAAATTTCCCTGTAATTTAAACATTTCTGCAAAGTCTATTTAAATATGCCATCTCACAACTTTTCTTATGTCGTCAATTGTTTAATTTTATAAGTCACTTTTTTGTGGTAGCCTACTTAAGGAAAAGACGTTTAGGGCAAAACCATTCTTGGGCAAACAAAAGTGTGCCTACAATTTTAAATGTAGAAATTGAATACCTTTATATAACATACTTTCATTAAAAATACCCAAATTTCATTCTCTTTAAAAGTGATGCACATATTTTATTTTGGTAAGTGTAAAGCAGTTTGTCAATTGTAGCTCACTAAAAATATACATAGCTATGCATGTGGGGTAAGACTGACATTTTTTATGCTGTACTTTTTTCCCCTCTGTTATCCCAGATTTTCACAGTTCTGTCTACCTCAGGCTCCCAATCCGGATGTTTTGAACATTAATCTCCACCCTTTGTACATTCTTGAAAAGATTCCCTGTCATGTGTTCCATTAAATTCTACTCTATTGGATGAAGTACTTCACAGAATTCTTAAATCCTGTTAGTGCTTTCCAGACGACTTGCACCTGATTCCCTCAAATGTCAGACGAGAAGCCCCTTGGACACAACGCAAAGTGCTTTGATATATTCATTATGGAAATAACCAGTGGCTGGATTAATTTATGACAGGAGTGACAAGCCAGAGTCCTCATGCTTGATTGTCTGTAACTGCAGACCTCCCTGCATGTGAAGAGCTCCCAGAGCAATACATTCAGTCTGTGGAATGAAGATCTTTTCTTGGTTATGCATTAGTATACATTTCTGAAACCAATGCCTGTTGCTTAAGTGGATAAGCATTCCCCTAAAGGTTACAGATATGACAACAATTACACAGAATTACTGTTGAAAGCAGAATTCAATCTGACGGTATTAATCCATTTTTAAGATTTCATGAGCATGCAGAAGACACATCCATGGAAAAATACAAATCTCTTTTTACTCATGCGTGCACCTGTCTTCAACGCTGTAGGTGTAATCAGCAACAATCCTCAATCATCAGCCAGCACAATCCATTGCTGCATACACTAATGCTCAACTGTTGACATGCAGCACCAGAGCATTTGCAATTGAGCTATAACCCCAGGGTTTCACTTAAGCAGGGATATTTACTGATATACTGTACATGCCACACAGCTATTCAGCTGGCAAACATTATGCACAATAGCACAATAATGATTGGAGATTGGGTCTAACCAAATGTACTTCTTTATTTATTGTTAAATTTTCTTTATTCCTCCTCATCCACTCATCCTCTTCTACTTTCCTCCTTTCTCTCTCAGGACTGCTTCTCCATGACTAACGTGTCGTGGTACGGAGGTGCGAGCATCAGTTCTCCCAGCTGGCCCATGAACAAGGCTAACGTCTCCATGCAGGCCTTTGTCATGAGCGACCTGCGTGACAGCCCCACGGGCTACGGCTCTGTCCTTGAGCGCTACTTCCTAGGCTCCTCAGGTAAAGTGTGTGCCTCACTTGAGGATTGGTTATGGAACACCGCGACAGTGATGTCATCACAGCACCATACCAATAAGCACTTGGTATCATAGTAACACACCACACATACTTTGCAGCAGCCTTCTCTGGAAAGCCTCAGGGGGCTTCTCACACTTCAGTCCCCTCCCCCTCCCCAAGACAGGGGATGCCCCCTTATGTGTTGTGTGTGTGTGTGTGTGTGTGTGTGTGTGTGTGTGTGTGTGTCTGTCGCCTCCAAAACCCACAAAATGCACTCATATATAGGGTAACTGACATGTAAAGGTAGCCTACCACTTATTATTAGTACAGGGATTAAACTACAAAGGCCCC
>JAGFZM010000046.1:907902-940462 GCA_017657215.1 Limnothrissa miodon
TGATCCTCCTCATAATGTTGACATCCAACACACCATGTCACCACGCAGCTCTTAATGACTGTCTCTCTCTGTGATTTTCCCTTTCTTTCATTTGAATACTCTCACCTTAGGAAAAAGTTAACATAAATTACAAACAATGAAAACTCCCCAATTTAATTGTATCTGGTATTGTTTGTTACCCCCCTGTTTGTTCCGACCTCAGTTTATCAACGCTTGTGTATTTGATGCATCTAATCACGTTTTTTTTTGGTTGTCAAGCCTTTCTTTTAACTTGTAATGCAGTTGATTGACACTGCCTAAATACAATTTGTTGGTCATTATTATTTTTTTTATTTTTTTTCATTATTATTCTGTGCCATGTTTGTCTATCTCTCTCTACATATCTGTGTCTGTGTGTGTCTGTGTTGATGTGGGTGAACTCTAGGCGTGGCTGTGCTGGTGGCTCCACACGTCCCCCTGCTGGTGGGGGTGGACAGCAGACAGCAGTTCTGCCTGCAGAGTGGCTCCAGCCTGGAGAGGCCTCCACTGCAGTACACCGTGTGTGTGGGAGAGAACCTCCGGGACCTGCACCAGGAGGTGGCTCCGCAGCAGAGCCTGCCCGCCCGGGAGCTGCCTAGCCTGGGCATCTTACGGTGAGGACGGGGACAGAGATTGCATACAAACATACACTTGTTTGCATTGCTGGTGCATGAGTCAAACAGGTCATTTAGGTCATCATTGCCATTTGGATTTGCGACTGCCATGTATAGCAATGTTTGGGCAGAAGCAGTTTTGTTGAAGGGTGTGCCAAGTTGATGATCCAATAGATGACATACGAAGAGTTCAGATGCAAAAGCCTCTAAAAGCCATTTCAATTAATTTACAGAAATATATTTTTTAAATTTTGATGAACTATCTATTCAGTCCAAATCCAATCTTAAATCCAATTTTATACTGATTACTTATAAAATATTATTAAAACCTCCTTTTTGAATATTTCTGAAAATGGATTTAGAGGCTTTTGCATCTGAACCCTTCATACTCTCTCTCTCTCACACACACACACACATAAATACATACAAATACACACATACACTCCAATTCTCTTTCACACCCACACACTTTTTTAAGTGCCAAACACATTGTCTTTTCAGGCAACCGTTCTGGAAGTTTCTGCCGAATGTAGACTCAGGGTTGACGGTGGAGCGGGAACTGAGGACTTTCTCCAACCGTCTGAGGAGGCACCACCTGGGGGAGGGGGTCATCAGCCTCAGTGAACATTCCACATCCCTCCTCGTCAACATGGTGGGTGCTGATCCCTATGTACCAAACTGCTCTGTGAAATGGAGAGAGAGGAATGTCTGTGTTGATGGTGTTTGTTTGTGTGTGTGTGTGTGTGTGTGTGTGGGTGTGTGTGCGAAAGAGAGAATGAAGGTGAGAGAGAGGCAAAAGAGTTGAGTTGCAGATAATCATATCACAGATCGCAGAGGGTTGCTAGACTCATACAATTTGAGCTGTGGGACAACACACACTCTTCGACCTGTGTATGTGTGTGTGTTTATGTGTGCATGGGCTTGTGTCATCACTTAAAATATAAAGGGGTCTTCCTGAATGAGCTTGTGTAAGAAGTGTATTACTGGTGGAAAGAACCTATACACTTGTGGAAAACAGAGATTTAGCAAGAAGTGTGTGCATGTTGATGTTGAAATAAACAGAAGGTGTCAAGTTGAAGTTATTTAATATGTACTATAGGTACATATAAATAGGTAGAATTGGTCCTCATGCAAACATACCAAAGAAGACTAACAGGAAAAATGAGTGTGAGAAGACCATGATGGACATGGAAAGAGTTGGATAGTTTGTGCAGACACTGACCTTCACACTGGCTGGATAGTTTGTGTAGACACTGACCTTCACACTGGCTGGATAGTTTGTGTAGACACTGACCTTCAGACACTGGCTGCAGTGGCTTCTCCCCTCTCCTCTCAACTCCTCTTCCTGGTTCTATTCTCTCCTCTCCTCTCGTGCTCTCCCATGCTCTCCTCTCCTTCCATCTATTATATTCCCTTCTCCTCTTCCCTCTTCTCCTCTCAGATCTGCTCTTCTCTACTCTCAGAGTGGATTAGTCTCTGGCTGCTGGTCAGCAGGGGGATTGGCCCCCACACCTGTCCTGCCAGAGGGCTATCAGCTGCCAGCCCAACACACCAGGGGCTGATGGGAAAGGAAGGGCCCCTGGGTGTTGGGACTGAGCCATGCTAACACACACACACAGTTCGTTGGCACACTTGTCCACACATAAAAATACAGACACACACACAGGTACAAGCTGTACAGTACAGCAGAATGAGCATAATCTCTGTCGCATGACTGGGTTTTAAAATGGCTGAATCAGTAAAGAGCTGGATTAGTACTTGTATTAGTGGTGCATACTGTGTTTTATAACCTCCATATCTCTTTTTTAGGGTATTAGGAATGGACCTATACTGTTGCTAATGATTATGTATTATGTAAATTATTGTGTGTGCGTTCAAGGACTAGAGCTTCATAAGTTCTTTCTCTATTGTGTGAGGCAGTAGGCTGTGTCTATTGAACACACAAAAGTTTGTGCAGACTGTCTTGTTAAACAGTAGCATTTGGACAGTAGAGGAATGGGCATATTGTAAACTGACAGATACTGATGAACCGAGCTGTGAAATCTAGAAAGAGATTCATGTGCGACTGTCATTTACCAAGAATCTTACGGAAATATTTTGATAAACTGCAAATAGGCAGCATTGGACCACGAAAGAGATGGCTAATAGACAGAGAAAGAGCCAGAAAGAGAGACAGATAGAGAGAGAGAGAGAGAGAAAGAGAGAGAGAGAGGGGGGAGAGACAGACTATCATATAGCAAGAACCTAACAGAAATTTTCAGGCTTCTTAAGTGGACCCAGTGTGAGAGCACGGTGGACGTCCATGGGGCCAGGGTCCGACACCAACCACCTGAGGTGGACGGGGGACTCCAGTAACGTACTAATCTGACAGCAGCATGGGGAGACGAGTCAGGAGTTCACTGGCTGTTTTTCCAAACCGGGCGGCCCAGCCCATCACAGGCGTTACGTTACGATTACCTGTTGCTTGGCACCGTGAGAAAGATCAGTGACAGCACACTGTAAAAAGACAGAGGACTGCAGGAGCCAGGAAACATGGAGCGTATGGAGTTTCATGAGAAGAATAGTAACATTTTAGATGTTTATGATGGGTGCTATTTTTTTCAATGCTTATGGTGGTCGTGGTAGTTTGCTTTGTTGTGTAATGGAACACACAGTCATTACATTGGTGTAGTGTGCAGGTGTTTTTTATGTGCGTATTTGTTCATGTGAATGAAATGGTTGTCGCTCCATATTGTTGTTAGAAACAGCTAGGTAAAAGAAATATAGAAATAAAATATAAATACAAATTAAATAGTGAGAGAGAGAGAAAGTGTGTGAAAGAGAGAGAGAGAGACACACACACAAAAATATTGTGCTTCATGGTGTTACAACCTTAAGCGTAATGCAACTGATTAAATGCAGATCCAAACCAGACTGGCTGAGATGCCGAGGACAAATTCTGCACACCGCAACATTCCAGTGACTGAATGTGTTGATATTTTTTTATTTCTTTTGTTTTACAAGTCATATTGTCTGTCATCCACTTAGTCTTCTCTGTGGTTTCCATATTAGTGCACAGAACACCCGTCACAATTTGGACCAAGAACTTGGCTTGGACGGCATTTTTAGTTATAAATAAGCTTGCCAGATTTCTCTGTTCATTAATAGACCCGACACCCTTTATTGTACAGTCACTGCTGTGCATAGCTAACCAAAATAGAATTATACAATAAATCTGTACTAGCATAAGTAAAATGGAAAAGCCATTGTGCAGAGCTTTCCAGAAATAATATATCCACGCCAAATATTGCAACAGGGCCAACTTGGAGTGAAAACACCACAAGACATTGAACTATTGCTTGAAATTCCCATGTTAAAAATACACTGTCCTCGGGTGGAATTAAGATGCTCTTTTTGTGCCTGGGTAGAATGTGTCCAGTATTTTATGCCTAATCATATTGGTGTTGTTAGGCATCCTCATTAGAACTCCAGAGCTGGTGTGAAATTATTAATGATCGGGGTGTGTCAGTCTTGTGAGTTGATATTAGATGTTAGATAATATTTTAGTTTGTCAGGGGTCTTGTAAGTTGGTATTAGATGTTAGATAATCTTTTTTAAACGTATAAATAAAGTGTACCATTATGTATTTACAGCATGACCTATTTTAAAGTTGCTATTGCTGGTAGAAGTAAGGATGACCAAATTTGACACAGACTAACTTTGAGAATTGGCCTCATTGAGGCTGCTTCTCTACATCACTTGGCAACCTCGAGCGACAGAACTAATGGGTTGGCTAACTCTTGTTTTAAGCTTTCACTCACTTTCACTTTTTGGGTTTGCACAGAAGGCATTTCCAGGCATTACCTGCAAGGCCTATGTTTGAATGACTGTATCCATTCTGATTGTACTGGTTTGCTGCACATCATTGGATACTGTCCTGAAGTTGAGATTGTGTTGTCCCTTCCTTTCCTCCTCTGTCAGGACCATGACCATGACCACTTCTACGGCAGGAGAGGCGTGTCGAAGAGGCAGAGCAGGGACCTCACTTTCATCAAGCTT
Organism: Limnothrissa miodon; assembly: GCA_017657215.1. NCBI lineage: Eukaryota > Metazoa > Chordata > Actinopteri > Clupeiformes > Clupeidae > Limnothrissa > Limnothrissa miodon. Next base: position 912,573 of record JAGFZM010000046.1, read on the forward strand.
CTGAACATTTCCGTGACACTGTCGCCGCTGCTGAGTGTGGACACGCGACAGTTCCAGACCTCAATGCGGGACGGCACAGAGGCCTTCTGGCTCAGCCGGCCCTCCTCCTCGCAGGGCAGAGCGGTGAGTTGTAACTGGTAATTTTGTCCTTTGTCTTGCATTGTCTATACCTGTCTTTGATACCTTTCTTGCTGCACAGGCAGTTGAGCAACTTGAGGTTGAGTTGAGATCAATGTTCCTCCTCTATAGCTCTATACTGCTCTTGGCTCTAGTCTCCTCACACTGTAACTCCTCTAGCTGCATACTACTTCCCAAAACTCCACCTCCTCTAGCTACAAACTGTTGCCCCAACTTCATCACCTTGTCTCCTTACAATGCGTCTCTTCTTGTCTCTGTTTTTCACAATGTACCCCCTCCCCCCCAACACCAGCATTCTGCACACTGCACCTCCACTGATCTTCCCATGCTGCACCTCTCCTTACTGCACACTGTTCCTCACAATGCATTCCCTATCCTCCATTCCTCACAATTGCTTTATTATTAAAAGGTGTGTTAAAGTGCTTTATACATTATTTGTATACTGACACTTGTTACAGGTTGTTATATTCCAGTTACTTTTAGAACATGGAGATTTTAAATGTAAAGAAAACACATATGGTCAAAACTTTTATTGTATGATACATCTATGCCTACTCTCTTGCACAGTCATTCATTTGATTTGATCTGATTGATATAATCTCCCTCCTCCTCTTTCAGGTGCCTCTTCTAATGCAATGGAAGGGGAGGTACTGCGTGAAGCTGAACCTTAGCAACCCGGAGGCGGTCAACTGGTTCCAGGACCGTGTCAGCGTTCTGCAGTCCCACTTGGGCATGGAGTACATCTTCCTGGAGGGCGGAGAGGGGAGTCCTTTAGAGGAGCAGAGCTCTCTGTCCACACAGGTGGTCTCAGGGGATGACTATGTCCAGCAGCTGGTGGAGATGGCTGGAAGACTGGGGGACACCACTATCATAACGTCAGGGACAAGGTAAGGACCACGATCATGGAACGTGTCAGGAAAGCATCAGTGAATGCAAATCAGCCTAATCATTTCATTAAATTTCACTGATGCAAATGTGACTCAAGTAGTTAGTCTTTATGCAATGAGACTAATATGCCAAACAAGAACACACAAAAAAGAGATCAAATACATCAGTCCTTTCAAACCTGCCTGTCTGAATGCCTGAGGTTGTTCTTTTCTATCCAGAGGCTTTGTCCCAGTGAGCAGCAATGTTATCTGATATCTCAGGCATTGTCCCATCATGTTCTTCCTAATACATTACCAGCATGTAGGGTAGTAGTTACCGGTATGGCTTCTACTGCATGCCTTAGTCGGGTTGGAGGATCAAATGGTGTTTAGCCATGCCAACACTATACATGTATACAGACACATACTGTAACGCACACCAGTGTAACCCTAACCAATGACATCAGCATCAGCAGTATACTATTGGTTTTGAGTATACTATTTTATACTACTTAGAGTATACTAAGTTAATGTTAATTAGTTCCTGGGTGAATATTCTAGGCAATAAAGATGCACCAAGATGGTGCATGTGTATTGTGTGTATCTATAAATGCATGATTGAATATATATATTTGGAATTGCCATCTGAGACTGCAAATTTGCAACCTTGCATGACCCTAGGCAGTTGGGTTAGCCACTTGAGTTTTTCCTTGCTCATGGGGTCTCTCTGCTGTAAAGTGCTGTGAAACATGACTTTTTGTATAATGCGCTGTGTAAATGAAATTGAAGTGAAATGAATATTATGTTCATACGTTCTGTACATTTTGCATGTCACCTGCTTATCTGTGTGGTTTGTGTGGAGCGTATTAGGTGAGCATGTCATGAACCCTGTTTTGAAATCTGTGTCCCCTGCAGGTCCAGCCACAAGCCGCACTTTATCCAGATGGCCCCACTGCAGTCAGACTGGAGCTCGGCTGGAATCAAGGGCATCATTCCGGCCCTGTTGCACTACAGTCTGCTGGGATACAACTTTGTCATTCCCGACGCAGTAGGTAATACAAGCTGCCTCTTCTCAGAACATCTTTTCAAAAACCCACAAAGAATGTCTAACCCTGTCGTAAAATGGCCTGTCAAGTGTTGTTGTGTGTTTTATTATTGATATGAGGTCAAACATTATCATTTATGATGGAAAAAAGGGCTGCAGCCAGAAAAACTCCTCCGCAAGGATTACCCTCCGTAAACCCTTTTAATGCATTCTTATCAGTAAATCACTATTGCTGAGGAGCTATTTTTAGATACCCAGATGATTCTGATCAAAGAATGATATATCAAATCTCACTTTTTTTTTTGTTCCATGTGGCAAATAGAGAGAGAGAGATAGTTTGGAGTGAATGGAGCAAATGGAATGAATCTGTCTGGAGTGAAGAGAGGCTTTGATGCCTCTAATATGTGCCGAGCTTAGGTATTTTTTCGGCAAGGAGCATGAGTGGACATCCTTAAATACCCCGAATTCTTGATCCAGTGTACATTGTGGCTCTGCCAGTCAGGGCACGGAATACTTTCTTCCAACATTTCATGAATGGTATTGGAAGGGCCAACGGATAGAAAAACATTTGACATAGACACATTTGATATGCATTTACAATGTGATAGGAAAATCCAAGACTTTTAGCCAAAAATAATGCCTGAAGCCTCAAAGCTTTGCAAAAGTTCCTCCAGATTTTTCCTGTCTCAAATGTGTAGAAAGAAAAGCCATTGTGTAAATGCAGGAATGCTATAGCTCATTCTCACTGAGTTGTTCTATGTGTCTTGGGCTGTTCTTGCTGTAGGAGGCTCCCTGTGGGAAGAGCAGGTCGCTGACCAGGAGCTGTTTGTGCGCTGGCTGGAGATTGTGGCCCTACTGCCAGTCATGTCCTTCCACACCCCGCCCTGGGACTTTGAGGAGGACTGGGTGAGTGCAAAATTTCCATCCAGTTCTTTTTCATAGTGTCTTAATAGACAGTATCATCAATGAGCTGAATCCTTCTCTCTTTCATAGTGTTGTCACTATACCAAAATTATTGTTTCGATACCGATACCAAGTCAACAATTGCGATTTTGATACTTTTTTGATACTGAAAAGGGAGAAACACTCTCAAATATCATTGATGTGCTTTATTTTAAAACTTGGGCAACATTCTAATCATAACACACTAATAAATGAACATATCAATACTAGGCTATATACTTCTATATAATGCAATATTTCAATGTCTGATTTCTGTGATGGTTAATTTTATATAATATAATTTCTTACAAGGCGTTTCACATAGGCCTACACTTCCTTTGCTCTCAGTAGGTCTGTGCTCTTTAAATGCTGTTATAACTTAGGCTAAATAAATCACTGACAAACATGCACATGCTCTGATTATAATCATATAGCCTATAGATCATTTTAGCTGATGTTTTGTATGCTTTATTTTAGCAGCTTGCAAATTATTAACGTCATCCATTAAAGTTGCGTTTTTCAGAGATGTTGAATTAGCGGTAGGCAGGCTAATGTTTAGCCATGAGGATGCCCATTGTTAGCCTACTATTTCTCCAGATAGCCTCGTCAAACTACAGTGGTGCAAAATAGTGACTTATCAAAATACACTATAGCCTTCTCATTTTACTTATTTTAAAGGTCTCCTTCCAAAATAAACCGTTTAAGACTTGATGTTTTTACATTACCATAGGTCAGCCCAAGTTGTACTTCTATGCTAAACTTCAAAAAGCTCTCCTACCCCTGTAGTCTGTATTCGCCTGTCAAAGAAAACTGCCGGGAAAAACAAGCGAATCGGAAAAGCAGTACAAATGTACGTCAATTTGAACATTAGCTATGCAGTTAACCCGCCCTCAAGAAAACGTTAGGCTGCCTGCAGACAGACCCACTAGAGGGAGTGTCACAGTGTTGTTAGCCAATCAGAGGTGATACATTTGCATATCATTAATATTCATAAGAATCCTCTCAAGCTATCCCTGCTCTCGTTTTCACCTAACTAAAATAGCTTGAAACAAGACAACCACAACATATTTTTTGTCGAAACCAACTCTCATGACATTATTTTAGACAAGAGACCTTCACAAAATTAATGAAAATACGATGGAATGAGACCTTTAAGGGCATGAACGTGATCATGTTATCTTTCACAACCCGTCGGCCTTTAAACTCCTTGTACAACTTAGCGTGCTTGTCGGCCAAGTGTTTTGCCAAGTTCGACCACTGTATCACTCGCACATGTAGCCATCCCTGTAGTGTTTGTCAAATGACAGCTGCAGCAGCAGCTTCCTTGCTGTGTGCGTGAAGAGAAAAAACACAGACGTCCATAGTAATGCCCGGGAAGCATGCGTTGCCCACACCAACGTGAAATACGTCTCTTACAAATTTGGAACACGGAAATTCTGTATCGATAGTATCGATACTAATAAATTTAGGAATCGTGACATTTTTAATTTTCAAGAATCGCAATGCTTTTGAAGTATCGGTGCACCGTGCAACACTACTCTTTTAGGCCTATTTCCCGTCCTCTGCTTTTTTCTGATTTTACAGTTCAGGAACATGCTTTATGTAGTGTAGACTTTGACTTGATTTCAAATGGGTAGTTAGGGACTTGGACTTGTTTTCAAATGGGTAGATAGGGAGCCTCAGCTATCTGGAAAAGTTTTAGTACAGAAATCAGACTAATAAATCAGTACTGTTAACATGTAATGGCAAAGAATATCATTAAGTGTGATTAAGGCTTATTAAAATCATATTTATTCTGCTTGGTCGAACATAGATAAATGATCAATCGTAGAGACTGTTTCTGTTTCTGATTCTTAGAGAATGTTTGGCAACCCCTGTGACACACACACACACACACACACACAAAGAATAGAAATCCTCCTGGTAGAAACATCATGTCCCCACTGAATGTATGGTCCACTGTGGCCACTAAGCCAGACGTTTTTTTTTTTTTTTGCTCACTGAGGAGCTCTCACCTCTCACCTTACCAGCAGGGAGGACACTGAAGGGAGTGTTTGTGATAGCAACTCAGGTGTCTGAGTAAAGAGTGGAGGCATTCCCAGAGCGCAGCTCAGGCTGATGTTACTGTATGTGTGCTGCCAGAGGTCACGGGACAGGACCAGGGGCTACATCTGGAGCTGGGGTGAGATGAGGGGCCAACAGAGCAAGTTACAGCAGCTTACTGAAACCTGCATTATTAGCATGGGCTGATGGTTTCCATTCATCCGTAATATGTTAATATTACTATGTTAATATTTTTAATGGCTTGATGCCTTTGTTTCAGCGGGACCAAACAAAACGTGTGTGTGTGTATGTGTGTGTGTGTGTGTGTGTGTGTGTGTGTGTGAGAAAGAGAGAGAGAGAGAGAGATACTAACAAGAGATAGAGTGTGAGTGTGTGGAGGAGGATGTTTGGTAAGGAATGGGGGTGGACTATTTTCCTTGCTTGAAGGAAGTAAGACTTTGGCGCCATCCCAACATCACCTGTGGTTAAGCATTCATCTGTTTTACATTAGCGTCTCTTATAAATTTATGACTTTCAATCGCAGCTATCATGAAAACCACTTCAGCTGGAATGATACTGAATTGAGGATAAGCCTCACAAAATGAGCAAAAGCATTTTATTACAGAGAATTAAAGTAATGTTTGCATTGATAGAAGGATATGGTGAAAAAGACCATTTATAGATCATTCTCCTTTGTTTTCCTAAGATAAATAGGTTGGGATGAATCACTTCAGTCTTCAGTTAGATGTTAATGTAAATAACATCTTATGTAAAGATGTAATGTAAGGATGTAAGTAACAAACCTTTCCAGAGGGGACACTGTATAATTTGCAATCTAAAAGCAGTTTGAGTTGTTGTTTTTTTAATGCAGATATATTTTCATGTGTCCTGGTTGAACTCAAAGCTCAAAGCAATGATCTTGGCTCATCAGCTTGAGTTTAATCATGCCAAAAAGCATTTATCCGCCTACCTTTCCACTCGTTATGCATCCATCTTTGTGCGTATGCACGGCTGTGTGTGTTCGTTTGCGTTTATCAGTGTATGTTTGAGGCTATTTGAATTGGCTGTGTTTGAGATTGGCCCGTCTGTGTGTGACACCCATCATAGACTGTTAAATCAATGACGCAGTCAGGCCTAAATAGGAATATAACCCAGCATGGTAACCACAAGCCTGTTTTTTCCATTTCAGACAAAGTCAAACTCAGGGCTATGGTTCAAAATTCATTTCAAGAGATGTTTTTTCCTCCTCCTTAAAATACATTTTTTATGAATGTGGTTTGACTGGGTTTCCGTCGCCAGTGGCTGGATAGGAAGTTAACCCAAGGATGTGACCCTTCGTGGTGTGTGTGCAAGAGGAGTGGATGTATGTAGTGTCAAACCACAGCTTGAAAATATGCACATTCCCTCTGTACATTTGCAGGACAAATTTTCCATCAAAATATCGTGCCATGGCCGCCATCCGACCTGTTCTGTGCTGGCCTCCACCTTTTCAGGGGCCATTCTTTGTGTTATACTAAAAAAGAACTTCCAAAGCAGAGTGTTGCTTTTGCTCAGGGAAAGCTGCGTAGAGGCAGTCAGATCAGGTCAGTCATCCTTGGTAGCTAGTAGGACAGCATGTCCAAACCCCATCCCTTTTCCTGTGAACTCTCAAAACAGGTTCAGTCTTCTGCCCCATCTGTCCCAAGTCACTGTGGGTTTACATCACATAAAGCGTTCTTTGTTTTTGCTCATGTGACAACCCACCTACCAAACCATTTTAACTCAATACTTTTCAATGCATTACATTCACTTGCATTGTATCTAGTAAAGTAGCCACATGGAGTAGAACTTGACATATCAGAGCCATTTTTTAATATTCGAAACCCTTAAAATTTGACATGGCACTTCGAATGTGTTGTCCTTTTCTGTCTCCAGATGCTGAACCTCACTAGGTTTTACGTATCAAAGCACCAAAGCTTTGTGGTTCCTCTCATAATGAAGTACGCTGAGGTATGGCATACCAATGGTGACCCAATCTACAGACCTCTGTGGTGGCATAGTCCTGACGACCCCATTACCTTCACTGTGGATGACCAGTTCTTGATTGGAGATGAGGTATACGGCTTAGAAATACAGACTCAATTTCACTAGATTATAAACACTTTCATCCTATACTATCAATATTATATATAGCACAGTGTGTGTGGTTTGTAATGTATTTGTGCTTTTTTATATTTTAGGTACTTGTTGCTCCCGTGACAGAAAAAGGGGCAACACACAGAGACATTTACCTACCAGATGCAGACTCTAAGTGGCAGGACAGGAACAACGGCAAAGTGTTTGATGGAGGGACGTTTCTGTACAACTACCCAGTGCCTCTGGATGAGGTGGCCATTTTCTTATGCAAGAACTCTTGAGTCCAAGTTACCCTACTTACCTTGCTGCCAATTTTTTAATCATCGTGCTGATCTTAAGTTGCACTTTCCTCAAAGACCAGTACTCTCATCTCGAGACAAGATCTTGAGACTAGATCAAATATCATTTTTATATTTGCACTTTACAAAAGAAACCATTTCTATTCTCTCATGGTTGTTATTCTGTCTCCGATCACCACCATTTGTTTGTCTGTGTTTTTTGGGCTCCTTTGCTCTTTTCATGTCAATTCAGTGTCAAGAGTTCTGTGTGTTTACATTTGATTTCATTTTTACAGCCTTTTAAGATTTTTTTTTCCTGATCGCATTTCATGGAGTCCAGAGTAGCCCATTATTTGCTTAGAAACTATGAATTTCTGAAGACCAAACAAAGATTCAAAGACTGCTACTTCGTCTCTGCTGAGAAGAAGCTTTTGATGACAGAGTGTGAACATGTCTTGGACAAAGTTCAGATTCATGTTATTGACTGGTTGAAGGCTTTTTACTTGAACTCTGATGCCTGATCTGCCAGTGTTTTGTAAATGTACCTCAAACTAGATTGATCAGTGCTTTTTATTGTGAATTCTTTTCTGTCAATGATCACCACTGTCCATAAGAAATGCTGCCTTTAAACACTTAAAAATGTAGAATTAACGTACTGCAAACTGCCTAGGAATTACGGAAAATCATAGAAAGCTTGAATAACATGTTACTGTACAACTTTAGCTCTAGTTGGAACCTCACAGTGGCTCATGGAAGTATACAAGGAAAATATGTTCACACCATTTATCTTCTGCCCAAACTAAATTAGCATTACTATGTTGTTTCCCAGCACAAACTGGTATTCTGATACTGCTATAACTGCTATAATATCTTCTGTGTTCACATTTCATACATTTTGATCTGATCTCAAATAACTGGAGATTTGAATGTGATGCTTTGTTGTTTTATGGGCATATCAGTGTCATTTTGGAACCAAACACTTCAACTAAAGCAGGGTGTGGACAAAACGATGTCAAAGCAGAGAAACCGTAGCAAAACGCTGAGGTACTTTCCTTGATGTTAGTATTGACTTAAATACGAGAAGGTACCTTAATATCTGTTTTCGGATAACTCAGAGGTGCGAGTAGCCAAATACCTTACAAACTAATTTTTTTTAACTAAGGTCTGTCTCATACAATATGATAGACAAAATACAGAATATACTGTATAGAGGCCTACAGTATAAGTCACAAACTTTACTCCAGCTTAGTCAGCTACCTTATATCCTACGCAAATGACCACAAACAACCCAGAGCAAAGTAACAAATGCAAATATCCTGAGGTGACAGGGATTTAGTGGGTCACCTTGTCTTTGGCCTCTCCGCTGCTGCTGAAACCTGTAGTGCTTGTGTGACTCTTGAGTGTCCTAGGTATACCTCATTAACTCGACTAGCTGTACTTCTGCAGAGACACAAGCCTAAGAGAAAACAGCCGAGAGTTATCACAAAGTACAAGAACCCAGACTTCAGTGAGTTAGGACGCAGACTAGAAGCAAGGACTTAAAGTGTAATGGTACTGACCTCTCTACCCTACTGTGTCCTTGGAGACGAGCAGCCTGTTTTCTGCATTCATCCAAGTCTGTCAGATCGCACAAGGGTTGATTCCTGAATGGAATGTATGCATGGATAAAATAAATGCATTTTTAATGTATTAATAATTATATGAATAAGATTAATGATTAGAAAAAAATGGCAAGATTATTAGCTGGCATGGTGTGTCCATTTCGGACCTCTGATTTAAATAGTTGATGTTTACTGTCATGTACTGGACACTCAGGTTTCACCTATCCAATGAGAAATGTCTTAGTGAAGCCCAGGATTGCATACACTTTAATGTCTTAAACCACTTCTACATGTGAACGTGATTGATAAATGCCAAGCAAAAAATAATCCAGTTTTGAAAAAAGAGAACGAGAGAAAGAGATAAAGAAATTACTAACTGTGATTCTCTGACACCCTGACACCTTTTGCCAGGAGTTTTCTTTAATGCTTTTACTTTAGGTACATGTGAATGAAATGTCAAGGTTTTAGAAGAAAGTTTTGAATTATTCCCTTCTCAGTATCAGCAGACTCTGTGCTATACTTTATGCTTTTGTACCTTTAAACAGGACATACTGTGTCAGTCATGTGTACATATCTATCTTAAAAAACTTTTTTGCCATTACATTTTGTGTTGTTTCCACTGTAAATCAGAGAAAAACGATTGACAAATGCAATAAAGTTTACATTTTTCCCTACCCATGCTTGTCCTTCGATAACTTAAATAAAAGAAAGGATTTTAATAGCATTGTTTTTGAGCATGTTTAAGGTACAATCAGTACGGCATTTACCATCAAGAGAGAGGGTAGAAATGACTTCCTGCTTACATTGCCAGTGAGGCAATGTGTTGACAGTTTTAAATGGTATTTGCCTCAGACCAGATCCCTCTGCCCATTTCTAACTACGTAAGGCAAATTCAGGATCATGCATCACTGCACAGAGTTGACTAAATGTGATACACGCTGGTTAAAATGCTGTCCATGGTGACCTGAGTAGAAATGGGTTCGGCTCCGCAATCCATGTCACATGATCTCACGTTATACTTGCAGAGCAAGTTACACAGTTGTTCTCCAAGTACCTCTGGAGAACGTCATCATGTCAAACTTCCCTCTGATTGGTTTGAATGTCTCTTGTTTCGAAACATGATTTCAGCCGCCATTGTGTATATGTAATGCACATAAAGGCAATTCAAACTACATTTAATAAAAAACAAATTCTGTGATACCTCAGTGAGTCACACGGGAAACTGCAGGTAAATGTGTTCAGCTTCTGTTGTGTTCTTTTGCCACTCTGTTTGAACCAGCAGATCTTTTCAGTCAGATGGACTCAGTCAAGACTACAGCTTTGTTTACAGACAGGAAAGATGTATTAATCAATATAAAACCTATAGGCTCAATTAAAACGGTGACCTTGTGCTCAATTCTGGAGGACATGGAAGCCATGCGAGAGACAGATTCTTTGGGTCTAATGTATTGGCCATATCGGGTGGAAATGAATATAGAACAAGTTCCCATAAAATGTCAGCTTCCTGTGCTGTATATTTGTAAGCCATCTGAGACAGTGTGGGAACTCCTTCTGTCAAACTGCCATCCTGCCATCCGCTGAACTTGAGCTCTACCCTTGGTTCACACTATTCTATGTAATGAATGCGAGGCAAGATGGTGTGAGCATGTGTGTGTGTGTGCACGTGTGTGTGAGTGTATGAATGTGTGAGTGTGTGTGTGTGTGTGTATGAATGTGTTTTTGTGTATGTGTGTGTGTGTGTGTACATGTGTGTGTGTGCTTGTGTGTTTGAGTAGATGTATGCCCATACACACTCAACACAAACACACACACAAATAGTATAGTCAAATGTGCAGAGGGTTGCAAGTCTTTTCCCACCCACCTGACGACAAATGTCTCCACAAATTCACCTTAAACGTTATAAACTTTATTTATAGCCACGGTGAGCATGTGAAGCAATTCATATGGAAAACACATTTACTGGCCCCTCCTTTACCTTTCAGGGGCACTTTGCTAGCAGTGGTCACTCCACTTTTTCCTGCCATTCACAGCTACGAGAAGTACATAGAAAAGCTGAAACACTGACATATCTGAATCTTAAAAACCAAGTCGTCTTCATTCACATTAAAATAACTTGTGTAGTGTAGAAACCCTTCAATCAGAGGTTTTGTGTCCTGTTCTTCATATGAACCAAGGGATACAGTATGTATGAAAATGTACTGTTGTTTGTGTCTGGAGGGTTGTGTGTTGATCTTGAGATGAATTAAACTGGTGACAAGCACCGGGGTGAGATCCCTCTCTCACAGGCTACTTTTAGAAAGTGCAAGTTGAGGTTTAAAGTTTCAGTGGCTGTCAGAGTGAATAGGTTTTCCAGCTTGCCAATTACAAACACAATTTTATGTCATGATAACAGCAGCAAACAATCCGCACAGTTGCAAAGGGCAGACAGGTTTTTCCCCTTTGTAGACCAGTGTGTTTGTGGATTGGGTTCTTTTCTTTGTGTGAGAGGATTTATCTGAGCTTAAAGTGTTTCTCCTGGAGGCTTGAGAGGGTTGAGACTTGTGCTGTAATTAAACCTGAAGACCGAGGCTTAGACTGTTTGTAACACTTTCTATAGACTCAGTATTCACAAAGCATTATCAATGCTTTCACAAAGGGTCATAATTCATTTATAATGTTTTTTTGTGAATGACATTAATGACATGTTACAAAGACTGTTTTTGCCATTTGATACTAGGAAAGCATACGACCAAAGACGTTTGATGAAGTGTTCTAAATGGTCCGGTTGTCTAATTGATTGAGTAATTATGTGTTTATCTGACTTTACTCAAACTGTGCACTGAGCAATTAACAATTCATTATTTGCCATGTGGAATTGGACATTGGACACAAATTGAAACTTTATAATGTTTTGCAACAAGTCAAGCTGTACTGTAAGACTTAATGAGTATTCAGCTGTAATGCATTAGTAGTGGACTCAATGAGACACTATAAGCACGACGAGACTGTATAAACAGCTATTAACTCTAATGACATTAGTTGTAAGGCTTCGTAAATTCATTACAACCCTATATGAGAGTGTTCAGTGCATTATAAATAATTGGTTCATAGAAAGTGTTAGACAATTCTGTCTAGAGCAGAGACCTGTGAAACATATGGCCGGTGTGTTCAAGTGTGTTTAAGTAAAGGTCTAAAGAGCACAGAGTTGTTGAGGGGCTCAGGGATGCCAGGAATGTGGCCTTGAAATGTAAGCCTGGCCCATGGAAGTGTAGGCTACCATCGTCTCACTATTGTGGTGACCCGGTGTGTGTGTGCATGTACATGTGTGTGTACACATATACAGTATATATAGGGCTTTGCAGGGATGTGTGTGCATGTGTGTGTGCAATTCCAAGGTGGCTCTGTTGCCTGTAATGACTTCCTATGTCTCCTTGCTGAAGAATCTGTCACCACCACCCCCCCCCCCCCCCCCCCCCCCCCCCACAAGGCCTTTTCATGTCTTTCTTCGTCACACACACACACCTCAATGCCTCGCCCCTTGTTAAAGATAACAATAATTGCCATAATGCTCTTCAGTCCCTCATATTTGTCACATTGTAGATAGATACTGCAAGGGTTCGATGTCCTTAAATGGTAAAATAAAACAGAAACAGGGAAAGATTTTCACCACACATGCAACTATGAATTGCTAGTGTACTTGTCTAGGAGTCCTCCTCAGAGTTTAACCCAATTTGATTTTGGCCTGCAAACAAACACTTCTGCTGCCCTGCCATACACTACCTGTAGAAACGCTCTCATGTCATCCAATCAGCTGCCTTTATTCTGGTATTCCCTCTCCCCTTCAAGACCTTTGGTTTGGTCCCTAGTTAGTTGTCCAAGAGGTGGTCACGCCGATTTGTTTCAAAATGAAAGAAATACTTCATTAAATTTTGAAAATATTCAAACCGTGACCTTCAGATATTATTATTTAAAAAGAACCTTGCTACTATTGTTGCTCAGGAGTAACATTTCAGAAATATAGGTTACATGCCTCCAAAAAAATGAAAAAGGATCATCTGAATTGTAGCATCAAATGCATGTAAACTTGCTTCAATAGTATTTTGGTTTTAAATTCAAAAGTAATTAATGGTCTATGCTTCCAGAGGGTTGGTTGAGTGCTCACCTCAGTACAGTTGTCCAGAGCCTCCTCTGCAGTTCTCTGTGTCAGAGCTCCTTCTAGTGGACACATCCAAGAAACAGCTCCCTCATGCTACATTCAATATATAACTTTCACAAATGAAAACATTAGATTGCTCATAGTCTCACAATTGTTCAATTATGGAATACCTATAGACAAACTCATTTTTATTAAAGGCAAAAAGGACAAAATACTCTTGGATGTCCACATTTTTATTGTGTTAAAATCTCTTTTGGTTTCTCAGCTGCACAACTCATTGCATATGTCACTTCAGTGAGCGCACTGGTGTCATTCTTCATCAAAACCATGCAATTTTCCTTACAGAAGAAAAATACAACAATTTCACATAGATTCCTTAAAAGATAACATGTTCATCATGGTTTCTTGACCAGAGCGAAACTGTACATGTGACTTGCCTAAGCCTTGTCAATATTATTTAATCTAAGATGAATATAAGTTATAGCTGTGACAACCTTCAATACCTCCACATAAAAAAATGAACAAGCAAAACACAAAACAGAAACCCTTCCATACCATCTCATGTGAAAACAAAGGAATAAATAGCACACTGTTATCCCACTGGAACATCATATACAGATAAAAATGATTCAATTCCTATTACACCAAGCTTCACTTGTTCTTGAATATTAAGAGCACATTACACTTTTTTTCCTCCGTCGCACTGACGGACTCAGCCCACAGAGCAGTCTCAAGTTCACTTTCCATTACAGTCTTTCTACTGAGGGAGCCAATCCCCCACGCGTCCACCTTTCCTCAACGTCTCAAACACCGTGGAGTGATTTTCTACCACAGAAGTGACCCACAGTGGTCTGCTATTCTGTCCAGAACAGAACATTCTCCCTTTGAACATTCAGGTATAAGGTGTACGGCCACTATGAAGACAGACATCATGGCAGCTTTAATGCCATGTGGAGTTTACTGGCCTCAAATGGAGGGTCAGGGATGCCAATCAAAACTGCAAATGTCAGCTGAGATTAAGACACTAAGTGGAAGGTACTGCTACTAAAATAGCACTGCCATAGAGTCCACACATTAACTGTGTTACAACACTCCCATAATACAACCCCCTCCCACAATACCCGCCACACCCGCACACACACACACACACACAAACACACACACAAACACACTCACACATTCACACACAACCTTCTCATTGCCAGTGCAATATGCTCTCTGTTAACAGGTGCTACATCAGGCATGGAAACAGGTGCATCGCGACCCTCCCCTCCCCCCTCCATCTTTCCCTTTCTCCCCACCTCTGTAGCAGGCCACTACTGTGCTGAGTGTGCTGAGTCACAGCTCAGTTAGAGGGTTAAGACTCCTGAGAGAAAAAATAAAAACAAACAAACAGCAAAATGGAAAAAAAAAAAAAAAAAAAAAAAAAACACAACCGAACCGCAGAGGTGCAGTAACTAACTATCTTACTGAAGTGAAGAGCAGCTAATAAGGCGCAGATCGCCGACTAGTAGGGCCCCAGTACAACATGCATTAGGGGAGACTGCAGCTTGGCTCAGAGTTGATAGAACAGAGCATATTCTCCCAGCTGAGTTTTCGTTAATGCGACTATGAAATGCAAATGCGTTGAGTGAAGACCCAGCTGTTCTTGACTGGTTAAAGACATAAAAAAATTGCCCAGTTTCTTGTGAAGGCATTATAAAGGCCACGGTCCTCCGTCCAGAATGGCCACACGTACTGCCCCCCACAGACCCACACCCCCTTGTAACTGGCCCTCTAACCCCATCCCTTACCTGACCCCAGTTTGAATACAAACAAACCTAACAGCAAATATTACATCAAACATTCATTGTGAAAATGCTTCCATTTCTTTTCCCTAGTTACCTTTCCTTGACATAATTATCTGAATTGTATAAATAATAATAAAAAAAAATCCATTAGTGTTTCTGTACAGGTTGAGTGGCGATTCCATCTCTCTCTCTGGTTATTCTGATGAGGCATTTTCCTTTGTTTCAGACAGGGAGAAATCACTTGACATTTTTCGGCTTAATCTGAAAGAGCGCCAGTATTTCAAGCATGGCCTGTTTGATGTTGCCTCCAAAGCGATGAGAGTCCTAAGAGTGCAAAAGGTAAAGAAAACCAAAGAGGGGAAAAAAAAAAAAATAATAACAACAAAAAAAACATTATTATTACTGCTCTCCCCTTTTTTAGAACTTATTTAAAACAGAAGTAGCATGAGTGTCTACAGTATGATGCACTACTACAACTAGTGTGGCGATTCGCGAGATATACTCACCGTCTCTGGGCTTGATTTTTTGCTCGATATGTGGAAGTTGATCAGATCTTCTCCAACAATGATATAGGATACTCCATAACCATCATCTGCCACCTATGATGACAACAGAACCAAGCAGTCAACAAGTGTGAAATCTGAAATCTGAAATCTGATGGAGACTGTTCTAACTCATCTCCTCTCTGATTTTCCATGCCTTTACCACCCTGCCGTGAGTCATCACTGCCTTCCACTGCCTGCGCCTGCACCTCCTGGGTTCTCCTGGGACGTTCTTCCAACGTGATCCGGCGGCACTCCTGAATGGTCCTCAACCCACTCCACTGTCCATGCCACTGCCTCCCTGCTGAGGGTCACCCCTGCCCTCCACTGCCTGATCCTGCATCTCTGGCTTCCTGGGCGGTCTGCCTTCAGCTTCACAGATGACCCTGACATGATTGTTACAGCCTCTAGCTGGCCCCTGGCTTGACTGCGCCTAATGACATGGGACTATATCCTGGGATTCTAATGGGACTCCTATATTACTTTACTTTATTTACCAAAATTTTCTTGTAATGTGTATCTAATGGAATAATAGTGGACTACTCACTATCTAAGAGACTGAAAACCTGCCCTAGGCAGTTGGGTTAGCCCCTTGAGCCGTCGGAACTGCCCAAGGTTTCTTCCTCTACCATAACAAGTAAAAACAAAAAACGCTGCGAGGGAGTTTTTCCTTGCCCCTGTTGCTCATTGTGCCTCTTGTGTTAAGCGCTTTGTGACATGCCTTTTGTAAAAATGCGCTATATAAATAAAATTGAATTGAATTGAATTGAAAGTGTTCCTGCCTTGAAAGAGTTCCTGAACTAGTAAAGTTTTAGTAATTAACAGTAGGGGGCGATGTAACTATGGCTAAAAGGGCAGAAAACGTGTTTTTTTTTAGAGCGGAGGAAAACATGGCCAATAGTCAGGGCCACATGCAGTGTTTGGTGTGCCTCTATCATGTGTACGCATGCGGCCATCTCTTGTGGCTACGCTATGGAAGTGGTCTAAGAGAGGGGTCGGAGGCCAAAGGGCCGATGCTGGGTCTCACCGGGCCAAAGCCTCCTCCACTGCTCACAAGCTCCGGGTGGTTATGCAGGTCAAACAGCTCGGGCTGCTGGAGGGGAGTCTGACTGGTGGACAGTCGCCAGGGCTCAGACAGCACCTGTGCACACACACGCACAAACACACACACACAGTTTTCAAAAACCTGCTATTCTGCTTATTATTCTTAATAAATTTTCCAGTATTTTTTTTTTTTAATCTTATGCCTCCATCAGGCCCTGTGAAGTGTGTGTCAAGGGAACCAGACCCCACCTCTTTGAGGAAAGGTGACTCCTCTCCTAAGTACTTGGACACCAGGTAGAGGCAGAAAAGATGGCGATCGATGCCATTGCCTGTCATGGCCAGCCGGTACAGGTTCTGATGCTTCTCTGCAGCCAGCTTAAGCAGCTTCATCCTCTCTTCTCTCTGTCGGGTGTAGACAGACAATACAACAACATCATTCCTTGCAAAAGATTAAGTTTGTCTTTGTGTGATTGAGTTGTGACTGTGTGTGTGTGTGTGTGTGTGTGTGTACGCAGAGAATGTTAGCTTGTCTTTGTCTATGTGCGTGTGTGTGTGTGTGTGTTCTCTGGGGAAGCATACCGTCTCATCTCTCATCATAGAGCGCACAAAGGCACAGGTTTCCATGGTGCAGGAGCGCACAGTCTCGGTGCGGCCCTCACGGAACAGGCGCGTCATAGATGCCTCATATGTCAGGCAAAACTTCCCCTTGTCCTGCAGAAGCACACAACAGAACATATAAATAGCACCCTTAATTACATATAGACAGAACATGACTTTGAGTTTCAATCTGTAACAGGTAGGCTACACCTGACTTTACAGAAGCAAATGAAGTTAAGCAATTTACTTACACGATAAGCATTAATGATCATGGAAGATCAGGGATTGAGGAGTTTATTTTGTCACATTCATTGTAATAATGTTAAACAAGTAGTGAAATAAAGATTAAGTCTGGTGGCAGGCTGGAGCCTTGCATGGTAATCCCCTCCACTGGTGTGTGACTGTGTGAATGGGTGTGTGATTGGGTGAATGCCATAGCAGGCGGCGCGTGGAGACGCAGCGGCCTCTGGCTCTCCTGACCGTGCGCATCACTGTGGGATAGCTAGAAACGTAATTTCGATTCCTCTGTATGTCCAGTATATGTAGAGAAATTGACAAGGGTTAATAACCTTAGACTTAACTAACCTTAACCTTAACTTAACTAATAGGCTGCTACCAATATCTGCTAGATAAGAAGCAGAAGTGAGTGGCTCATGTGATAACATATGACAACTTGGCATAAGAGAAGGATGACACACATGATGCTGAAGTCTACAACTCAGTCAACATCTAGACTACTTGGCCAGACATTCTTGGCTTGTTTACATATATATGTAACCCATATTATTTATGTGTTAAACAATAAAAAGTAATACAGAACACAAAACCTCTTGTGACTACCAAAATATAGACTGCCTACCATTGCCACCTGTGGCTCTCACTGTAGACACAAAGAATCAACCCCATAGTCCCCATTTATTTTATAAAGGCCTTGTATGTGTGCTTGCTGTGTTAGCACCAACTAGCTCTGCAAGCTAAAATCACTAAATTAGAGAACACACCCAACTACACCCAGAGTGTGCCTCATGTTTTCTTATCAGTCACACAGACAAAGGAGTGTGCTTTACTCCGAGGGTGTTTGGGCATGTTTGTGCGTGTGACGGATGCAACATAAACACTACAAAGTAACAATTTAGAAGGTTAGCATTTTATCCGATGTGTGTGCTGACGCGTGCCTAAGGGTGTGTGGGTGTAGGCGGGTGGGTGTGTAAGAGAAAGAATGAGTCTAAGAGCTGTTACAGACCTCGTTTCTAAAGAAAAAGTGACATGAAAAGCTGGTGTGTGCAATGCATTTGCAAACGAGGTCATCCTGCGCAGTCCAGCCCCAGGCTCGAACCCGCGACCTCACAGCTCACAGCAACTACGGTTTGGGAGTTAAACGCCCTAACCAGTCGACCAAAAAGCCCAGGGTCCCAGTCAACTGACTAGGACGCTCTTTGAAGTGTCGGGAGGGAAGCTTTACCAAGGTTCTACACCCACAGCTTGGCTAGCTGGCATTCGTTACACATAGGTACAGTGCTTCATGTACAGTATATATATGTGTGTGTGTGTTTGTCTGTGTGTGAACATCTTTGGTTTAAAACGTGTGTGTGACAGTACTTACCCTGAAGTGTGCGAGCTGAAGAGCGATCTGAATGAAGGCGTCGGGGCTGGTACGGCACTTCTTGATGAGGCCCTTGCCAAAGTCTTTGAAGGGGATGATGTGGCAGACCACGTCGTCCGCGAGGGCATTGGCTACAGTCAGAGAGCTGTTGATGATGTTCTGGCACTGGGAGGTATAAAAGCAAAGTGTTTTTAGCCTCAGCATGGAGATACCAGCTGCAGACCAACTGGTGGCAAAGCATTTGTCACAGCAACTAACGACTAGGACCGTTAGAGAGGTCACGTCCTGCAGTTTCAAGTGATGGTGTCTCTGTGATAAAAACTCTATAATTAGTGATCTGACAGAAAAGAATGGGTTAGGCATAGCGCGGCGACATCTCTAGGTCTCATAGGGTAAATACAAACTCAACAAATTCCAACACAACAATTTTTTCTACTAGAGACAAATGCACGGCCAGAGCATCTCACCTCCTCTGGGATGTCCCACTGCAGCCTTTGGGGTCCAGGCAGACTGGGGTGCAATTTGCCTTTGCAGTGTCCATCTTCACTATAGCCAAGCCTCACAGGGTCCATGGACAAGACATGCTGTAAGACATCCAATCTTTGATCAATACACAACCACAACCTTGGTGGAATGCATTGCAAGTCAGCTCCTACAGAGGCAAAGCCGAAGTCCTTTTGAGCAGCAAACTTGTCATGCCTGGTTAAGCATCTTTCATTGATAGTGAGAAATAACCAGTATATCTAGTTTTTACCTTCTTTGTGTCAAAGTCTTTTGAATTCAAATGAGTTCAAATGATGAAAATCATTGTCTGCATTTTGAAAATGTGGTTTCAGAATTTCACAAAACAATGAGCTTTTGAGCAATTTTATATAGACTTCAGTGAATAAGCTTTTTGAATGCTATAAAAAATGTTCCTACGTAGATAATGTAAAATGCAAAACAATTGCTAGCAAACACAATTGGGTCCCCCTGCTTATATTATACCACACCTCCCAGAGATGGCCAACGATGGGGGCGTCCGCCCATGCATGCTCAGCATTCAGGCCCATGGTACCATTTTTGAACACAATGAGGTTGAAGGACTTATCAAACCATCTATAGAAAGACAAAATGAAAACGTTTCCTCTTTATTTTGATTTTTCTTTGAAGTAACAGCTTGTCAAATGAATAAGAATTTGGCAGTTACGCACACAACAGCTTAACATTCCTATAAATGGCTGGACTGACCTGTCATAGCACTTTCCGTGAAGCAGGGACTTGGCATAACTGTCCAGGGACTGGACTGGGTTCTCAGAATCATAGCGCTGCTCTGTGTCATCCAGAGTCACACAGAATGCAGCCTTCTCTATGGCATCAAGCGACTGCTTGTTCTTCCCCCGGCTGAAGTATTCTGTGCGTGCGTTGGCCCAGGGCCCTCTGTCAGTACAGAGAGAGTAGGAGAGCAGGGAAAGAAGGCGACATGTGACTCCACACATGAGCAACTCATAAAATGCCACCAAAGCAAACTGGCAGTAAGTACATTTAGCTTAGTGTAGCATTCCAATAGTGTATGTAATGCCTGTCTTGTACTTTACTAAATATAAGAACTAGACAGGTAGACCAGCCTCTTACTTTGTCTACAGAGTCTGGACACTCTCAGTAAACTTCCCATTATCATAAAATGACTGAAAGATTAGAGATAAAGCCCGTCAGAGATCCCGCCCTGGACGGAATGTCCCTACCGGTCACCGGCGGTGAGTGCAGCCAGCGTCTCTTCCCCAGGCTGTGGATCTGACTTGTCGGCGAGGATACGCTCCATCTGCTGTTCGATCTCGCGCGGCAGGAGCAGGCGGCCATCGTAGAACACGTACACCTTGAAGTAGCGGCCGCGGTGGAAGACAGCGATGTGCTTGCTGTCCGCCATGTGCTGGATGGTGTCTGCTCGCGCAGGGGGAGGGATAAGGGGGGGTGCAAGCCATTTAGTGAGGTCACAGAACCCATGGTCCAACACCCCCATTGCTTTCAGGCCACTGCCTTACCACCTCTGCTTCAGCAGGACAGCACTATTTAAAAGTCACATTCTTCAAAACACTCATTAGAAATCAAACTGTTGTATATTATCTATTATCTATTTATATAGTACATCTATATAAATAAGTTGTATATCATCTATTATAAAACTGTTCTATTATTGCTAGAACTGTTATGGACTACCAACACCCACAACAGAAACAGTATTAGTACAGGAATTTAACTTTGGCTTGAAGACCATTCACAGTCCACCAGATAGGATTCTCAGAGAATAAAAGGCAGGAAACAATGAGCTCTGGACATACAGTCAGTGAAGTCCCATCCAAAAATGAATTCAGCATTCAATTTAGAATTCAAACTCTTCAAAAGCAACAGCTAGATGTGTTCATTTGTTATATTACTGAGTTCACAGTTGGACTATGTGGTTGGTGCTGAGAAAATACTACAGCAGTCATTTGTGGATGAGGCTCACCAGCTTCTTGCTAAGCTAATAGCCAGTGATGCAGATGATGAAGCAGAGATGGAAAGAAGAACGCGCAAGGAGAATAAAAGCGTGAGGATGACTCCAAGGAAGAAGCTCTGATGACTGCTTGTTCAGATTCACACAAAATGGGAGAGATTTTCATCAGAGGTTCATCAGCTGAGATTTCCAACAGGTGTTTGTTAGACAAAGATAGACTACATGCAATTTACTGACACATTTCCCCACAGAGCCGCCCCCGTTATCTAAACTATCTTTGATGACAATCTGAGAGAATAAAACATAGCTAACTCATGGAGTAACATGGATCTTTCATTCTAAAAAAAAAAAACCTAGGCCACTTGACTAAGGACTTTGCCCTTGGCCTCTCTTTGTCCCTGTTTTCTTGTTGTAAAAGGTACCTATTGATTAACTCTCCAGTCTTCTCCAGGAATAAAACACGCCTTAGGCTTCTGGTCTCTACTAATTACTAACTTTTCCTCGTGCTAATCATTTACACTTACTTAGCAAACATAACAACAATGAATTCCAATTAGAAAAATTCCAGTTCAATCAGTGAGGTGCATAACTTCACACATACCGCCATCAAAATTAGCTGCAAATGCTGGTGCCATTGAGCTGTGGTGTGTGATCCCACGCATGCAGTGGGTTGGTGTTTCTGAGCTGGGCGTTCATTATGAAGGCTGTACAAGAGGCCAGTCAGAAAAGGGGGAATTGAGGGAGGCGGCTCCACAAAAACTCTACCTGTGTCGACCCCAGGGGTGCGACTGGTGTTGAACATTCGCTCGTACTGGGATGAGCACATGGGGACAATGTTTAGAAGCATGAGCTGGAAAAAGTCAAGAACCATGGGGTCAAAAACATGAGCCACGAAACAAACAGAAGCGGGAGGGGGCTATGGAGGAAGCACCAGGGCTGGGCTCGCTGAGGGTCAGCCTCTACAGGCCCTGGAGGAGGGAAGGGAGAAAGAGGAAGAAAGTCTTTCTGCTGTGAATGAAAAAGAATGGCAGTGAATGGACAAAGAGACTGACAGACCGACAGACAGACAGACAGACAAGAACAAGGAGTGGTTTGGCAAATCTACAGTCCGAAGGAGCATGATGGAGAAGATTGTAGATGGTAGGGAATGGCTAAACATCAATCTGGTTCACTCAAACCACCAGCACACCATATGGAGAAGTCTCAGTCCAAGACCAGTTTCTTTTATCAAGGACTCCCATACACCTAAACACACGCCTATATATATATATTTGCTTAATCCAATAATAAACATAATATACTTGTCAAAATTGTTAGTAGTTATGATAGTGGCACTAAGGCTTCTAGCTGTTTGTAGATGGTCTCATGAAATATGGGTGGTGCTGGTGGCTTGAGACAGGCCAGTGTGGAGGCTGAGGAAGGGAGGTTTGGTCTGGCTGGTGGCCCCGAAGTGAAATAGGAAGGGATGGAGGCAAGACGCTGCTGACTGGCCCGCTTAGTCCTGCGCTTACCTGACTCCTGGCCAGGGACGCGGGATGTGTTAAACATCCGCTCCCACTGAGCCGAGCAAAGCGGCACTCGGTTCTCCAGCAAGAATATCTGCAGGTGTGGCCCAACGAGCCACAGAGCAGCATCCGAGAGATGGGAAGAGGGCAAAAAACAAACAAACACATTCACTGGTCACTGGTCATATGTGAAATTCAAGACAGCGAGACTTCAAATGAAAGATGGATGGGCACAAAAAGGATAGTGAAACAATGAAACAAGAGGGTAAGAGGGATACTGTGTTGTGAGTGTTGTGTCGTTTGGAGGGGGGGGGGGTTCAGTTCCTCGGGAACTGGTGGAGAGTAGACGCTGCTTACAGCTTCTCAAATCAGTGTCAGTTCACCTCAACATAACACACACAACACGTAAGGCACAAGATTACAGTCAATGTTTGCTTTGAGTCAGTTCAAATGACTCATTCAGTGGTTCCTCACAGCTCAAGTAAAGATCATGCACAATTACACAGCAATAAGCAATAAACTCTTGCTGTGACCTTCATAAGCAACAATAAACTTGTTATGAAGTTATGTTTATCTCTGGGCACTGGTCTGTGTGTGTGTGTGTGTGTGTGTTTCTCCTGTCAGGAACAAAGGAGTGGCGAGGGTAGGACCTACCGGCTTGATCTGGGCCCGGTCCAGTTTCCTCCTGTAGAGCATGATGGCATGGATAGCGTTACCTGCGCGGGCAGCCTGGAGGTGGGTGGGAAAGACGTAAAGGAAGTCCTGGGCACAGAGAACAGGAGAGAGGCGGAGGAGGAGAGAGGTGGAGGGGAAGAGAAAGACATGACAGTGATGGTAAATGAAAGGGATTTGTCATACACAATACCATACCACTCACCATTGTGAGTGAATGCAACAATTCAACTGTACAGTATTAGCCAACCATTGTAGGCCCATGGAACCACCCCAGTCGGTCTTAATGTGATTAATTAGACTTTTCCTGAAGCCTCTCAAAGTGATTTGAGATTTGATGCTTAGATCATAGCAACAGAGTAGGTAATCCTATTAGGTACAGTATTAGATTCAATTAGACAAGCGTCATCCAAAGCACAGGATTACGACACAGGGTGCGCCACTGAGTACACAACCATCTGACTGAGCCATCTGATTGTGTTTTCCTATTGCATTTTGGTAGTTTTTGTCATAAAGTAATTTGAGGATTTTTTGAGAGGAACTTTCTGTGAGGATCGAGTAGCCACAGACAGCCTTTGCTCACATGGAGCTAAGGAGTACTTGGTCACAGGATAGCAAACCAGCTAGGGGCTTACCATGGCATAGTAGTTACTGTTGACCATGATGGGCGCCCTGCCCCTGAGGTAAATGTACTCCTCCCACCAGTCACTGACCTACCGATATAACAGAGAGAGAAAAAAATGGAAAAATGTTAACAATTTAAAAAGAAAATACATTTTAAACAGTAGAATAACAAAACAGTACACAAAATCAAAAGTGTGTTTGTGTGACTTACATAATTGGAGGCCCACCAAGACTTGAGTTTGAGGTACCACTGAAGCCTGGGGCCGAGATTTTTCTCAAAGTCCTTGGCCAGACCTTCCATCCTTTGATACTGGTCGTCATCCATGAGTGGCTGCACTGACTCCAAGTACTGTGAAGGAGGAAGCACAGGGGGGGGGGGGGGGGGGTTGTCATAATGCTCAATACAGCAAAATGGCAGGTGGCATTCATTACTTTTATTCAGCATGTTTGCTTTAAAATCCCTCTTTGTCACCCAACATCAATAGGGCCTTATTTAGTCACAATGGCACTCTGTCTCTGCCACGTCTCTGCTCACTGCTCTCTATAATTAAGAAGGTGCTTCCAATAGAGTGATTAGAGCATTGCCAGTGTCCCCAATGATCCTCAGTGAATTTCAAATTCAGAATAACTTTGGTTGTTGGGACGCCTGCCTTTTGTCAGTGCAAAGGCATTAAACTAGCAAATAAGTATTTAATACATTTAGTTGAACTAAAGAGATTTTTGCTTTCAAATGTGCCCAAATTGGTTGCACCCTGGGGTCGTGTACACTGTACTGTACAAGCGTCTTTGCTTTCTGGGCACTGCTTGAGAAAAGAGAGAAGAAGAAACAAAAGAGAGAGAGAGAGACAGGGAGAAAGAGATAGAGAAAGAGAGAGATTACTCTTACCTGTCTCATTGTGTCTTTCACAGCAGGGACAGGCAGCCTGGGCAGGGCATTTTGAAAGCTGTACAGCATAGGCTTCCGACCAGAGAACACCCTGACCAGGACCTGCAGAGGACAACAGAACACAGAGATACATAGAGTATGTAGGACAGCGGGTTCAAAAGGCACAGAGTAGGCTAAAGGTTACTCTGTACATATACTGTCGGTTTGTGCTTGGGTTTGGAAATTAGCAGTTTAAACAATAATGACGTTGTACTAAAAACGTGTACCATCTATGTCTGTCTGTCTGTCTGTCTGTATATGAATCGGCAAAAACTGAATTTACACTCGTAAGCCATATTAATCCACTGGTTTTAGTTAACGATTTAAAAATGTCCTGTCAGCACTGCTATTGTTTTGAGACATGTGAAACCTCCTGGCAGAGTCACTGTAATAACAACACAGTTTAATAAGAAAATGCCCCCCAAAAATGCCCTAAAATGACTTAGGTGATTATGATAAGAGACGACATGAGGATTCTACTGACCATCCAGATGCTGGTTTTTATGGACATTTTACCACGTGGGTTGTACATCCAGCCGTGCCAAGAGAGAAGATACTTCAGGACATTCTTCATGAGGAAGATGACGGTCACCCAAAGTCCTGTACCAACCAGTATGCCCCCTGCCACACGCTGGCTGTCTTCTGCCATGTACTGACTGGAAAGAGAGAGAGAAAAAAACACATGCAGGGCCATTTAATTTACACCAGGAAAGATACAATAAAGATGTTACTATAAAGATGACTATAAGTATAATGATGGCTTCCGCACTGACCTCCGCAAGTCCCTCCTTAGCTAAATTAATCAAACAATGGTTTCTGATTAGACTGGGCCTAACTGATGTATAATAGTAAATGATCAAATACTTCTTCATCCCACTTAAAATGCTGATAAACATTTTTATTTTTAGCTATTGCATAATTAACCCGGATTAGACTATAGAAGGGAATAGATTTCCTCATTCTTCATTGTGATTATGCATAGTCTAGTTATCAGCTAATGGGCAACTTGTGGGCACTTGGTCTACATCCGAGTAGTTTTGCATGCAACACTAAAACTGCTTGGCACTTCCTTTCATGTGAAACAACTTCTTTATGAGACAGACTGTTTCATCTTTATTGTGAGTATTGTAGCTAATAGTACATGAGTGTAACAAAGTGTGTCAAGTGAGGAGACATTTGTCTATTGATTATGTGAGGCCCTTTTGGGCCTCCTAATCTAGTCCAGTGACATTGTCACAGCATCCAACATCACAGCAAACAGAAGAAATGACCTATTCTATTTGTGTCAGATAGAGTTACATAAACATCTGGTGGCGTGAGAGTTCATCTTCTTCTCTTTCTCTTACATAAAACCTTACACACATACACACAAATACGTATGCACAAACACATATCCAACACAAATGTGACATTGCCCTCATGGCTACAGTGTTTCTGAAGCGCAAGCAACCTACAGTATAGATACCAATCTATATATGTAGGCTCCACTGGATGTGACAATGAGCACATTT
Organism: Limnothrissa miodon; assembly: GCA_017657215.1. Classification (NCBI taxonomy): domain Eukaryota; kingdom Metazoa; phylum Chordata; class Actinopteri; order Clupeiformes; family Clupeidae; genus Limnothrissa; species Limnothrissa miodon. Next base: position 939,022 of record JAGFZM010000046.1, read on the forward strand.
TGACTCAACAGAACCCACTATCAACTACTGACGTGGTGAGAAATGCTGGGAGAAAACTGTAAGGAACACTTCCGCCAGATGTTAATATGTAAGTACGGCACAAAGTACACCACTTCCCGTAACACGTCTCACTTTGAGGTAGCCAACTGTTTGGACTTTGTACTTGAAAAAGTTCTACTGAACAATTCCACCAGGAAGCTACGGGGAATTGCCCCTCTGTAGATATTGATTTCTTTGATCACAGCTCCTTTGTTCCCTTGTTGTTTCTTAAATAGCCGTCATTGTGTCTGTTCTTAATCCTTGCGTATGCAAATTTTTGCGGCTGAAAAAGACCCAGGAGCATTTCTAGACTGTCTATTCCATGCTCAGAAATGTATGCTCATTAAAAATGTTTGTGTTTCCCACCCTCTGGCCAGTTTCCCGCCCCCTGGCGCTGACTGGCTAGTTCATTGTGAGGCCTATTGGCTGGTTTTTCGCTGAAGCAGATTGGCTACCTAATTTCACTGATACTCTTTCTCAGCAGTAAATCTGTCAACTATCTGAGTAAACAGTAAATCGGTTAACTATCTCAGCTAAATAAACACACAATGGAATTCAACCATACAACAGCCACAGCCAGATCCACAGCGTATGGCGCATTTCTACTACGGGGTAAAACCCCAGTGTTTGGGATAAAGTCTTGGCCTTTAGGCTACGTCTTTCCATTATCAGGGCTGGCCCAGGGCCATTTCAGTTAGCCTATTTGTTGCAACCAGCATCCTCCTCTTTTGCCTGCGGCCAACATTATTTGGTACCACTTGGCACGTTTTGTCTATCTCTCTTCATTTTCTCTGAGAAAACAAATAAAGTTGTATATAAACACGAACAAAGTTTTCCATGTCCAGCTTTCAGTAGCCTAGGCCAAAGTATTTCTACATTATGATATTATAGGATGGTCAGGCTTTATGACAAAATTATGCAGAACAGGCGCGTAGGAAGCAGTTTGACATTGAAGTAGACCTGGTTGAATCCTGATTCAATCGGATCTTTCACCCGTATCTTTATATTAACTCGTGAGTCGCGATTCTCTGGTATCATTAACCCGGATCACTTGAGTCCTAAGTTTCGATTTAAAATGATAAACAGCGCCGCACACAAACCTCTTGCAACATTAGCTAATACTAGCCCTAGACATCTTAGCTGCCATAAGATGTATAACTTACAATTTCGTAGGCAACCACAACTCCACAAGTGACAATGTGCACAGGCAGTCCGAGATAAGAACTTCCCGCAGAGCCGGAAACTGCGAAGCTCGTAGACGGGAACTCATGGATCTCGAGTCCCTAGGGTCGCACTAATTAACCGCGAACCGCGGTTACATTGGATGAGTTGAGTCCAGTCAGCCGGTTAGAGCGAGGGTGAGTCTCTCCTTGTGTTAGGAAAAGCAACTCCACAACAAACG